>CM077653.1:4986183-5381183 GCA_039707465.1 Rhabdophis nuchalis | reverse complement strand
TCTCCCTGCTTGGGCAGGGGGTTGGACTAGCTGACCTGCAAGGTCCCTTCCAACTCGGTTATTAAACAGTTAGAGGGGTCATGGACTTGGTAGGCTGGGTAAGCTAAGTTTATTTGATAGCCATGATTAGATTTAAGCTGTTGTGTTCTCTTTAGGGCTTCTTTGAAGCCTTCCCACCCTCACCTACTCGTCGGTTACACAAGGTTGCTTTGGGTGGGACTTCAAAGAACTTCTTCTGAAGACTCAACACCTGCTTGAAGCTCACCTGGGCTGAAGAGAAGATGTGAGGCCAGGGGTTGTTTGGGTGATGCAAGTGGGAAGAAGGCAAAATCGGTGGACTTTGATCCCATATCTACAAAGACTGTTCGGCATACATAGAATCCTGTGTGTGTGTTTGTGTGTGTGTGTGTGTCCGTTCATCTCTTTCTGCCCTCCTCTCTCCTTCTCTCTTTCTCTCTCCTCCTCTCCCTCTCCCTTCCTCTCTCTGTCTGTCTCTCCCTCCCTCTTTCTCTTTCCCTCCCTCCCTCTCTGTGCGTCTCCCTCACTTTCTATCCTTCTTTCTCCCTTTCTCTGTTTTTCTCCCTTCCTCCATGCCTTTTTCTGTCTCTCCCTTTCTCTCTTTCTCCCTCCCTTTCTCTCTCTCTTTCTCCTCCCTTTCTCTCTCTCTTTCTCCCTCCCTCTCCCTGTTTCTCTCTTTACCTCCCCCCTTTCTCTTTCCCCCCCTCTCTCCCTTTTTCTCCCTCTTTCTCTCCCTCTTTCTCTCCCTCTTTCTCTCCCTCTTTCTCTCCCTCTTTCTCTCTCTCCTTCCCTCTCTTCTCCATGTGTCTCTCCCATTTTCTCCCTCCCTCCCTCTCTTCTTTCTCCCCCTCTCTCCCGTTTTTCTCCTCCCTCTCTCTCTCTTCCTTTCTCTCCCTCTTTCTCTCCCCCCCTCTCTCTCTGTGTCTCTCCCCCACCCATAAATATTCCTCGCCTCAGCTTAATGACCAGATGGGGCCTCCACTTTTCCTACATATGTAGACCTTGACTTACAATAGCTCATTCAAGTCCAAAGCTGTCCAAAGTTACAAGGGCACCGGAAAAGGTAGCATGACCATTTTTCACACTTACGACCATCGCAGCATCCCCATGCCCACGTGATTGACATTAGGGTGACAGCTGGTCCATATTTATGACGGGTTGCAGTATCCTGGGGCCACGCGATTCCTCTTTCGTGACTTCCTGAACAAGCAAAGTCCACGGAGAAGCCAAGCTCCCTTCTCAATCCCTATTGCCAATTTAACAACTGCAGTGATTCACTGAACAGAGGCGGCGCAAGATTGTCGTAAAAGGGAAGCAAAACTTCACATATTTCTCGCTTAGCAACATAAATTCTGGGCTGAACTGTGGTCGTACATCGTAAATATACACCCTGTTCCTGTATGTAAAGGTAAAAGTGTGCTAGTCGTTCCCGACTCTAGGGGGCAGTGCTCATCTCCGTTTCAAAGCTGAAGAGCCAGCGCTGTCCGAAGATGTCTCCGTGGTCATGTGGATGGCATGACTCAATGCCAAAGGCCCACGGAACGCTGTTCCCTTCCCACCAAAGGTGGTCCCTATTTTTCTACTTGCATTTTTTACATGCTTTCGAACGGCTAGGTTGGCAGAAGCTGGGACAAGTAACGGGAGCTCACTCCGTTACGCGGCACTAGGGATTCGAACCGCCAAACTGCCGACCTTTCGTATGTATGAATCATTCCCTTATGTATTAATCCCTCTTTGAAGGAGATCTAGATGAGGGGTCTCCAACCTTGGCAACTTTAAGCCTGGCGAACTTGAAACTCCCAGAATTCCGGGAGTTGAAGTCCTCCAGGCTTAAAGTTGCCAAGGTTGGAGACCCCTCATCTGGATATTTCCCCCTTCCCCCAAGGCTCCTTACGGTCACATCTGATCCTGAAAGGTGCACCCCCATTCCACTAAAAGCATCAGAAGATGACCTCTTTGGGTAACCCAAGGGAAGAGTTACAAGTGGGGTACAGAAGGGAGAACTCAAGAGGAGAAAGATGGGGATAGGGGAACATGTCTCCTGCTGTCCTGGGGGAGAAGAGCTCTGAGTTTAGAATGGCCCATTTTCTGGAATATTTTTGGGGCTGGGGGCCAGGGAGGGAGATGAGACCAGTTAGGGGGAGAATTTAGAAATGCAAGAAAAGGAAGAAGTTGCCAAGCGAAGCCACTTACGCACAAGGATGGCAGCATTTCCATCCTACCTTTGATGTCGCCACATCAGCAGATGCCTCCATGCTTTCCGCTTGGCCTATCAGTCAACCAGGAGTCGGGAGAGGGGGGGGGAGAAGAGGAGGAGGAGGAGGAGAAAGGGGAAGAAGGGAGAAGAAAACAATGAGGTGAGGAGGCCCTTAAGGAGAAGACACCAGAGTTGTGCAGATGGATAAAAGAGCTGGAGGAGGAGGAGGAGGAGGAGGAGGAGGAGGAGGAGGAGGAGGAGGAGGGGGAGGAGGAGGAGGAGAAGCAACAACCCATCTGGCCATTGGGGAGGAGGGTAAGGTGTGGGTCAGAGGAGGCATGGAAAGGAAGCCTTGCAGGATCTTAAAAGGAGCTGGGGGGAGGGAAAGCAGAGGCTTCTACAATCATGAGAGAGACACTGTTCCAGCTGCAAGCAGATGTTTCTGGGGCTTCTTTGGGGGGGAGCAGAGTTCTAACGTGCAGGAGAGAAGGAGCATCTCCTCCTCGCTGTCCCAACTTCTCCATCCACGGAGTTTTCAGGAAACGGACGAGTCCCTTGCCTTTCTTCTTAGGAAAGGAAGAGAGATCACTCCGCCAGGCCTGGCTTAGCGATGGAAATGCTCAAGAAGGATAGAGAGAAATAGGAAGGGAGAAGGGGTCTTGTGGAAAGGAAGGAGGAAGGAAGTGAGGCAGGGAAGTGGAGAGGAAGGTGAGAAAGAAAGAAAGAAAGAAAGAAAGAAAGAAAGAAAGAAAGAAAGAAAGAAAGAAAGAAAGGAGGGAGGGAGGGAGGGAGGGAGGGAGGGAGGGAGGGGAGAAAGAATGAAAAAGAAAAAAGACGGGAGGAAGGGAGGGAGGGAGAGAGGAAAGAAGGAGGGGAGGGAGGGAGGGGAGAAAGAAAGAAAGAAGGAAAGAAAGAAGGAGGGAGGGAGGGGAGAAAAAACAAAAAAAGAAGGGAGGGAGGGAGAAAGAAAGGAAGGAGAAAGGGAGGGGGAGGGAGGTGAGAAAAAAGGAAGGAAGGAAGAGGGAAAGAAAAAGAAAGGATGGAGAAAGGAAGGAAGGAAGGAAGGTAAGGAAGAAGGAAGGGGGAGGGAGGGCAGGAAGGAAGGAAGGAAGGAAGGAAAAGAAAGGATGGAGGGAATAAGAAAGGAAGGAAGGAAGGGAAGGAAGAAGGAAGGGGGAGGGAGGGAGGGGAGAAAAAAAAAAGAAAGAGAAAGAAAGAGAGAGAGAGAGAGAGAAAGAGAGAGAGAAAGAAAGCGAGAGAGAGAGAGAGAAAGAAAGAAAGAGAGAGAGAAGAAAGAGAGAGAAAGAGAGAGAGAAAGAGAGAGAGAGAGAGAGAGAGAGAGAGAGAAAGAAAGAAAGAAAGAAAGAAAGAAAGAAAGAAAGAAAGAAGGAGAAAGGATGGAGGGAGAAAGGAAGAAAGAATGTAGAAGGAAAAGATAAGCGTAACCAAAAGATGCTTTAAAGGGGAGCAGAGAGGAAGAGGAAGAGGAGGCAGGAGGTCCTTACCATCCATACTGCTGGAAGATGTGGGGAGGTAACCCACCCCACCCCACCCTCCCCTCCACCCAAAGAAGCCGACTTAACTGGTCCTGCCCTTCCGCCAGCCTTGCCCCCGGGCACTGAAAAGACCAAGTCATCCTTTCAGGTATAAAAAAAAACCCAAGCCAACCTTGGAGGAGGAGGAGGAGGAGGAGGAGGGTCTGTGCTGCAGAAGCCCCGCCTTTCCCAGCCAGCCCAAGCCTCTCATTGGCGGAGCCCAAATGACTTCATCCAGCCTTATTCATCATCCTGGGTTTTCTTCCCCCCCCCCTCTCCTCCCCCCCCAGGGATGTCAGCAATTCTCCATATTCTCCTGGATGGCCGTTCCGCTTCCTGTCCTACTTTCCAGCAGCCCTGGAGAGGATGCTCCCAAGAGCCGGGCGCCAGCGATGGAGGAGCTCAACTCTTGAAAAACAGACCCAGAAAGCAAAACTTGGCTTAAGGGGGTTGGGGGGGGGGAGGCTGGGGGGGCGGAACAGAGATGCCCGGGATGCCTTCTTCCTCTTGCAACCGTTTGGTTTTCTCTTGCAAACATAAACAGTTAGCATTTCTAAAATTCCCCTCTCCTTTCTTTTTTTCTCTTCTCCAAATCCATCCTTTTCAGGTCGTCTCCGGCTTCATCCCCTCAATTCACCTTTCTGCAACCAGGAGTGATTTTTTTTTTTCTTAGACATTAAAAACAGGTAAAGGTTCCCCTTAATTTGCTATCGTTCCCGACTCTAGGGGGCGGCGCTCATCTCCGTTTCAAAGCCCAAGAGCCAGCGCTGTCCGAAGACGTCTCCGTGGTCATGTGGCCGGCATGATTCAACACTGAAGGCGCACAGAACGCTGTTCCCTTCCCACCAAAGGTGGCTCCTATTTTTCTCCTTGCATTTTTACGTGCTTTCGAACTGCTAGGCTGGCAGAAGCTGGGACAAGTCACGGGAGCTCGCTCCATTACGCAGCACTAGGGATTCGAACCACCGAACTGCCAACCTTTCTGATCAAGAGGCTCAGCTCTGGGCTGTTTACTGGCCATTTTAGGCCATTTTTCATGCTCCAAAATGCCCCCAAATGGCCCAGAAAACAGCCTGAAAAATGCCCTTGGTTTTGGGTATTTTCCAGGCCGTTTTCAGTGCCAGTGAACGCCAGCTGGCCAGCACACGTGCACACCAAAAACCAGAAGAGCAGCTGGTGACAGCGCACGTGCCCATAGAGAGCGCTCTGCGTGCCACCTCTGGCACATGTGCCATAGGATCACCATCAGGGCCCTCCACCATTCGAGAGAAACGCTTGTTTTCCAATCTCTTCTTGAAAAACCTCCAGTTTTCGCCTGTAGTTCTTGTTGAAAAATGCTCCATCTAGAAATGGTTTTTAAAAAAATATGACTTGGACTTACGACCGACGCAGATACGGGCTGAAATTTCTTAAATTATAAATTATAAAGATGGTAGCGACGGCCGTCATATACAGCAATGAACATGTTGCTGAATATTTTGTTTTATATTGTTCAAAACACCTCTGGAAAGAGAGAGAGAGAGAGCAATTGTATAATAAGGTAGCAATCCCCTTGGTTACATTTCTAATAGTAGTTAATTACAAGGCAGACTTTTCTCGTGAGAAAAAAAATGGAACACCAAGGCAGGAGACAGGAGCTCTTAGCTGCAAAGATCTGGAGCCATAAATAACAGTGTTATTATTTGCTTCCATTTGCCCCTGAACAACATTTCAAGATGCATCTTGATTTGGAGCGAGAGTTTCTGGAGAAAATTCACATGCCTTGCCTAGAATTCTCAGAAAACAATCTCTCTCTCTCTCTCTCTCTCTCTCTCTCTCTCTCTCTCTCTCTCTCTCTCTCTCTCTCTCTCTCTCTCTCTCTCTCTCTCTCTCTCTCTCTCTCTGCCTCCCTCTGCCTCCTCTCCCTCTCCCTCTCTCCCTCTCTCTCTCTCTCCCCCACCCCCTACATCTTTACCCTGAGAGAGGGAGCGGATAAATTTACTGGAAACAGATTCAAATCAGAAATGGCACAGTTTGAGGTTCCCATAAGACTCAAGAAGTAGGACACCCAAATTCTAAAAATAATGCAACGTGTTATAAATACTTGTACTTCCAGATACGGAGTTAGATAAGTATACGGGTCGATGTCCCCCCTCCCCCCCCCCAAAAAAAATTCCTGGTGAAACCTATTTAGGAACAAGGCATTCTTGGCCCCGTTAATTTCAAAGTTTTAGAATTCCCAATTTTGGAAAAATAAAGCGTCAAAAAACCCGGGGAGGGATTCAAACGTTGTTGTCGTTCTTGGTTGTGAAGTCATGTCTGACCCATTGCGACCCCATGGACAATGTTCCTCCAGGCCTTCCTGTCGTCTACCATCCTCTGGAGTCCATTTAAGCTCATGCTTACTGCTTCGGTGACTCCATCCAGCCACCTCCTTCTCTGCCGTCCCCTTCTTCTTTTGCCCTCCATCGTTCCCAGCATGAGGCTCTTCTCCAGGGAGTCCTTCCTTCTCATTCGGTGGCCAAAGTCTTTGAGTTTCCTCTTCAGGATCTGGCCTTCTAAAGAGCAGTCAGGGTGGATCTCCTCTAGGACTGACCAGTTGGATGGCCTTGCAGTCCAAGGGACTTGCAGGAGTCTTCTCCAGCACCAGAGTTCAAAGGCCTCGATTCTTGGGCGCTCAGCCTTCCTTATGGTCCAACCTTCACAGCCACCCATTGCAACTGGGAAACCATACGCATTCAAACTTTTACTTCCCTTTTACTATCATGTTCCGATAAAGATCCAAATCAGCATTACTGCCAACTTTTGCTTATAATATCGGCTGAATGCCCATTCACAACTTGGCTTGCTGGCTTGCCAGAGTTTATTGCTTCTCCGATATTATTCCGATGAGAGTCCCAAAAGTATTTCTATCAGAGTTGTCTTTATGCAGAAGAATTGCAGGACTTAAAATTTCCTACGCATGAAGAGGAAGTGAGCAACATAAGTGGGGAAAGGTTAATTCTAATTTTCCTCTAATATTACTATTATTCCTTTTTTTTAAAAAGCTGGACAGATATATTAAATCAATGTTGTTGTATTTAAATACAATGACAATAAAGTCACTCCCAGTGAGCCAACAATACATCTTAACAAAATGCAGGTAACAGTAACAGAGTTGGAAGGGACCATGGAGGTCATCTAGTCCAACCCCTTGCTCACGCAGGAGTACTAGGGATTCGAACCGCCGAACTGCCAACCTTTCTGATCTGACAAGTTCAGTGTCTTAGCCATTGAGCCACCTAGCCAGTCAAGTCCTCGATTTATCACAGTTCATTTAGTGACTGTTCCAAGCTACAACATCGCTACAAAAAGTGTCTCGCAACTGTTTTTCACACAACCATCGCAGGATTTCTCCACGGTCACGTGATCAAAATTCAGGCGCTTGGCCGCTGACTCATATTTACGACGGTTGCAGTGTCCCAGAGTCACGCGATCCCCTGTCGTGAGCGTCTGAGAAGCCAAGTCCATAGGGAAGCCCGATTCACTTAACAACCGGGTTACTCACTTCACAGCTGCCGTGATTCACGGAACAGCTGGGGGCCTTTTATCCCCAGAGCTCGGGTGGGGCTTCGCTAGCAGCGGTGGCTCTTCCGTCCCAAGGACCGGCCCATAGATTTCCACTGCTCTCCTCTCCTCTGCCACGTCTATTCATCTCTACCCCCTGCCTTTTATCTCCAGAATTAGGGTGGGGCTTCGCTAGCAGCAGTGGCTCTTCCGTCCCAAGGACTGGCCCATAGATTCCCACTGCTCTCCTCTCCTCTCCTCTGCCACATCTATTCATCTATCTGCGGGATCACATCCTGCCCCATACATCCCTGCGGCCGATCCGCTCCCACAGAGAGGGACTTCTCCGGGTGCCGTCCACTAGGTTATGCCAGCGGGCGACGCCCAGGGGAAGGGCCTTCTCTGTGGCGGGCCCGACCCTCTGGAACGACCTTCCCCCCGAAATTAGAACAACCACGGACCTCCGCTCCTTCCGTCAAAAATTAAAAACACATTTCTTCTGCTTAGCCGGCTTGGGATAGCTTAACTGTTTTTTAGGGTTTTTTAGGGGTCTGTCTTAGTTTTAACATGGGATTTTAGCGCAGGGTTTTAATTTAATTCTTTTTAATACTGTATTGTTTGTGGCTTTTATATGTATTTTTAATTTCCCTGTGCCCCGCCTCGAGTCCCCTTGGGGAGAGAGAGCGGGTTATAAATTAAATTATTGATATTGATTGATTGATCTCTGCCCCCTGCCTTTTATCCCCAGAGCTAGGGTGGGGCTTCGCTAGCAGCAGTGGCTCTTCCGTCCCAAGGACCGGCCCATAGATTTCCACTGCCCTCCTCTCCTCTTTTATTTTATTTGAAAAGAAAACACACAACTCTAATATTTTGAACCAAAAAAACTGCCTTTCCTTGATTTGGGGCTATCTTGGGGATCCATTCTCTCATCATTCAATGGTTCACTGGGTATGACCAGAGGCCACTGGCAGAGGCCGACAAACAGAGCTTCAAAGGCACATCACTTCCGATACTTGGCTTGAAGCCCCGAGGAAGAATCATCTCACCTCCGGCCAGATGACGCCTGTTTTTCCCAGCCCTATTAATCAAAGTTTGGTAGACAAATGTATTCTATTTTCTATGTTCCGTTCTCACTGGGTTACTCCTGTCAATTACAGATGTACTCACCCGGAGGGAGGGAGGGAGGGAGGGAGGGAGGGAGGGAGGAAAAAACAGAAGGACAGAAAGAGATAGAGAGATAAAGATGAAGAGAGGAAGGGAAAGAGGAAGGAAGGAAGGGACAGAGAGAAAGGAAAGGAAGAGAGAAAGAGAAAGAAAGAGACAGAAAGAAGAGAGAACAGGAAAGGAGGTGGGAAGGAAGGAAGGAAATGAAGGAAGAAAAGACAGAAAGACAGAAAGAGAGAGGGAGGGAGGGAAAGAGGGAAGAAGGAAAGGAGGAAGGGTCAGAGAGAAAGGAAAGGAAGAGAAAGAGAAAGAAGGAGGCAGAGAGAAAGGAAAGGAAGAGAGAAAGAAAGAGAGACAGAAAGAAGAGAGAACAGGAAAGGAGGTGGGAAGGAAGGAAGGAAAGGAAAGAAGGAAAAGACAGAAACAGAGAGAAAGAGAGGGAGGAAGGGATAGAGGGAAGAAGGAAGAGAGGAAGGGTCAGAGAGAAAGGAAAGGAAGAGAGAAAGAGACAGAAAGAGACAGAAAGAAGAGAGAACAGGAAAGGAGGTGGGAAGGAAGGAAGGAAAGGAAGGAAGGAAAAGACAAAGACAGAAAGAGAAAGACAGAGAGATGGAGAGAGAAAGATGGAGGGAGGGAGAACGGAAGGGGTAGAGAGAAAGGAAGGAAGGAAGGAAAGAAAGAAAGAAAGAAAGAGATACAGAGAGAAAGGTAATGAAGAGAGAAAGAAAGAGACTGAGGGAAAGAAGAGAGAACAGTAAGGAAGGATGGAAGGGAGAAAGAAAGGAAAGAATAGAAAGAAAGAAAGAAAGAAAGAAAGAAAGAAAGAAAGAAAGAAAGAAAGAAAGAAGAGGAAGGAAGGAAGGAAGGAAGGAAGGAAGGAAGGAAGGAAGGAAGGAAGGAAGGAAGGAAGGAAGGAAGGAAGGAAGGAAGGAAGGAAGGAAGGAAGTCATTTGGGTTATGCATCCCTTCTCTCAAGTAATGAAGTCTAGCTGGATTCTTTGCCGAATTGAGTTGGCTTATCCAATCCAAAAAAGGCAAAATAAAACACCATTTAAAAGGGAGAAATTCCACAGAAGAGAATATTGGATTTCGGAGTGCCTGGTGCATTCTGAGCTTGGTTTGTTTTCTCGCGGACATTTCATTACCCAACTAGGTAACACCATCAGGACCAGCCACCCGGAAAAAAGCCAGCACCCAGCACTCCGCAGAGGGGACACCCATTTCTAGCCGGATCGTCTGCAAATATTTTGAGAGGCAAATAATGCAGCAGAGAGAAATCATTCAAAATAAATAATTCAGAGAGAGAGAGAGAGAGAGAGAGAGAGAGAGAGAGGGAGGGAGGGAGGGAGGGAGGGAGGGAGGGAGGGAGGGAGGGAGGGAGGGAGAGAGAGAGAGAGAGAGAGAGAGATATTGGAGCCAAGGAGGAGCAGGAGATCTCACCCTACGGCGAGACGGCGGCCAATAAATCTGATCAAGGAAATAAAATATTGCCAATTTGGCCCAACTATCTTTGGGGGTAGCAGGCAGGGAGAGGAGAGGAAAAGCCAGAGGCCGATGCAAAGGAGAAAGGAATAACCACGTTTTCCCCAAAATATGTCTTTTATTTTCTTTTGACCGCCAAAATAAGTGCTTGGCCTTATTTTCGGGGAGGTCTTATTATTTTTGAGGTGCAAGAGATGGCGAGCGTGGTCACCCCATGGCGGCTGCTGCTGGGTTGCAATGTTTTCGGGCAAGGGCTTATTTTCAGGGGAGGGCATCAGGCGTGCCTCCATCAAAAACCAAGAAGAAGAAAAACCCAGCAAGATCGGAGCCCCAAAAGGCATGAACAAGGCCTAGAGGTCGAGCTCTTGCCTCACAAGCCGGAGGTTGTGAGTTTGATCCTAGGTAGAGGCAGACGTAGGGTCTCCTGCTTGGGCAGGGGGTTGGACTAGATGACCCGCAAGGGTCCCTTCCAACTCTGTTCATCTGTTAATATCAAATGATTAGCCAATCCCCTCCCTCCAATGACCCCACCCCAGGGTCCAATCTGCAACTCTCTAAGGCAGTGGGCGTTCCAGCTTTGGGCGGGAGGGGGGGTTTGTCCGATACTGAAGCACTTTCCTTTTTAAAAAAAAATTAATTGACTTCCCTACTTTATACATCCCCATTCCTGTGGAACCGGTGGGCGGTTAGAAAGTTTTGCTACTAACAGAGATACAAAAGTGGGCGGTAGGGATAAAAAGGTTGACGACCCCTGCTCTAAGGTGTCGTGTGGGTTGCATCTTCTAAGCCAGGGGTCTCCAACCTTTGCACCCAAGAGAACAACAGACATACACCCACCCACCCACCCACCCTCGAAAAGAAACATGAACAAAGTAGCCTCTTAAACCGAAGAGATGGCTTGGATCGCACCCCCAGGCAAGGTTTCAAAGCCACATCTAAACTGCTAATCTTTCTTTCTTTCTTTCTTTCCTTCTTTCTTTCTTTCTTCTTTTTTCTTTTTTCTCTTTCTCACCCATCCTTCCTTTCTTTCTCTTTCTTTCTTTCTTTCTTTCTCTTCCTTCCTTCCTTTATTTCTTTGTCTCTCTCTCCTTCTTTTTTCTTTCTTTCTTCTTTTCTCTTTCTCACCCTTTCTTTCTCTTTCTTTCTTCCTTACTTTCTCTTCCTTCCTTTCTTTATTTCTTTGTCTCGCTCTCCTTTTTTTCTTTTTCTTCTTTTCTCTTTCTCACCCTTTCTTTTTCTTTCTTTCTTCCTTACTTTCTCTTCCTTCCTTTCTTTATTTCTTTGTGCCTCTCTCTCTCTTTTCTTCCTTCCTTCCTCCTCCTCTTTCCTTCCCTTCTTTCTTTTTTCTCTTTTTTCTTTCTTCCCATCTCTGAATCCTTTCTTTCTTTCTCTATTTCTTCTCATCTTTCAATCCTTCCTTCCTTCCTCCTGTCTTTTCCACCTTCCTTCCTTACCTTCTTGTTCTTTTTCCTTCTTTCTCTCTTTTTCTTTCCTTCACTTTTTTCTTTCTTTGTTTCTTTCTCTCTCTCTCTCTTTCTTTCTTTCTTCCCAACTTTCTTTCCATTCCATCTCTCAATCCTTCCTTCCTCCTTTCTTTTCCTTCTTTCCTTCTTTCTTTTCCTTCTCTTCCTTCCTTCCTTCCTTTGCTTCTTTACTTCTTTTCTTCCTTTTTCTTTCTTTCTGGACAAGTACTTTTAAAAACAAACAAACCCCAAGGCACTCACGTTTCAGCCCTCAGGGCAAGGCAGAGAAAGCAGCGTCCGAAAGCTGGCCTTCTCCCTTTATTTCTTGCCCTCTGCTCACTCTTTGCCTCTTTCACTGAAGGATCAATGTTAAAGTCCCAGCTGCCTTTGGGCCTTCTTTTCAGGAGAACCGCTAGTGCTGCGGTTGACGGACACCGGTTCAAAGGTGCCAAAGGAGACTTCCAAAGACACCCAAGGCCGACTTGCCGAGAGGTTCAAAAGAAAAACTGTGCAACCAAACCCCAAAGCGTTGGAAGTTCGGAATCAAATCTAGGACCGGGAGAAGCCAACGGAGGAAACGTTCCTCTTGAGATGTTTCTCCAACCCCCGTCCTGAGCTCCTTCCTTCTCCTGTTTGGGTCTTCGGCACCAACGGCTGTCGCTTTGCACGCTCAGCTGCTTCTGCAAGATGCTCAGGGGAGAGTTTGATTGACAGCAAAGCTAATGCACGAAGCGGCCTGGAAAATTAAAAAAATAAACGAGGGAGCCCCTTCGGAAAAAAAGGGAAGGGACCATTTTCCAAGAGGGACGATCCACGCTTCCATCTGGCTGTGCCGTGCCCTGCTTGGAGCCGAGTCCAGATGAGCGGAGGAGACCAGGTGACTTGAGCTCTTCCTCTCCACCTCCTGGTTGCTGACTCACTCGGAAGACCGATGCTCTTCCACTCCATCGAGCCCTATCAGCCCAGACCTGACAGCCCTCTCTGGTGGATTAGCTTTAATGGCCGCCTGCAGAGAGCATTTTCCAGGCAACAAGAAGGAGGAAAGCATCCCTTCTTGAGGAAAGTGGGAGGAAGGAAGGAAGGAAGGAAGGAAGGAAGGAAGGAAGGAAGGAAGGAAGGAAGGAAGGAAGGAAGGAGGCTGGGCAGAAAAGTCCCCTTCAGAAGGGAGACCACGCAAAACGGTCTCCAAAGCTGGAAGATGTCAGCTTCCCAACAACTCTGACATCTCCCACAAAATGACAGCGTCACTCATGGGCACTTGGGTGGCGGATTCCCTCATTGTCTGGACCGATCCCCACCGTGGAGAGCGTTCCTCAGAATGAAGGCGACTGTGAGTGATTTACCAGCGGGCTCCTCACAATGTGAAGGGCTTCCCCTTCTCTGCTCTGCCCTTGAGTGATGGGGGAAGGTGGGGGTGGTAAGGGAGGGGGGAAGACTGTCTGTCTGTTGAGGGTCCCATGATGCTCAGTGTGTGCTACTATGCAGCAATCAAATACCGGCCTCTCCCGTTTCTTTGACTTGGCGCATCAAATAAACTTTCTACACCATGGTCTTTGGGGAGATGCGCGACAACGGCAGGAGGTTTAAAACCCACCCCTCTGCTAGAAAAAATGAAATATCCTGGGATACTTCTCTGCACTCTGGAAAGAGTGCAGAAAAGAGCAACCAAGAGGATTAGGGGACTGGAGACTAAAACATACGAAGAACGGTTGCAGGAACTGGAGATGTCTAGTTTGATGAAAAGAAGGACTAGGGGTGACATGATAGCAGTGCTCTGATATCTCAGAGGGTGCCACAAAGAAGAGGGAGTCAAACTATTCTCCAAGGCACCTGAGGGCGGAAGAAGAAGCAATGGGTGGAAAGTAATCAAGGAGAGAAGCAACTTAGAACTGAGGAGAAATTTCCTGACAGTGAGAACAATTAGTCAGCGGAACAGCTTGCCTCCAGAAGTTGTGAATGCCCCAACACTGAAAGTTTTAAAGAGGATGTTGGCTAACCATTTGTCTGAAGTGGGGAAGGGTTTCCTGCCTAAGCAGGGGGTTGGACTAGAAGACCTCCAAGGCCCCTTCTGACTCTGCTATTCTATTCTATTCTAAAATGGAGCACACGGCCATGCAATCAAAGCCCCACAATGGTTGGGGGAGATTAGATGGGTATATCCATCCTGGGTAGCCCTTGGCTTTCTTGCTTCAGCCATACAGTTCTTCTATCTCAGCAAAAAGCTAAATTCCCAGTGTGGTCAACTGGTGCTGTGAAGCCACCCTATAATTCTATCGTTATTTTTACTTCTTCCTCCCAGGCTCCCAATGCACCGAAATCATAGTGGGTTTTTATTTTTATTTATAAAACCCATCTTTCCTCTCCCGCAGCCTTGACTGACATGATCCACCTCTACGACGACGTAGCGATCGGAAATCTGCAGCCCAAGATAATTAAAAACATATGGCCCCCTCTTTGGAAATGCAGAGGAGGAGGCAGGGAAACAAACTGCAGATGTCGGATCCTTGAAAGATTACTTTGAAATTGTGCCCGGAAATTGAGAGATGCAGGAAGGAAAAGAGCATCATACATTTTTTTCTCCCTCTGTAGGTTATCTTCTGCGTATGCGATATATTGCACTTCTATATGATAACAGAATAAGATTACAGAATAGAATAGAATAGAATAGAATAGAATAGAATAGAATAGAAGTAGAGCAGAATAGAATAAGAGCAGAATAGAATAGAAGTAGAGCAGAATAGAATAAGAGCAGAATAGAAGTAGAGCAGAATAGAGCAGAATAGAATAGAATAGAATAGAATAGAATAGAATAGAATAGAATAGAATAGAATAGAATAGAATTAGAGCAGAATAGAAGTAGAGCAGAATAGAATAGAATAGAATAGAATAGAATAGGAATAGGAATAGAATAGAATAGAATAGAATAGAATAGAATAGAATAGAATAGAATAGAATAGAATAGAATAGTAGAGTAGAATAGAGTAGATTAGAATGTAGAGTAGAATAGAAAAGAATGTAGAGTAGAGTAGAATAGAGTAGAATAGAATGTAGAGTAGAATAGAATAGAATAGAGAGTAGAGTAGAATAGAATAGAATGTAGAGTAGAATAGAATAGAATAGAGAGTAGAATAGAGTAGAATAGAATGTAGAGTAGAATAGAATAGAATAGAATAGAATAGACAGTAGAGTAGAATAGAATAGAATAGAATAGAATAGAATAGAATAGACAGTAGAGTAGAGTAGAGTAGAGTAGAGTAGAGTAGAGTAGAGTAGAGTAGAGTAGAGTAGATGGAAGGGACCTTGGAGGTCTTCTAGTCCAACCCCCTGCTCAGGCAGGAAACCTACAGTTTAATTAAATCCTCGGGCAACAATAGTTTTGCTCTTTTCTTAGCTGATATTTCCTCTAGGATTAGAAAGAGCTTCAAAAGAGGTTCATAGGCTTTTGGTCCAGGGACGCTACCCGCTGACCATTTGTCTTCTACAGTTGGTCCTCGACGTACGACAGTTCGTTTAGTGACGGTTCAAAGTTACATCATCACTGGGGGGGGGGGGAATCCCAAAGGTGCCTTTTTTTTTTTCCCAAGAGGCAACTGGATTTTTTGGGTTGTTGTTTTTTTCTCGGAAGATGTTTTGCTTCTCATCCAAGAGGCTTTTTTGCCACGCTTGTTAAGTGAATCAGTACAGTGGATAAGTGAGTTGCAGTAGCAATAGCGCTGAGACTTATATACCTCTTTACAGTGCTTTGCCCCCAACAATCTGGGTCCTCATTTTACCCACCTCGGGAGGACGGAAAGCTGAGTCAACCTTGAGCCAGTGAGGATCAAACTGCTGGCAGCCGGCAGAATTAGCCTGCCATACTGCATTCTAGCTATTGCTCCAAGATGGATGGATGGATGGAAGGATGGATGGAGGAAGGAAGGAAGGAAGGAAGGAAGGAAGGAAGGAAGGAAGGAAGGAAGGAAAATAGTGATAGCCCTTAGACTCATATACCGATTCACTGTGTTTTTACAGCCCTCTCTAAGCGGTTTACAGAGTCAGCCCCCCCCCCCCCCCCCCCCCCCCCCAATAATCTGGGTCCTCATTTTACCCACCTCGGAAGGACTGAAAGCTGAGTCAACTTTGAGCCTGCTGAGATTCGAACTGCCAAATTGCAGGCAGCCAGCAGGCAGCGGAAGTAGCCTGCAGTACTGCATCTCGGTTTGGATTACCTGATCATAGAGATGCTGGAAAAGGTTTCGAAAAAGGAGTCATTTTTTTTCAGCGCCGTCGTAACTTTGAACGGTCGCTAAATGAACCTTGGTAAGTCGAGGACCGGCTGTAAACTTAGAGGCTTCCGGCCCTCCCCCAGTTTGCACCACTAAATCTATCTTCTATAGGTAAGCTCTACACGACAACTATATTTGTTCTAGAGCACCGAACAGAAGTGCGGATGGAATTAAACCAAGCATTCCAGCCAGCGAGATCAATAGACAAATCAATAGAGCCTGATTTAAGCCCGGAGAGGATCCATTCAAAGATAGATTGCCAACAGAAGAAAACCACACTGTCCAGTTCAACATAATCAAGTACATTGCAATCCCTATTTGAGAATGAGGCTGCACTTTCTCCCAAAGTTTTTCTGTACTGCAGGAAGTTTAAAACCCACCCCTCTGCTAGAAAAAAATGAAATATCCTGGGAACTATTGAAAAAGGCAGAATATTATACTTCCCTGGATCAGAAATCGGAGAAACGTAATGAGTTATAGTAAGAGTAACGGAATAATTATAGATGATATATTTATATAGGTGTATGTATATATCCATGAATGTTTCCAGGGGTCTGCAAAGTCAGCTCTTTTAAGACTGGTGGACTTCAACTCTCAGAGTTCCCCAGCCAGCATAGCTGGCTGGGGAATTCTGGGAGTTGAAGTCCACCAGTCTTAAAAGAGCCGACTTTGCAGACCCCTGGAATAGACAATGGGTGCCATTATGTGGTTATGATTAAGTAAGACTTGCCTGAAGAAGAAGATAGCCCAACTGTGGAATATTAGAGGAGAATTCAGGTGTAATGATATTAAGATATATAATGAATCCTTTGATTTAAAATCTATAAAACGAGATTATTCATGAATAATAATAATTCTAGAAATGCACAAGAGTTATGCGTAACCAGTCGACATACAATGCAGAATGATGATTTTTCCTTTTTGTATTTTTGTTTTATTAAAAATAAATAAAAGAAAAAAGAAAAAAGAAATGGAGAAACATGTTTTGAGGCAGGAAACAGAATCACCTTTCATAGCCCCCACCTTTGTCCATGGGCCATTAAAAGGCCCGAGGCTGTCTATTCTACATAACAAAGATTCCCCCCCCCACATCAGTTCCAGGCGGGAGCTGAAGAAAAATGAAATATCCTGGGAAATATTGAAAAAGGCAGAATATTATATTTCCCTGCATAAGAAATGGAGAAATGTGTTTTGAGGCACGAAGCAGACTCACCCTTCATAGCCCCCATCTTTGTCCATGGGCCTTTAAAAGGCCCGAGCCTGTCTATTCTACATAACAAAGATCCCCCTTCAGCTCCAGAGTGAGATGGGATTAAAGGCATGATAGTATCAGCCCTTTACCCATCTCACCACAGGGCGCCTGGGAAGAAGCAAGGCTGAACCAAACTTGGGATTCAAAACACAGCCTAGATCAAGATCAAAGCCCAGAGAAGGCACAAAACCAGGGTCTTTCAGCATCCCTGGCTCTGTTTCTTCTTCCCCCAACATCTGGAAGCATCTGATCTGTTCAGGAGCTCAAACCATATGTGATCCTGTCCACCATTAAACCATCTTTCCAAGCAGCCTCCATGTTTCCAGTGTCTTTTTCCCCACTTGGAACTGAACCCAGATGGAACATTTCTTCCAAAACAACCTGGAAGCATTTTAACCTTTTCAGGAAACTCAAAAGGCTCTATTTCAACCTTATTTTAGAGCAAAACTATGCCAGCAAAACTATTAATGAGCAAAACTATTAAACAGCTGCTCAAACACACATCCAAAGTATTTCTGACTATCTCAAAAGGTATTCACAAATACAATGGTGTTGTTTTTTTAAAAAAAAAAACACCTTATAATTGCTAATTGACGAGGAATTTGTAATTCGGTCTCCCATGCCCCACATCTGAATAACTCCATTCTTCCTCTCCTCTTCCCCCTTAATTTTCCTAATCATTTCTTTCAATGCCTTTTTTCAAATCCGTTTATCCCATCCACAGATCTGAGGAAGTGAGCTGTTAAGTCTATGGAGATCCTCAATCATCCAGGTCAATGGCTGTCCCCAAAGTGCTTTTTTCCCAAAAGACAACTGGACTTCGGTCTACCATCTCCAATAGATCGTCGTCCAGCCTTTGTAAGAGGAATAAATCTTGGAGTCCTAGTGGGCAACCAGCTAAATGTGAGCCAACAGTGTCCCTTCCAGCTCTACGATGAGAAAGAACCTACTTCCAATTTATGGAATCCACCACCAGAGCTTCTAAAGGCGGCTCTTATTTTAGCTGGCTTCAAAAGGGATTAAACGAACGACCAGAGAGCATCTCCATCAACAGGTATTTGTTGCAAAGTCAAGTCCTACACTTAGGTAAGAAAAACCAAAAGTACATATATAAACTGGGTGAAACCAGCCTTAATAGCAATGACTGTGAGAGGGATCTTGGAGTCCTAGTGGACAACCAATTAAATATGAGCCAGCCGTGTGCAGCAGCAGTCCAAAAAGCCAACACAATCCTATATTGCATTAACAGAGGGATAGAATCAAGATCAAGTGAGATACTTCTACTCTATAAAGCCCTAGTAAGACCACACCTAGAATACTGCATCCAGTTTTGGTCACCACACTATAAAAAGATGTTGAGATTGTAGAAAAAATGCAGAGAAGAGCAACCAGGATGATCAGGGAACTGGAGATTAAAACATATGAAGAACCGTTATAGGAACTGGGCCTGGCTAGTCTAGTGAAGAGAAGGACCAGGGGAGACAGGATAGCATCTTCCAATATTTGAGGGGCTTCCACAGAGAGGAGGGGGTCAAGCTATTTTCCAAAGCACCTTTGAAGTCCAGACGAGGAATAATAGATGGCAACTAAACAATGAGAGATTCAACCTAGAAACAAGGAGGAACTTTCTGACAGTGAGAACAATCAACCCATGGAACAACTTGCCTTCTGAAGTTGTGGGAGCTTCATCACTTGAGACTTTCAAGAAGAGATTGAACTGCCCTTTGTCGAGAATGGTGTTAGGGTCTCCTGCTTGAGCCGGGGGGGGGGGGTTGGACTAGATGTCCTATAAGGTCCCTTCCAACTCTGTTAATCTGTCCACCCTCCAAGTGTTTGTTCGTTCCATTGATTGACGGTTCCTATGTCCCTTATGAAGCTACACCTTTGAAGTTTCTACATCTTTGTAGGCTACGCGTTCCATCCCAAGGAGAGGCAGCTATGCCTCTCTCTGAGCGCACTGAGAATATATCTGCTGAACAAAACTCCACACTGGCGACAGGAAAGGCATCCGGCCATTAAAACACTCGGCTAGCACCAGTCAGTTGCCCATATTCCACCCTGCAAGGGATTATGGGGTCGTTAAATGAAGTTTCTAATCTTCCCCTCTAGAGCAAATGAGAATAAGTCTCAACCTCCTGTAGTTCTTCATGTATCTGCAATCTTCATGTATCTGCTCTGCAGAAGACAATTCTACAGATACATGAAGACAACTCTACAGATACATGAAGACAACTCTGCAGATAGATGAAGACACCTATGCTGGCTTCTCTTGACCTTCTCCTCTACAACTTAAATATACCTAGATCTTTTCACTGGCCCTCAGGATTTGGTCGCCATCTTGGTAGCCCTTTTACCTTTTCCTCTGTTTGTTAAGCAGCAGCCAGCGGTCTTGAAATCCAACCACTCTGGGAGACGTCATGTCTGCCCTTCAGCATTCCAGATTCCCCACTTAATATTTTCTTAGTAACTCTGGGCCCCGATCTTTACAATTGCCCAATCCGACGTCTCACGAACACGAACGGAGTGGAAGCCGACTCAAGAGGTGTTTGCCTGGCCGTAGCCACTTGTAAAAAGTTTGTGATCAAATTCACAACTTCAGCCCACGCAATTTATGTGGGGTCTCTTCGCCACAAAGCTCCGGGCAATTTGTTTGTCAATTACCAACTATTACTGGAACAACAGTGTGACCTGCATGGCTGCCTTGAAGCATGGGGTGGGGAGACAGAATGCAAATATTTAACCACAGTTGACTCAACCGGTGGGGCAAATTCACAGCAGCAAAGGGCCATTGCTGGGCCACGAGGTTTCCCCCACATCGTTTCTCTACGCTTAGTCGCCTCCACTGACATCTGGTTAACAGATTAACAGACTTGGAAGGGACCTTGCAGGTCATCTAGTCCAACCCCCTGCCCAAGCAGGAGACCCTACATCTGCCTCTAACTAGGACCGAACTCACAACCTCCTGATTGAGAGGCGAGAGCTCAAACCTCTAGGCCACAGCAGCAGATGCTTAATCTACTAATCCTCGACTTACAATGTCCTCGAAAAAGAGGGAGTTACGACCATTTTTGACACTTACGACCGTTGCAATCTCCCCGTGGCCGTGGAATCAAAAGTCAGATGCTTGGCAACTGACTCATATTTAATTTTTTTCAAGGTTTTTTTTTAAACATATCAGTGTGTGAACCATACCTGAGAATCATACATTTCATACCCCAAAAAATAAAATAAAATTAGTATTATCCATCTTCATTTCATTTAACAATCTTATATAATACCAGGAGCTATATACATTTTTACATGAAATTTTAATCTTTCGTTGTTTAATTATTCAATATTTCAATGTGCTATTTTTGTACCCATCACCCTATCTTAATTATCATACGTTTCGATGTGAATAAAATATTATCAATCATATTTGTCAATGGGCCTTTAAGGCCTGAGTCAGTCTATTCTACATAACAAAGATCTACCTCCTTCAGGCAGAGCCATCCTAGGAATCCCAAAGTCCTTTCATTACATCATCACCCAGCAAGAATCAACCAAGCCTGAGACTCAGGACAGCCTACAGAGTTGCCCCTGCATGGCCCTCTGGCAGTCCATGAATCCAGTGTCCTCCACCTGGAACCCAGATGGACATTTCTTCCAACAATGGAACTAGACAAATCTCGAGCTTTTAGCACCGACTGGGCAGGCTCAACCTTTCTAAAGAAAAAAACACATGACCCTCCAGTCCATCCCGCTCTGGGGATATAGATTACACAATAACAGAATTGGAAAAGACCTTGGAGGTCTTCTAGTCCAACCCCCTGCTCAAGCAGGAAACCTTATAACCCCTTCAGACAAATGGGTTTCCAATCTCTTCTTGAAAACCTCCAGTGATGGAGCACCTAAAATGTCTAGGATATTCCATGGATTAATTGTCAGGAAATTTTCTCCTTCGTTCTAGGTGGATCCTTTCCTTGGTTAGTGCCCATCCATTGCTTCTTGTCCTGCCTTCAAATGCTTTGGGAAATAGAAGGTCGACCCGCTCTTACTGCTTTGCATCTCCCTGGGATCTATCCCTCCCCTTCAAATCCCCTTCCCCAGAATCCACTCAGCCCCTAAGGGCCCCTTCCAGCTCTATGATGAGGAAGAACCTACTTCCAATTCATGGAATCCACCACCAGAGTTTCTAAAGGCAGCTCTTATTTTAGCTGGCTTCAAAAGGGATTAAACAAATGACCAGAGAGCATCTCCATCAACAGGTATTTGTTGCAGTCAAGTCCCACACTTAGGTAAGAAAAACTAAAAGTACACATATAAACTGGGTGAAACCAGCCTTAATAGCAGTGACTGTGAGAGGGATCTTGGAGTCTTAGTGGACAACCAATTAAATATGAGCCAGCCGTGTGCACCAAAAAGCCAACACAATCCTATATTGCATTAATAGAGGGATACAATCAAGATCAAGTGAGATACTTCTACTCTATAAAGCCCTAGTAAGACCACACCTAGAATACTGCATCCAGTTTTGGTCACCACATTATAAAAAAGATGTTGAGATTGTAGAAAAAATGCAGAGAAGAGCAACCAGGATGATCAGGGAACTGGAGATTAAAACATATGAAGAACCGTTATAGGAACTGGCCATGGCTAGTCTAGGGAAGAGAAGGACCAGGGGAGACATGAGAGCATCTTCCAATATTTGAGGGGCTGCCACAGATAGGAGCAGGTCAAGCTATTCTCCAGAGCACCTGAAGACCAGACAAGGAATAATGGATGGAAACTGACCAACGAGAGATTCAACCTGGAAACAAGGCGGAACTTTCCAACAGTGAGAACAATCCACCCATGGAACAGAAGTTGCCTTCAGAAATTGGGGAGAGCTTCATCACTTGAGACTTTCAAGAAGAGACCGGACTGCCATTTGTCCGAAATGATGTAGGGTCTCCTGCTTGGGCAGGGGGTTGGACTAGATGACCTACAAGGTCCCTTCCGACTCTGTCAATTTGTTAAATTCTGCATTGAAGACAACTACTGGAACCTTCGTTCAGAAGCAGAATCCAGTCTGAAAAACAGCCGACTGGGAGATCTTATGGCATGTCAACCTGATCCGTTTGTTTCCCCACAACAACGGGGGGGGGGGCACAATCCCACCACACCGCTCTCCCCTTCTCACACTTGCCCTCCCCCCCCCACCTCAGCTTAGCAAGAGTCAGCCCTGCCGTCAAAGGACGTTTGCTCATCCAGGAACCAGATATACTTACAGAAGTTTGAGGAAGGAGAGCTTTTTTCTCAAGGAAGCTAAGCGGAGATGACAAGTCTGCTTTGTACCTAAGTTGGAGGAGATCTTCTTGGAAGGAAGGTTCTGGACCATGACTGGCAGGTGATGCGGGAGACCACAACCCATAGAAAGCCTCCTCAAAGTTCTCCAGGTGGCCCAGCTGTCTAGTCCTGAAGGAAACGTTGCTTCACAGTCCAAGCCATAGAAACAGCTCCAAAAGACGATGTGCGAATCGGACGCTTCTCTTCTCAATTCAAGGTTCCTTGGAAAGTTAACTCCATAGGTTTCAGGCCTCCAGAAGAAAGAGCTTCTGGATGGAGCAATCTTCACCAGATTTCCCTCCAACAGCCTCCTTCTGATGACCCTTCCTGAGCCTTTCTCCCACTTCCGAGGGCTAAAACGATCTCGGCTGGATATTTTGATTGCTTCTTTTCGGGAACTCCGGCGTGGTCTTCACTGAAGCTCAGTCTCCTATCTGTGCGTGTGTGCGCCTGGAGGTGGAGAGGTCTTCTCTGCCCCAGTTCTGAAGACACAATCTAGCCTTCCCTGCCCGGCTCCACCTGGGCATGATGTCAGCCGCCGTGTGCTGCCAGAAAGGTTGAGCCTCTGCTCCCGAATTCCCAACGCAGCACCTGAAAACAACGTATTCCCCCGAGGAGCTCAGCGCTGGCTCCCTCCTGCCACCATCAGCAAATCAGGTGGCAGAAGCAGGTGGCATGAGGGAACGTTGAGGCTCGCACACAGGACATGCAGACACGTGGACTGGCACAAGCCTCCAAGAGGAAGAGGCTCTGAGAGGAGAATCTCCTGGCCAGGATACGGTTTGAATAGTTGGAACAAAGGACCTTGGAGGTCTTCTAGACCAGTGATGGCGAACCTTTTTTGGCTCATGTGCCAAAAGCGGGGGGAGCGCAGGGCGGGGATCGTGCGCAGGCGTGCCACACCCCCAATGCTATGCGCACGATCCCAGCACGCCTGTGCGCACAGCCAGCGCCCCCCCCCGGAGGCCTTCCAGACACTTCAGGAGCTTCCCTGAAGCCTCCGGAGCACGAAAAACCAGCCCTAACAGGCAAACCGGAAGTTCAGGAACACACTTCCGGTTTGCTCGTAGGGCCGGTTTTAGCCCTCCGGAGCCTTCGGGGGCCTTGAGGAGGCTTCCTTGAAGGCTCCAGAGGGAAAAACCGGCCCTGCAAGCAAACCGGAAGTATGTTCCTGAACTTCCGGATTGCCCGTAGGGTTGGTTTTTCGTGCTCCGGAAGCTTCAGGGAAGCCTCCAGAGGGCAAAAAACGACCTCAAAAGAAGGCTGGAGTCAGCAGGCCAGCGCTCGTGCGTGCTGGCCAACTGACAGAGCAACCTTCACATGCCCTGACAAATGGCTTCGCGGGCCTCCTGTGGCACGCCTGCCATAGGTCCGCCATCATTGTTCTAGGCCAAAGCCCTGCAGGTGGGCACCTATATCAGTGACAGCTAACCTTTTTCGCCTCGGGTACCAAAAGCACAATACAAGGAGGGAGGGAGAGGAAGAAGGAGGGAGGGAGGAAAAGAGGAAGGAAGGAAGGGGAGGGAGGAAAGGAGGAAGGAAGGAAGGGGAGTGAGGAAAGGGGAAAGGAAGGAGAGTGAAGAAAGAAAGAAGGAAGGAAGGAAGGAAGGAAGGAAGGAAGGAAGGAAGGAAGGAAGGAAGGAAGGAAGGGATAGAGGGATTTAAACTTGGACTTTCCAAAGCAGAATATGGTTTATCTGCTTTATTCCCTATTATTTCCTCCAGGGTAACAATTTCTACAGGGGCATGGATAATTGGAGGGAAGCATATGGAAGAAAAGGCTGAGCTACCACGGAAGAGCAATTCTCAGCAGCTAGGTTCTCTCTTGGGTTATTAATTGGCCCTCAGAGGGACTTGTTGTTCTCTTTAGACCGAGGAACATTTCTTTCCAGCTTTTACTACCTTCGGTAGAGTTTTCGTGACAAAGACAACAGAAACAGAAATGGGTTGCAGCCAAGAGAGAAGAATGAAAGTAGGGAGTCGGTTATAAAGAAACCTTGACCAATATCAAGAGTCCCATTTTTGAATCCGTTGCTGGCTTTTAAAGAGTGTGCAAGCTTCACACCAACTTTATCCCAGGGTTAGACAAATTCCAGCAATCCGGTATAGCTTTCAAGCGTATCAAAAAAACAACCCTCCAACTCTTGGGTAAAAATTAACTTTAAAAATTTAATTCTTCTTCTTTAAAAAAGGAAACAACCCTACTAACTGTTTACATCCATCTATCCCTAGAGAATAAAGTAATGATTTTCCACACAGCAGTTTCACTGATCTCAAATATCAGCCATCAACATGATCTAAGACGATTCGAATGTTAATTTGGGAGCCGAGAAGGTCTCATTTTTGCTTTATGACCAAAAAAGCCCAACGACATCTAGGAGTTGAAATTCAATTCAGTAGCACTGATGATGTTACCTAGGTTGGTATGAACCAGAGGCTAGCTTCCACTTCCAACATTTAGCGGATCTATCTTTAAACATTTTGACCAATCTTGCTGGTGCAAAGTGCCATCTCTAAAACATTTTATACAGATTTTCCTTATAAGCAATCGACATCATCCGTTTAATATTTCTGCATAAACAGTGGGATGGAATGAAGATCCCGTGAAGGGTTGATACCAATTTATAAGGCCTTGGTGAGGCCACACTTGGAATACAGCATCCAGTTTTGGTCGCCATGATGTCAAAAAGATGTGGAGACTCTAGAAAGAGTGCAGAGAAGAGCAAGAAAGAGGATGAGGGGACCGGAGGCTCAAACATATGAAGAACAGTTGCTGGAACTGGGTATATCTAGTTTGATGAAAGAAGGACTAAGAGTGACTTGATAGCAGTCGTCCAATATCTCAGGGGTTGCCACAAAGAAGAGGGAGGCAAGCTACTCTCCAAGGCACCTGAAGGCAGGAATAGAAGCAACTGGTGGAAACTAATCAAGGAGAGAAGCAACTTAGAACTAAGGAGAAATTTCCTGACAATGAGAACAATGAATCAGTGGAACAGAAGTTGCCTCCAGAAGTTGTGAATGCTCCAACACTGGAAGTTTTCAAGAAGATGTTGGATACCCATTTGTCTGAAGTGGTGTAGGGTTTCCTGCCTAAGCAGGGGGTTGGACTAGAAGACCTCCAAGGTCCCTTCCAACTCTGTCATTCTATTCTATTCCATTCCATTCCATTCCATTCTCTATTCCATTCTCTATTCCATTCTCTATTCTATTCCATTCCATTCTAATCTTTTCTATTCCATTCCATTCCATCCCACAATTTCTGCCATTTATCTAAGTCTATTGCATCGCCATGTTTAGCCCATTTCTATTCCTCTTTCAAAGCCAATATTCTGCCTTTTTAATATTTCCCAAAGTATTTCGTTCTTCTAAGAGTGGGGTGGGTGCTAACTTTCTTCAACATGAAAAGCTTCACCCTCTACCCCTGTGCCTGAGGATACTAGAGAAAGAATTCAAGCAAGAATGTAATGCCTCCTGGCTCATCCTCCTGGTTGGATCCAGAAGTGAATGTCTTGAGTGGTGATCGCAACCATCTGGCTGCCATATTTCCACCAGCACCCCCCACCCCCACCCCACCCCCAGGAAATAACAGCTTTGGGTTAATAGGCGGTAAGGAAGTGAAACTAATAAAACACAATGGGCAAATACTGAAAAGCAGAAGAGAAAAGCATTTTGCGGCAATAGGAAAATTGCAGTATATATATATATATACATATTTTGCTAATCTGGCTGGAAAGAAAGTCATGCGCCCGATTTTCACTTTCTATTTTCCCCTTTGGCCTCTTTTGTACCGACAACAATGCTGCAGTTTGACGCTGTAATAAATCAGAAAGTACATTAGGATTCCAGCTCAAGTTACACTCCCTTTTCTCCTTGCTTCCTTGCCTCTGTCCCCAGTCCTTTTGTTTGTTTGTTTGTTTTGTTTATTTATTTAATTTGTCGAGCATGTACGAGATCACAGGTGTAAGTATAAACATGGACATGAACACCGGAAACGGGGACAGTGGGACAGGGACGGTAGGCACTCTGGTGCGCTTATGCGCGCCCTCTTTACGGACCTCTTAGGAATGGGGTGAGGTCCACGGTGGACAGTTTGAGGTTTATTTTCTTTATTTTATCGAATTTATACCCCACCCTTCCCCTTGTTAGGACCCAGGACGGCGCACAGGCGTTATTAAAACCACACTAAAACAATATACATCATTAAAACATATTAAATTATTTAAACCCGTGCTAAAAACCCATTTAAAACCCTGCCTAATTACAATTTATAAATAAAAAGCCAGAAACGGGGGGCTATGCTAGGCCGGCCTGTTGGAATAGAAACGTCTTAAGACGTTGGCGGAAGAGGCGGAGGTCCGAGATAGTATGTAGGTCGGGGGGGTAGGTCGTTCCAGAGGGCCGGGCCCGCCACAGAGAAGGCCCTTCCCCTGGGTGTCGCCAACCGGCATTGCCCGGCCGACGGCACCCGGAGGAGACCCTCTCTGTGGAAGACCCTCTCTGAGGTTGAAGCTGTGGGGGTTT
The DNA here is from genome assembly GCA_039707465.1 of Rhabdophis nuchalis. Taxonomy (NCBI): domain Eukaryota; kingdom Metazoa; phylum Chordata; class Lepidosauria; order Squamata; family Natricidae; genus Rhabdophis; species Rhabdophis nuchalis. Next base: position 5,354,454 of record CM077653.1, on the reverse strand, counting down.
GGGGATGCAACAATGGAGACAGGTAGAGCCTTCCAGGCGTTGACCCCTCTGTGGCTGAAGTCGTAATTTTCTGCAATCGAGTTTGGAGCAGTTTACCTTGAGTTTGTACCTCTTGTTTGCCCCTGTATTATTGTGGTTGAAGCTGAAGTAGTTGGTGACAGGTAGGACGTTGTAACAGATAATTTTGTGTACTGCACTTGGGTCAAACTGTAGGCTGACCTAAGCTTACATTAGGACGACTGGGGAGGAGAATTTGTACGTATTCACACACCATTCCAAAGGGGGAATGAAAAAGCTAAGAAGGAAACAAACAAGAACAACAAAACAGACTATAGATAATCCTCCACTTACAACAGTTACAATAGTGACCATTCAAAGTTACGATGACACTTATGGAAAAGTGACTGATGAACTAATTTCACGCTTACGACCGTGGCAGCATTCCCCACGCTCATGGGATCAAAATTCACAAACATTTGAGACGCAAAGTCAACGGGGACCCCAGGTTCGTTTCACAACCGTGCGACTAACTTAAACAATCACAGCTTAACAACTGTGTCGAAAGAAAGGTCATAAATTCCCAGCCATAATTCACTTAACAAATGTCTTGCTTAATATGTAGCTATTGTTTATTATGTGTGCCTGTTGACGGCTGACACTCTTACCAACACTGACAGGGAAAGCCACTTGCATATAAACAGAGGGCACACCGCCCACCCTTCCAGCACTGATGATGTTACCCAGATGGGTCATGAAATGTCTGTAAGAAAACCACCAAGCTCAGAGAGCACCAAGGACCACACAAGTCAACCTTGAACTACAAATATTTCTCTTCTGTTGGTATGCTATTTTTCCTCTGTTTATGAAATGTTGGACTGCTTTCTGCTTATTCAAACCATGATTATGTATGTATGTATGTATGTATGTATGTATGTAGGTAGGTAGGTAGGTAGGTAGGTAGGTAGGTAGGTAGGTAGGTAGGTGTGAAGGTATGTATTTATTTATTTACTTAGCCATGGGAATATAACAGAATAGAATAGAATAAATATTGGAATGAAGGATAGGGTAAGGTAAGATATAAGAGTGGAGTGGAGTGGAATAGAATAGAATAGAATAGAATAGAATGGAATGGAATGGAATGGAATGGAATGGAATGGAATGGAATAGAATAGAATATAGATTGGAATAGAATAGAAAATAGAAAAGAATGGAATGGAATGGAATGGAATAGGATAGGATAGGATAGGATAGGATAGGATAGGATAGGATAGGATAGGATAGGATATTGGAATGAAGAGTGGAGTGGAGTGGGATGGAGTGGGATGGAATTGGAATGGAATTAGAATAGAATAGAATAGAATAGAATAGAATAGAATAGAATAGAATAGAATAGAATAGAATAGAATAGAATAGAATAGAATAGAATAGAATAGAATAGATATTGGAATGAATAGAATAGGAATAGGAATAGAAATGTTTATTGGCCAAGTGCAATTGGACACACAAGGAATTTGTTTCCAGTGCAAAAGCTTTCACATACAACAATAACGATAGATCATTAACATAGTCATTGTAAAATACATTCCTCATGAAACATTAAGCATGTAGTGTATAGTAGAGCTGGAGACCCTTTGAGAGGGGTAGGCAACAGAATTACATTTTAACGTACGACGATTAGTGTACATTCAAAGTGACAGTGAGTTGAAGCCTAAGTCTTCTATTTATTTATTTTATTTTATTTTATTAAATTTATACCCTGCCCTTCTCCAAAAGGACCCAGGAAACTGGGCTGCAAATAGGCTTCGTATTCAGATCTCCAAGACTGGAGAAAACAGACCAAGAAACACAGAAGTTACCTTCTACTGGTCTTTTCTGGACCAGAATGGAAAGAATCTCGAATGTGTCCGAGAGTCCCAAGTTGGGAGAAATTGCACTTTATTCAACCCATCAAGGAATCTCTGCTTCCAGTTGCTTACCTGTCATCACGTAGTCGGGGGCTCAGAAATCTGGAGGGGTCATCCTCATGACTGCTGTGTTGGCTGCTGTAGAAACAAGCAAAATATGAGGCTCAAAGACAATGACGCTTCAATGGATAGTAAAGCTATTTGGTTGCACGTACGAACAAAAGCTTTATCATGCTTTCAATTGCAAAGGGCACGTTCCTCGTCCTCTTATTTTATCCCCAGCTTCCATTCTAACCGGGGAAGGTATTTCCTGAAATCTGACTTGAATACGTTCTTCTTTCTACAGTGCTCCTTGTAGACTAGGGGTGTCCAGCCTTGGCAACTTGAAGACTTGTGGACTTCGACTCCCAGAAAGCCCCAGGCAGAATGACTGGGAATTGGAATTCTGGGAATTGGAATTCTGGGAATTGAAGTTCACAAGCCTTAAAGTTGTCAAGTCTGAATATCTCTGTTTTAGGTGAAACAACAGACTTTCTATGCCTTTATTCATGCCTTTATTCATCACCAATGGCTTGTTTTCCAATTACATACATACATACAGATATATATATATATATCAGCTAGCTGATAGGAAGAGAACCTGGTGGCTTAAGTGGCTAAGGCTTCTGCCTAACATGTAATACAGCCCCAGTACAAATCTCAGTCAGGGTATGACTAGCTGATGAGAGCTAAAAAGCTTGAAATAGATCTATCCTAGTCTCTCTGATTTATTTATTGATCAGCTCATAAAACTAACATATATATGTGTGTGTGTGTGTGTGTGTGTATGTATGTATATATATGTATGTATATGAATGAATATTGATAATAATATATAGAACCGTGATGTATATAACTGGAAAGGAAGAATAATGAAATGGCCACTATGTCATTATGAGTGTTAGCGATATTGGAGCGCTGTAAAGATTGAAAACGTGGTGTTAAACGACGAAATATGTTCAATTAAAATCATTTTAAATAAATAAATAAATATCTTTTTAACTATGCCCAGAGCCATTTGGGAGGATGGCAGCCTTCCAAAATCTAATAAAACAGGTATAAATAAATAAACACACCACCACTAAAGCAAGGAAATGATGGGAAACAGGACTAAAAAATAAAAATAAAAATCAGAAACTATCCTTCAAGCCACACTGCAACATATCCTCGGGCTTAAAATATCACCAGATTAAAATTCTTCAGATTGTATGTCTATTCCGAACTGGAAACTACAGTCCCAGAGGGAGTATCCAGCTTCTCGCATAATCCGGAAAAATTAGCCTTCAAAACCATCCCAGAATGACAGCACCTGCTGGCATCAGAATCATCTTATCAACAAATAAACCCCCGGTTGATGGATGCTTGCACTCTATCCAAAGGTGACTTAGCCTTTCATGACGTTGTAGTTTTAACCAGCGTCAAAATCACACAACTCAAGAATTCACATCTGCATTTTTTCCACCGCAGGGATAGGAAAGTCAGAGAAGGAGGGTGGGGGAGAAGAAATTCTAGAGGTTGCAACTACAATTCCCAGAGGCTCAATTCAGCTTGGGGCGGAGGAATGCTGGGAGTTGTAGTTCAGCCCTATAGGAAAGGCCACAATTTCACCGCTCCCACCCAATCAAGGTCAAACCATCCTACATCCTACAAGTCAGATTTCCTTGACTTCAAAAAAGAAGGAAGGAAGGAAGGAAGGAAGGAAGGAAGGAAATATTGAGAGATAGGTAGAAACAAAGAAAGAGAAGGAAGGGAGGGAGGAAGGAGGAGGAGGGAGGAAGAAAAAAGAAAGAAAGAGAGATTGAAAGATGGGTAGAAATGAAGGAAGGAAGGAAGGGGAAGGAAGGAAGAAAAAGAGAGAGAAATAAAGAAAGGAAGGAAGGGAGAGAAAGAGAGAGAGAAAGGAAGGAAGGAAGGAAGAGAGAGAGAGAGAGATCAGTAATGCCTATAAACAGATATGTGATGTCCTATTTCAACAATATTCTAAACCACCATTTAGCATGGTTTGTGAATTTCTTACTACAGAAGCACAAATATTTCAAAAAATTATACAACCATCATATCCCAAAGGTGTTTTTTTCAGGAGGCAACTGGACTTTCTTGTTTTTCTTTGAAGACGTTTCACTTCTCATCCAAGAAGCTTCTTCAGCTCGGACTGGATGGTGGGGAATGGAAGGATTGATATTTCTTGCAGACAGCTGGTCCTTTGCATCCTTTTAGAGAGTCCTTGAGGCCACAGAGGTTTATCTGTGTCCTTAGGGTCACCTGAGTGGTGCAAATGGTTCCTGCAGTTGCCATTCCCCCCCCCCCCAGGAAATCCATTCCTACTCCCACAACCTTCCAAGGGTCTTCATCACAATTTGTATAGCTTTAAGTCTTTTAAAAATGGCAGACTGCAGGAACCATTTGCCCTACTCAGTTGACCCTGAGGACACAGGTAAACCTCCAAGTGGCCTCAACGACCCTCGAAAAGGATGCAAAGGACCAGCTGTCTGCAAGGAGCATCAATCCTTCCATTCCCCACCATCCAGTCAGAGCTGAAGAAGCTTCTTGGATGAGAAGCAAAATGTCTTCAAAACAAACAAACAAACCAAGAAAGTCCAGTTACCACCTGAAAGGTCTCCTGCTTGAGCAAGGGGTGAGACTAGAAGACCTCCAAGGTCCCTTCCAACTTATTATTCAGTTATTCAGTTATTCTCACAGCACTTTTGCGACAACCATGACCTGGATGATGGAGAATCTCTACAGATTTTTATACAACCATCAGTCCATAATGCTATAGATGTGCCAGCTTTTTTGACATCTGACTTTTCCCCCTGGCACCCCAGACCACAAGGGGAAGGCGGTGAGACTTAGACTAGGGATGCTCTGAAGTCCTGATGGAGAATCCAAGGAGTTTATTGCAATGCAATTCCAAAAACTGGAGAAAAATCCGGTGGAGAAATTGCCTCCTCCATCCACGAGATGTCACCGTTTCCTTTTGCAGCTGCCCAACGCCGAATGGCTCTCAGAAGAGGACAGAGGAGGCCAATGGCTTGTGATTGGGAGCTCCCTGCTGTCGTTATTGCACAATTAGTGGGGAATCTGCTGCTCGGGAATCCACTCTTGTGGGTTATTTCCTACCGGTTGGCCGATGCTATTTATAGGGATCTCTTGGGATGGGCAAGGAACGGCTCTGCTTTTGGGCTCCCAAGCTGGAGATGGTTGCTTCTGTTTTATCCCTTGTTTTAATGCTTGTCACACTGACCCCTACCATAATTTTAAGGAGAAACTTAAAAGGCGAGGACAATTAATTGGTGGAACAGCTTGCCTGCGGAAGTTGTAGGGGGGGGGGTGGTGTTTAAGCAAAGAGTTGAACTAGAAGACCTCCAAGGTCCCTCCCACCTCTATTCTGATTGATTGATTGATTGATTGATTGATTGATTGATTGATTGATTGAAATGATCTAGGGCAGGGGTCTCCAACCTTTGCAACTTTAAGTCTGAAGGACTTCTGGCTGGAGAAGTCTGGGAGCTGAAGTCCTTCAGACTTAAAGTTGCAAAGGTTGGAGACCCCTGGTCTAGGGTCTCCTGCTTGAGCAGAGAGTTGGACCAGAAGACCTCCAAAGTCCCTTCCAGCTCAATTCTGATTGATTGATTGATTGATTGATTGATTGAAATGGTCTAGGGTCTCCTGCTTGAGCAGGGAGTTGGACTAGAAGACCTCCAGGGTGCCTTCCACCCCTATTCTGATTAACTGATTGATTGATTGATTGATTGATTGATTGATTGATTGATTGATTGATTGATTGAGACTGGACAGTCATTTGTCTGAAATGGTATAGATTCCTGATCAAGCAGAGGGTTGGACTAGATGACCTCCACAATCCCTTCCCACTTTCTCATTCTTTGGAGGGTCTTTTCAGTGGTGCATCATTAGAGGAAGTTCAATGCATTTCAATAATGCATTTAGGCAGCTGGAGAAATTTTGAAAAGGGATCTATTCTATCAACAGCTCCACGTTTTGGCAGTAATTCATGGACCTTCTACATCCCAGAGAGCAGCAATGAAGACAGTGAAATGCCGATATTCCTCTCCAGCATCTGGTTACCACCCCAGACAAGAAGCTGGGTCTCCAGAAGGATGAAGTGGGGAGGGTTAGCCTTCTGCAAATAAATTGGTTGTAATGTTGTAATCACTTTCACCCACTTTGGCTTTGCTAATCTTCAGACAGCAAAGATTGCATTGTAGAGCAGGAAGCACATACTCTTAAGGGTTGATGTTAGAATCTGTTCCTCAATACACAAAAAGCAGAGATAGATAGATAGATGGATGGATGGATGGATGGATGGATGGATGGATGGATGGATGGATGGATGGATGGATGGATGGATGGATGGACGGACAGATTATATAAAGATAAAGATAAAGATAGGTAAAAGTTCCTCTCCCACATACATGCTAGTTGTTCCTGGCTCTAGGGGGCAGTGCACATCTCCGCTTCAAAGCCGAAGAGCCAGCGCTGTCCAAAGACATCTCCATGGTCATGTGGCCGGCATGACTAAATGCCGAAGGCGCACCAAACGCTATTCCCTTCCCACCACAGGTGGTTCCTGTTTTTCTACTTGCATTTTTTACGTGCTTTCGAACTGCGAGGTTGACAGAAGCTGGGACAAGTCACGGGAGCTCACTCCATTATGCAGCGCTAGGGATTTGAACTGCCCAAGTGCCGACCTTTCTGATTAACAAGCTCAGCTTCTTAGCCACTGAGCCACCATGTCCCTATAGATAGAGATAGATAGATAGATAGACAGACAGACAGACAGACAGACAGACAGACAGACAGACAGACAGACAGACAGACAGACAGTTAAATGCTTATTCTTGATCTGCCCCTGTGCTTCCAGTTCATTGCCTCGTCAATTATGCTGTTCAGATTTTCTATCCCATTTCACCTGCACAGGGCTAATAATTTAATTTGATTTTAAATTTTGTATATTGTTATGTTTATTTATGCTTTTTAATTTTCCTGTGCACCGCCCCGAGTCCCTTTCGGGAAAGGGAGCAGTATATAAGTTTAAATAAAACTAAAACTAAACTAAACTAAACCTTCTGGATAAAAATAGTGGAGAAAAACACTAACTTTCAACAAGAGCTGCTGAGATCTTTTAATGCATCCTTTCCCCCTTCCCTCCTTTTCAAATGCAACATCTCTTCCCTCTGCCTCAGCTAAAGAGAGATAAGCTGAAAAAGGAGAGATTCGCCCTGACCGAAGTTAGAAACACGGAACCATAAGAAAAGGAACAATGAAAAAAGGGAGGCTGGTTAAAATTGGATAAGCAAATAGTCGTATTATGATTATCAATGGGATAGAATGAATATTAATGTGATGAATATTGTTGCAAACACTTTGATGATGATTTCCTAAAAATATTTGTACACTGTTTAACCAATAATGGGATTTTTATATACTTTATGTGGGGAAAAAAAGGAGATTCAACCTGGGCATAAGGAAATAAGGAGAAAGTGTCTGACAGTGAGAAAAATCAACCCATGGAAGAGAAGTTTCCTTCAGAAGTTGTGGGAGCTTCATCCCTGGAAGCTTTCAAGAAGAGACTGGACTTCCATCTGTCAGAAATGGTGTAGGGTCTCCTGCTTGGGGAGGGGGTTGGACTAGATGACCTACAAGGCCCCTTCCAACTCTGTTATTCTGTTATTATTCTGTTATTCAGAAGTTGTGGGAGCTTCATCCCTGGAGGCTTTCAAGAAGAGGCTGGACAGCCGCCTGTCCGAAATGGTGTAGGGTCTCCTGCTTGGGCGGAGGGGAGAGGGGGTTGGACTAGATGACCTACAAGGTCCCTTCCAACTCTGCTAATCTGATCTTGAAACAAAAATGACATTTTTTTTGGCAAGGAAGAGATCGCAAAAGATTCTTACCTCATCTGTGAGGTCCCAGCAGAATTCAAGCTGTGCAAAATCCTAGAATCTGACCCCATTGAATTCCACCCCATTGAAGTGTGATTTCTCCTCTGAGCCAATCTCAGTGGGGGGACCAGGGTTGCCCATTCTCCTCCTTGGGTCACTGCTCAACGTTCTACACCTGACCGTAAGGAACCGCCGTTTGCACACACACAAAAACCCGCACGAGTAAAAATTAACCAGCTCAATTTAACGATTAAACCTTCCCAAACCAAAACCTTCCTTGGTCATTCATGACTTCCTCCTGGGTTGATGCTGACCACGCACAATTCCAAAGGCATTCGGGTTCAAAGGTTATTCAGGGGACTGGACCAAATGCTACTGAAGAGCCTGTTGTCTCCCCTCCCTCCTTCCCTCCTGAAGGATTACCGATCTGGAAGCCACATTAAGATCAGATAAAGCCTCCCTTATCAGAAAGAAGTGATGATCTTTGGCTGGTTTCTCAGTTCAAAACCTCCCTACTCCTAGCCAGGCCCCAATCATCGTTGATCTTCAGGAATTTGACTCAGCCGCTATCTCTTTCTTAAGAAAACAAATATTGCAGTATTCTTGGTAGAAACAAAATTAGAAACAGCAGCACAACAAAGTCTCATTTGACCTATGGCCATGATGGCGAACCTATGGCACGCATGCCTGGAAGTGGCACGCAGAGCCAGCTCTCTGGGCACGAGACCCATCGCCCGTTGCTCTTACGAGTTCCCGAGTGCCGGCCAGCTGCTCTTCACATGTGTTACTGTCAGACAGCCCTGGCCCCCTCTCTGCCTCTGACACAGAGCTCTCCTCAGAGCCTTCCCCATACTCCAGGACTGGCCCAGGTTCCTCCCCAACCTCCTCACTGTCCGAATATGCCAGGGCCATATGCCAGTTATCAGCTGCCTTCGGAGTCAGACATCAGTGAGGCAGAAGAACAGCTGGAGACTATTCCCAGGGTGCGCATGTGCAGAGATGCCAGACGAAGGGAAGAGCTAAAGAACAGGGATCGACTTGGGAGTGAGGCCACAGGTATTCGTTGAATGGCCCCTCCCAGAGGGAATAAAAGAGGAGCGAAAGGGGAGTGGAGTTTGCAGGAGACACTCAGTTCGCCTAATTGGGTCGTGACGCTCTGAGACTCCTGGCCAAGTTCTGCAGATCTCAGCCTGGCAGCTCTCCAAGCCAGAGAAGGTCTGTGACCATAAATCCTCCCTTGAAAGACTTTGGTGGATGTGAATGAGCAGAATTCACAGTCAATTAATAAAAGGGGGTTTTGTCGGGACAAGGAGGTGGCTTCATGTTCTTGGGAAGCCTCGATCAGAACAATCCTTACGGCTGTGTCAGCTGCCCTCTGTCAGAAATGGTGGAGGGTCTCCTGCTTGGGCAGGGGGGTTGGACTAGATGACCCACAAGGTCCCTTCCAACTCTGTTAATCTGTAATCTTTCTGTAATCTGTACTCTTATTGCGATTGTTTTTGGAAATGTGGTTCCTTGAACGTGACGAGAATGAGAAAACCGTGAAGTATTTCCTGTCTCGCTTGAAATATGTTTTAGCCCCGAAGATTTTATTGGCAGTTAGAAAGCTCTGAAGGACCCATTCTTTTTCAACCAAAATCATTCCGGGTTTTTGCATATTTGTAAGAATACATGACTCTCTGGAAGAATCATTTCTCCCCCCTGGAATACATAAAGACACTTATATATTATTTATTTCCTCTGCAGACCCGTTCTCACTTCCGGAGGGCATAGCGGCAGACAGACAAGAGAAAAGCAAAGGAAGGAAATAATCAGCCCTGCCAAGCACCAGAAAGAGCCCCTTCTCCAAGGCAATTCAATTACAGATGCACGGAACGTTCTCCACACGAGATGAGAAATTATACTCATAATCCACGAGAGCTCTTTGAGGCTACAAACCAGGGGGGAAATGCTACCGGTTCACCCAAAACGGTTGTAAAAAAAATGCTTAACAACGTAAAAAAAAAAAAAGTTCCGATGATCAGCTGGGCTGCACGATGGTAGGAATTTTTTTTTAAAAAAAACTTCTTTTTTTTAGCATTTGGGGTCTGTTTTTGCTCCCAGAAGGCTTTCCTGAGACCGGCTAGGCTAAAAACAGGGCATGGGGAGGTGCTATGAAAGAAAGAAAGAAAGAAAGAAAGAAAGAAAGAAAGGAAGGAAGGAAGGAAGGAAGGAAGGAAGGAAGGAAGGAAGGAAGGAAGGAAGGAAGGAAGGAAGGAAGGAAGGAAAAGAAAGAAGGAAGGAATAAAGGAAAGTAAGAAAAAAAGAGGGATGGGATAAAAAGGAAGGGAGGGAGGGAAGGAAGGAAGGAAGGAAGGAATAAAGGAAAGTAAGAAAAAAGAAGGATGGGATAAAAAGGAAGGGAGGGAGGGAGGGAAGGAAGGAAGGAAGGAAGGAAGGAAGGAAGGAAGGAAGGAAGGAAGGAAGGAAGGAAGAGGGATGGGAGAAAAAAGAAGGGAAGAGAGGAAGGAAGGAAGGAAGGAAGGGGGATGGGAGAAAAACAGGAGGGAAGGGAGAAAGAAAGGAAAGAAAGGAAAGTAAGAAAAAAAGAGGGATGAGATAAAAGGAAGGAGGGAAGGAAGAGGGATGGGAGAAAAAAGGAGGGAAGAGAGAAAGGAAGGAAGGAAGGAAAGAAAGAAAGAATGTTTTTGTCACTACGTGAGACATTCATTAAGTAGATTTTACCCCATTCTACGACGTTTCTTGCCACAGGTGTTAAGTGAATCACTGCAGTTGTTAAATTGGCAACGCAGTTGTTAAGTGCATCTGGCTTTCCCATTGATTTCGCTGGTCAAAAAGCACCTCTAGATTCAGCAAAACTGTGACCGTAGCAAACCTTTGCTTCTCTTAACGACCGTGGCATTGGCTTAGCGATCGCAGATTGGCTTAATGACAGCAGTCATCTTCTTTTCACTCCTTGCGTGGAGGAGGTTTGGGCATCAGAATAGAGCTGAGTGTTTCTTGGCCCGATGCCCTTCCCGTCACCAATGCGGAGTTTTGTTCGGCAGATACATTCTCATGGTGCCCAGAGAGAGACATATCTGCCTCTACCTAGGATCGAACCGACAGCCTTCTGATTGTGAGGCGAGAGCGCCACCTCTAGGCCACCGCACCACTCTGCTTAGTGACAGCCGTGATCCGTTTAAATGACAGCGACGAGTCAGCTGAATGGCACTCTAATCGTAATAAATGCTTTGCAGTTGAAATAATATCTTGAAAGGAGTCAGAAGATGGCCCTGAAGCATGCGAGGAACAAGAAATGCTCCTCTAGTCAGCTGACTTTCATTTGAGACTGGCCAATTAATGTCACTAATTAGAGAAGACAGGTCAAGGGTCAGATTCAAATGTCACCCTGGGATTTGCCTGAGGCCAATTTAAATTAATTGCGGCCCCAAGGGGACCACGATCTGCCGTGTTCACACGCAGATCTGGTAGGAATCTGTGACGTGAAACATCGGATGCAAATATTCTCTCTTCTGCATCTGATTAAGGGGAGGGGGGCGGTGTCTAGGACCGTTCTCCTCCACCCCAAAAGATTGGGGGACAGCTAATAACCCCCAAATATTTATAGGCCGATCAGGAATAACAAAAGATAAACATTGCCAGAAAGGAATCTGTTTAGGTTGGAAAGTCAGGATTTTAACTTTCCTGTGGGCGTTGTGTATTATTTGGGGGTTATTTGTGGTGGGGGGGATGCAAAGTTACAACCCCCCCTGGAGACGAATGAAAGGAAAATCCACATGGAAGACATGTTAAAAACACATTTCTTCCACTTGGCTGGCCTAGGGTAATTCAAATTTTAAATTGTTAAGGGGTTTTTAGGGATAGTTTTAATTTCATAGAAGTTTTTAGTGCAGGGTAAGTTTAATTCGATTTTAATTTTGTACTTTGTCTGTTTTAATTGTTTTTTAATTCCCTGTGCCCCGCCTCGAGTCCCTTCGGGGAGAGAGAGCGGGTTATAAATAAAAATTTATTATTATTATTATTATTATTATTATTATTATTATTATTATTATTATTATTATTATTATTATTATTATTATTCCCCTCCGCGTCTCTCTCTTTCTCCCTTCCCTTCCTCTGATTGGCTGGCGGTGAATGGTCACCTGAGCCCAAAAGCCCGCGGTGAGCAGCGTTTCTCCCAAAAGTCCGCGAGGAACCATGTGGGACTAAAGAGTGGGGGGGGGGTCCCATTGGCCAGCACGGACAGCTAGGGTCCCAACAGCAGAGGCGAGATGGCAGAGGCGAGATGGCTAAGGGCGGAAACCCGGGGGCGAAATGGGTGCGGAGAAGAGGAGGAAGAGGAGAACGGTCCCATTCCGGATTAAGGGAGGCATCGTGCAGCTCTTGGCCCTTGATCGGCCTGCACCAGTAGTGTGTGCCCATTTCCACCCCTTCACAAAACTCGGCGCTCCAGGGCAACTGGCTAAAGAATTCTGGGAATTGGAGTCCACAAATATTGAAAATACTAAGGTTAAAAAAAAAAAAGTTCTCTGCTCTAGAACAAGATGTTCTAAAATGGTAGCACAGCAATTAAACCACACACAAAGCCAGAAACAACACATGTTACCACAGACGATGACGTAGAAATCACAAAAGGTCCAAACCCTATAAAAACTCACAAACTCACAACCTCAATTTACTAGCTGCTCCCTTTTGCTGTTGTCACTGCTGTTACTGGGCCAATAAACCTCCTTTCCAACCGCAGCTATTGCTATTTTCCTTCCTTCCTTCCTTCCTTCCTTCCCTCCCTCCTTCCCTCCCTCCCTCCCTCCCTCCCTCCCTCCATCCTTTCTTTCTTCCTTCCCTCCTTTCTTCCTTCCTTCCTTCCTTCCTCCCTTCCTCCCTCCCTCCTCCCTCCCTCCTTCCCTCCCTCCCTCCCTCTCTCCCTCCCTCCTTCCTTCCTTCCTTCCTTCCTCCCTCCCTCCCTCCTTCCCTCCCTCCTTCCTTCCTTCCTTCCTTCCTTCCCAGTGGTTAGAATGCAGTATTGCAAGCTAACTCTGCTGACTGCCAGCGGGTCGAGCCTGACTGGCTCAAGGTTGACTCAGCCTTCCGTCCTTCCGAGGTGGTTAAAATGAGGACCCAGATTGTTAGGGGCAATAAGTAGACTCACTTAGAGAAGGCTGTAAAACACTGTGAAGTGGTATATAAGTCTAAGGGCTATTGCTATTGCTATAATGACATGGATAAAGATGACTTATGACTGTTCCTCGCTCTTATAAGAGCTGTGGCAGCACAGTGGTTAGAATGCAGTATTGCAGGGTAATTCTGCCGACTGCCAGCAGTTCAATTCTCACAAGCTCAAGGTGGACTCAGCCTTTTGTCCTTCCGAGATGGGTAAAATGAGGACCCAGATTGTTGGGGGCAAATATGCTGATTCTGTAAACCGCTTAGAGAGAGCTGTAAAAGCACTATGAAGCGGTATATAAGTCTAAGGGCTATTGTTAAGTGCTAAAGAAGGAAGGGAGAAAGAGGAACAAAAGAAGGGAGAAGAAAGGAAGGGAGGAAAGGAAGGAAGGAAGGAAGGAAGGAAGGAAGGAAGGAAGGAAGGAAGGAAAGAAGGGCCATTGTGACTCAGTGGTTAAAGTGCAGTTTTGCAGACTAACTCTGCCCACAGCAGCAGTTCGATCCTGACCAGCTCAAGGTTGACTCAACCTTCCATCCTTCTGAGGTGGGTAAAAAGAGGACCCAGATTGCTGGGGGCAAGAGACTGACTCTGTAAACCACTTAGAGAGGGCTGTAAAAGCACTGTGAAGCGGCGTATAAGTCTAAAGGCTATTGGTATTCTCTTCTGTTCAATCATAAACCGAAGGGCTTATCTAAAGGAACATCTTTCTAGGTTAAAGGTAGGATTGTGTGATGTGGACAACTTACATCCAGATGTTATGTCGAATGACCTTTCGGCCTTAGCTTCCCCCTCCCTATAACGAGCCATTCTCTCTCTCTCTCTCTTTTCCACTGCAAGTTAATTAACAACACCGAAGCCTTGAAATTATTCAGATTGTGAAATCCTGAAAACGTAGCGTTCAAACTCAGCGCTCAGCTTCCTTTCATCAGTAGCTAGTGGGTGGACGATGCGCTCTGAAAATAAGAATCAACGAGACGTGTTGCATTGTACGAGACAGTGGGACAGAAGAACGCTGAAATATTCTCTCCTTATTTATTTTTTTAACTCCCTTGATCTCTTCCCCGAGGTCTCGTCAATTATTCTTGTGAGAAGTTGTCTTTTGTTCAGTAACGGTGGCAGGGAAAGAATATAATTCCCTCCCAGGTAAATTTAGGTTTTTCTGTTTAAGAGGTTGTAGAAGAATTATTTAATGTACCCAAGAAGCATAGTGTTGTGAATTTCCTTTTAGAATAGAATAGAATAGAATAGAATAGAATAGAATAGAATTCTTTATTGGCCAAGTGTGATTGGACACACAAGGAATCTGTCTTTGGTGCAAAAGCTCTTAGTGTACATAAAAAATACATTCATCAAGAATCATAAGACACAACACTTAGTGATACTGGTAGGATATAAATAAGCAAGCCAATCATACTAGGCAACTAAATGAAACAATATAAATCCTTCTGAGCCTGAAAATAATCCACTGCAAAGGTGTTTACATTTTGCAATGCACCACAATGACTTGGATTGCTGCCCTGGCGATGCCCCCAGGCAAGAGTTTCATGCAGGTGATTATGTGAAGTGTGTGCACTTATTAACTCCCTTTGAATTAATTAGGTTTGCTTTGCAAACTTCCGGGACCTAGGATCATTCCAAGGGAATCATGGATGGAAACTGACCAAGGAGAGGTTCAACCTGGAAATAAGGAGGAATTTTCTGACAGGGAGAATCATCAACCCATGGGACAGAAGCTGCCTTCGGAAGTTGTGGGAGCTTCATCCCTGGAGGCTTTCAAGAAGAGACTGGACTGCCATTGGTCAGAAATTGTGTAGGGTCTCCTGCTTGGGCAGGGGGTTGGACTAGATAACATACAAGGCCCCTTCCAACTCTGTGAATCTATTATATTACATTTTTACCTTACCTTTTTTCCTTAACAGAGAAATTTCAGCTTACATCAGCTAAGATGGGCAGCTGACACTGAGGAACATGTTATGCGCACACTTTGGGCAGTCAGTCCAGAAAAGGTTAGCCATAAGTGTGGTCAGGCCTGTAGCCATCTTTTCTTTTGGATCTTTGGCCTGCCACACTTTCTGTTATTCTACTAGGCATTTTCTATTGTGGGAATTGTACAGAGTTAGATGCTATGTAGCCATAACAAAATTCTTTCTAGAAAGCCAAGGTCATCCTTTGTCTCTGCACCTGACCAGAACGGGATGGGTGGAAGCTGCCAGCATGGCAGTGGGAGATTGGACCATGGGATGGACTGGTGGGTGCGGGGGGCAAGATCTTGAACTTTCAACTGGGTGGGGAAAACTGGGAAATTTTCAGATTCGGGTTTTCCCAGATGTGCCAACATGGCTCTCTTCATCAATTGGAACTTTGAGGAATCCTTTGCCTCGGACTCTGATTTAATTTTGGATGCTGTTTGGAACCCTGACACACCATTCTAGAGTCTAAAATGAGAGGAATAGTTTATTTTCGCACCTATTGTCAGCAGGAGAAGTCCAAACTCACAGGGAAGAACGTACAATGCCTGCCAATCCTATTTGCAGGATAATATATTCTTAGCAAAAGGCAAAAAACCAAAAAAGAGAGGGAAGAACTAGCCAACTTTCTCTTCGAGACCGTCAAACAAAAAGAGGTTTCAAAATAATTGCATCGTCTTTCTTTAATTGCTTACTTTGGGGGGGGGGGGGAGGAAAAACATAAGGCCGACTACTCCCAGCTTTCCATCTCTCCAACATTCACAATAGTCAAATGTGTCGCTGAACGCACGAAGCCGTGAAGTGGTGTGTTTGATTTGGCCTGAGCGCTTTGTATAAATGCAGCCAATAAATAAACCACAGCGAAACACATTATAGCTTAGTACAATGAAGGGGTGTGAATGATTGGAAGAGTTGGGATTATTTATTTAACAAAAAAAAAACCAGAAATAAATTCAACTCAATTCCTTTTCAACGGTCATTAATCTCTAGTCTCACCCGCCGGCAGGCCTACAGACTGCTAAAAGAAATGTATTTTACTCTCAGAAGTATGGCAATAAATGGCGGCTTAGCATGGCATGCACATACCCCTCCACGCACACAAGCACAATTCCTCCCACACCTCGATCCAGGGCTGCTAAAGGCCACAAGAATCCAAAGCTAGCCGGTGAAATTAAGAAATACCACGATAATTGCCCCGTTCTGTTCTGTATCAATGGAGCACTGTTGAAACCAGTGTTGGTCAACCTTCCCAAACCTCAACTTTAGGCTACGTGGACTTCAACTCCCAGAATTCCCCAGCCAGCATTCTGCAAATTAAAGTCCACCTGTGTTAAAGGTGCCGTAGTTTGAGAAATACTGCTTTAGTTATTCCATGCCTTGGAAGTCTAAAAGCAGCATCTCAAATTTGATGCCCTCCTGTTCTGCAACTCCCAATACACTAGATAGATAGGTAGGTAGGTAGGTAGGTAGGTAGGTAGGTAGGTAGGTAGGTAGGTAGGTAGATAGATAGATAGATAGATAGATAGATAGATAGATAGATAGATAGATAGATAGATAGATAGATAGATAGATAGATAGATAGATACTCTGTGTGTGTATGTGTGTGTGTGTGTGTGTGTGTGTGTGTTTGTGTGTTCCAGCATAACTCTGGAATGCCTCAAGCAATTTCAACCAAATTTGTTAGACAGATGACTTACTCTCTGGACAAAAATACTGTGGGGGTAAGACACCCCTAACACCCCTTGGGATGTGTGTTCTGTTAAGATACAGCCTGTTGTGCCTTAAATCGGATTCTACTGTTCTGCCTTAAAATGACTTCTACTGTACAGCGCAGTTGAGTTGCCATGGTAACGGCTTCACAGTCCTCCGCAAGGGGGCTCCCTCTGGTAAGGGGGGAAAATCCAATATTAGAAATTACATTTGGTCTGGACATTTCCCCCCCTATAAATAAATACCCAGACAATGTCAGGTCATCGGCTAGTTATTGATGTAATTGACTGACATGTCTTTAATAAATGGTCTTTCATTCAATCCCATCTAGCTGTGCCTAGAGGGAGTCAACCTATTCTCCAAAGCATCTGAAGGCAAGAGAAGAATAAATGGATGGAATCAAGCTAGAACTAAGGAGAAGTTTCCTGATAGTTAAACAGTGGACAATTAATCAGTTAACCAGTTAACAATGAATCAGTTAATCAGTTAACAATTAATCAGTGGAACAACTTGCCTCCAGAAGTTGTGGGTGCTCCAACACTGGAGGTTTTTAGGAAGAGCTTGGACAACCATTCGTCTGAAATGGTATAAGGTTTCCTGCCTGAGCAGGAAGTTGGACTAGAAGACCTCCAAGGTCCCTTCCAACTCTGTGATTCTGTTCCTCTTCAGTTCTCTTTCACTTCATGTCACTTCCTTCTCCCTGTAGTGATTCATCTGGCTTAGCATGACCAGGGGTGACTGAGTTCCTTTTCTCCACCCCACCGCCTGAGTAACTAGCAACTTCGTGCATCAAGAATGAACGCAGGAGGAATTTCACGTTTAAAACTCCAACGTGTTTATTTTCCAACGCTACAAGAGAAGGAATTTTGAAGAGCCCAAGAGGCACGCTGCTGCTCTTGGTATGCTAATGCTCACTAATCCATGCCTCCTTGCCTTAGCCTTTTTCCGAATGCCATTTCAAAAATATAAATCCACCCAGGGGAGAAAGGGAACCTGAAGCCTTGTTGACCGAGAAGAAACTGTTAAGACAGTTGCACAATGTTCTGGCACATGTGATTGTCCGTGATCTTCTACTTCTAAAGAGCAGATGATTGACACAAACAGAAGGAAAACAACATTTGCTTTCAGATACTTCACTGGCCTTCTTGAAGGCATCTGATCAGCTTCAGTTAGAGAGAAAGGGATGGAGTAAAGAACAAAACTTTGTTCCAGCCAGATAGGTTGCACTAGAAGTCCTCCAAGGTTCCTTCAAGCTCTGTTCTGTTCTAAATAGTCTGAATATAATTACTCAGTGGAACGACTTGCCTCCAGAAATTATGGATGTTTCATCGCTGGAGGTTTTTAAGAAGAGACTGGACAACCATCCCAGAGTTGGATGGGACCTTGGAGGTCTTCTAGTCCAATCCCCTGCTCAGGCAGGAAACCCTCTACCATTTCAGACAAATAGTCATCCAATCTCTTCTTAAAAACTTCCAGTGTTGCAGCATTTACAACTTCTGGAGGCAACTTGGTGTAGGGTGTAGGGTTTCTTGCTTGAGCCAGGGGTTGGACTAGAAGACCTCCAAGGTCCCTTCCAACTCTGTCCTTCTCTTAATCGAGGCAGTTCTGGTGCCCTCCCAATATCCTAAATGCATAAACTCCTACCACAAGAACATTTCTAAGCTTCCACGTTTGCTCTCTCGCCCTTTTGACGCTATACGACACATTATTAGCCTCCCTGCCATGTGCTATTTAATGCCACAGGCTGCTGAAGTCCTGAGAGAAGAAAATAATCTCAGGTGTTGTTGTTGTTTTTTTAAAGGATTTTAGCCTCGATTGCTAGAACATAATGAAAAATAAATAACCCAACCGACCCCTTATGCTAAAAAGATAATAATAATAATCTTCAATCAGTGGGATCCAGACATCCATGCTAGCTGTTTCTCATTATCAGAGTTGGAAGGGACCTTGCAGGTCATCTAGTCCGGCTCCCTGCGCAAGCAGGAGACCCTACATCTGCCTCTACCTAGGATCGAACTCACAACCTCCTGCTTGCAAGGAAAGAGCTCCATCTCTAGGCCACAGCAGCAGATGAAACATGTCACTTGAAGGTCCACCCAAGAGATCTCGATTGGGAAAGGCATGATGGAGAAAAAAGAGGTGGGGGGCAAAGAGGCAGAGAAAAATATATCCAATTAAGTCGCTTGGATCGCATTAATTGACTACGGAATTAGAATCGATGAGAGTTGCTTTTGCTGGCCGTGAAGGCTACTGAGGGAATCGTGGTTAAATACCCTCAGAACAGTGCCTAGTTTTAGCGTCTGTGAAATTGTAATACCAATTAGAAGGAAGCTAATTAATCAACCAAGAACTTGATTCGATTGAGAGCTTTATTGGAGTTACCCTCAACGTCTTCCATCCTGCTCAGTGCTAGAAGCATTTAAAAGTTACTTCTTCATCAACGTAATGAGACTTGAATTGATTAGTTGCTGATTTTTACTTAATACTAGCTGATGACCCGGGGTTGTCCAGGTATTTATAGACATTGAAGCATTGGTCTGATGTGGGGCTTACTTTCCCCAATACCCCCATGCCCATCATCCCTGCCCTCTCCCTTCCCGCCCCTCTTTCCTGCCATATTTTTCCTGCCATGTCCACTTTGCCTTAAGTGTTGGGCCAGGCATTCCAGAGTTATGCTGGAACACACACTGGCATGGACACACACACACCCTGAGGGGTGTCAGAGGTATCTTACCCCTTATCCCCAGCGTTTTTTTTTCCAGAGGGTAAATCATCCAGGTTCCAAGTTTGGTAGAAATTGCTTGAGCCGTTCCAGAGTTATGCTGGAACATACATACATACATACATACATACATACATACATACATACATACATACATACATACATACATACATACAGCCATTTATATACATATAGGTATAGTTGTTATAGTTTAGTTATATAGTTATAATAATAATAATAATAATAACTTTGAATTTATTAACCGCTCCCTCTCCCCACAGGGACCCGGGGCGGTGCACAGGAGGACTAAAAACAATATAAACAATAGATACAAAAATATATACTTTAAAACACAATTAAACAATGTTATCCCGTGCTAAAAAATTAAAAAAATTAAAACCCATTAAAATACATTTAAAATCTATAGACAGAGAGACTATCCAAGGCCGGCCAGTCGAAAGAAATGGGTTATATAGTTACTATAGAGTTATAGAGTTACTATAGAGTTATAGAGTTACTATAGAGTTATAGAGTTACTATAGAGTTGTATAATTGTATATTTATATAGTTACTATATAGTTATATAGTTACTATAGAGTTATATAGTTATATAGTTACTATAGAGTTATATAGTTACTATAGAGTTATATAGTTATATAGTTATATAGTTATATAGTTATATAGTTATATGTTATATAGTTATATAGTTATATAGTTATATAGTTATATAGTTATATGTTATATAGTTATACAGTTATACAGTTATATAGTTATATAGTTATATAGTTATATAGTTATATATTATATAGCTATATAGTTATATATATGGGAGGAGGAGGGGGAGGAGGAGGAGGAGGAGGAGATGATGATACAAACCACCCAGAGATAAGAATTGCTTGTAATTTATAGAACAAGGAGCAGCGCATTCAACTGGCTGGCTCTGAATTATCTGATAATTTCTCCCTTGAATTAGCGATTTCTGCCCAGATTAAGAAACAGAGATTATTTCCCCCATGTTCTATAGGCTGCAGACTATGGATGCACCATCCTGTTCTAATAACCGCCGTTAATGTCCAAATGTAAAAAGTACTCAAACATATATACAAAATACACCTGGGACATGGCACACTCAAATTCCCACATGCATGCATGCCTGCCCACGTACACACCCACAGAGAGAACATCTCTTTTACACAAAGCCAGTCCAAACGCAAAGGTCTCACCAAAGTTTAAGGTGATGCTTGCAAGCAGATATTTGCAGAACTCCAAGTTGTGTAGGGCAGACCTCGACTTACGACCACAATCGAGCCCAAACTCTTTTGTCGTTAAGCGAGACACTCGTTAAGCCAATTTAGCCAACCTTTCTTGCCACAGGGGTTCAGTGAATCACTGCAGTTGTCAAAGGTGTCCCACCGTCATTGTGAATCAGGCTTTCCCATTGACGTGGCTTGCCAGAAGATCGCAAAGCAAGATCACGTAACCCCGGGACACCACAACAACGGTCATAAATGTGAATCAGTTCCCAAGCAGCTAACTTTTAACGATGCCTCATTGGTCATAAGTGTGAAAAACTGTCATAAGTCCCTTTGGTCAGTGACGTCGTAACTTCAAACAGTCGCTAAATGAACTGTTGTACATCGGGGACTATCTGCATAGAGATGCTCACAAGCTATGCGTCCGATACCTTCGTCACAAGGTCTTATTTCAGCAAATATTGCTTATCAGGTAATTTCCCTCCGTCTTCCTCTGACACTTTCTAAAGATCTTAGAAAAGAAGAATCTACAGCTGGTCCTTGACTTGCACTAGTTCATTTAGCGACCGTTCAAAGTTACAATGGCACCAGAAAAAAGTAACTTCTTCACACTTCACAATTGTTGTAGCCTCTCCTTTGTCACCTGATCCAAATTCAGACGTGCGGCAACTGTTTCATATTTGTGACCATGTCCCAGTGATTTTGTGACCTTCCGACAAGCAAAATCCAAATAGGAAAGTCAGATTCACTCAACAACCAGGTGACTAATTTTTTCAACGGTGGTGTGACAAGAAACATGAGCAGAGCAAAAACTCACTTAACCAATGTCTTGCTCCACCTCAGAAATGTGGAGCCTAAATTGTGGTCTTAAGCAGGGGTCCCCAACCTTTGCAGCTTTAAGTCTGAAGGACTTCAGCTCCCAGACTTCTCCAGCCAGCAAAGCTGTCAGTGTCAGGGCCTGGGCCAGGGGTCTCCAACCTTTGCAGCTTTAAGTCTGAAGGACTTCAGCTCCCAGACTTCTCCAGCCAGCAAAGCTGTCAGTGTCAAGGCCTGGGCCAGGGGTCTCCAACCTTTGCAGCTTTAAGTCTGAAGGACTTCAGCTCCCAGACTTCTCCAGCCAGCAAAGCTGTCAGTGTCAAGGCCTGGGCCAGGGGTCTCCAACCTTTGCAGCTTTAAGTCTGAAGGACTTCAGCTCCCAGACTTCTCCAGCCAGCAAAGCTGTCAGTGTCAGGGTCTGGGCCAGGGGTCCCCAACCTTTGCAACTTTAAGTCTGAAGGACTTCAGCTCCCAGAGCTGGCTGGAGAATTCTGGGAGCTGAAGTCCTTCAGGCTTAAAGCTGCAAAGGTTGGAGACCCCTGGTCTTAAGGACTAACTATCCTGGGTGAAAAAATGAGACTGCAAAAAGAAAAGCCAAGAGGCATCAGATGTATCTAGATTAGCCAAGGGGAACCAACATAAACAGGGTGGAAATATGGATGATGGGAAAGGTTCCCGTTTTATCTTGAAACATTGGGCGCTATCTAACAAAATGAAATTCAGCTGTGAGAAGAGTAAGGTTCTACATTTAGGCAAGAAAAACAAAATGCACAGGTACAACATAGGTGGTACCTTGCTCAATAGCAGCAACTGTGAGAGGGATCTTGGAGTCTTAGTGAACAACCATTTAAATAGGAGCCAGCTGTGTGCAGCAGCTGCCAAAAAAGCCAACACAGTTCTAGGCTGCATTAACAGAGGGATAGAATCAAGATCAGGTGAAGGGTTAATACCACTTTATAAGGCCATGGGAAGGCTACACTTGGAATACTGCATTCAGTTTTGGTCACCACGATGTAAAAAAGATGTGGAGACTCTAGAAAGAGTGCAGAGAAGAGCAACAAAGAGGATTAGGGGACTGGAGGCTAAAACATATGAAGAACGGTTGCAGGAACTGGGCATGGCTAGTTTAATGAAAAGAAGGACCAGGGGAGACATGAGAGCACTCTTCCAATATCTCAGGGGCTGCCCCAAAGAAGAGGGAGTCAAGCTATTCTCCAAAGCACCTGAGGATAAAAAAAAGAAGCAATGGGTGGAAACTAATCAAGGAGAGAAGCAACTTAGAACTAAGGAGAAACTTGCTGACAGTGAGAACAATTAATCAGTGGAGCGACTTGCCTCCAGAAGTTGTGAAGGCTCCAACACTGGAAGTTTTTAAGAAGATGTTGGACATCCATTTGTCTGAAGTGGTGTAGGGTTTCCTGCCTAAGCAAGGGGTTGGACTAGAAGACCTCCAAGGTCCCTTCCAACTGTGTTATTCTATTATCGCCCTGAAGGAACGTTGTTGGAGAATGGAAACCATGAAAGGGACGGAGGGGGAAATAAACGGCCACTTACCTGCCCTCACTGCATTCTTTCTTCTCCCTCACGGACAACCACTTCCGAAGGAGGAAGCGCTTCCGACGGGGAGAGGCGCTCGGCGTGGAACAGTTGGACCAAGGGGCGTCTTCATCGCTGGACGGCGTAATCTCGATGGAGGGCAGCTGGAGGAACTCCTTGGAGGAAGAGGAAGAGGCGCCTTCGCGATTCTGCTCCTCGGCGTTCCTGACGCGGCGCATCCTGAACCGCCGCCGGCGCAAGGTTGGGGTGGAGGAACTGGACCAGGCGTGGCCGACGTCCTCCTCCACCTGCGGCTCGGACACTTGCAACGAGGGCAGCCGAAGGGTCTCGCTCATCTCGGCTGCCGGCATGCGGTCCTGGGTCTCTTCCACTCCTTCCTTCATAGACCTTCCTTCCTTCTTCTTCTTCTTCTTGCTTCTAGAACTCCAAAGAAGTTGAAGCGCAAAAGCCCACCTTCTTCCCTTCTGGGTTGAGGGAGTTACGACGCTGCCTTCCTCTCCTCTCCATATTCCTCAGGTGGTCTCATTGACGCCAAGAAGCCCTCCTGTCCATGGAGAAGGCCGTCGGCGAGTGGTTTATTTTTTTCTTTTCCTGACTTCCCAGCCAACTCCAAGGCACAACTTTCCCAAAATCTCACGCCTGGCTCTACCAGGAGCAGACCAAGGACCACAATCAGCTTCCTCCGGTGACTGTTTCTCTCTCTCTCTCTCTTTCTCTCTCCTCCGCGGCGCTCTTCCTTTGCCTGTGTGCGCAGGGCTGATGAACGTCTCCCCTGGAGCTCTGGCGGAAAACTCTCACTGGGGTGCGCTCTGGAGGAGCCCCCGAGTGAGAAGCGTGGAGGAGCTGCGTGAAGGTTGGAAGGAAAGAGAGAGAGAGAGAGAGAAAAAGAACGAAACAGAAAGACAGAGAAGGAGGGAGGGAGGGAGGAAGCAGTGATAAATGATAAAATCAGCAAAGGAGGGGGAAGGGGTGGGAGGGGGAGGTTCTTCTCCCTCCCTCCCTCCCTCCTGCCCCAGGCTGATGAGCTCAAACAGCTGCCGCAAATGTAGCCACACACTCTGAAGTCCAAGTGACAAAAGTATGCTGCTCCTACGCCAATCAGCCATGGGTGTAGGTTTGGATGGGGGGAGTGTGTTTCTGGAAGCAAGCCTCCCTGACAAAACCCATTGGCTGGATTCCCCCGTCCATCTCAGCCCCTTCCTTGGCTCGATGCCGCCACTCGGTAAAAGGAAGGCCATGAGATGACCCTGAGCCTTATCCGATGACATTTGAGTCCTTTCCTCATTTCTCCTTGAAAGCCACAGCTGGTGGGTCAAAGGAGGAAGGAGTCAAAACAACATGAAAAGATAAATGTAAGTGGGACTTGATTTATCCTTCCTTGCTGCCACGTTCGGCCAGAGGATCAAGGCTCACCCAAGTCCTTGCATGGAGGACTGTGAGAACGTACGTTGGGGCAAGCCAAAAGTGGAGCAGATGACTTCCTCATAGCCTTTCATGGCTTCTGACCAACCATGAAGGGCAACATTGATGGAGAAGAGGGGAGTCAAGGTTTTGCGTCACCATGAACCTTGGAGAGGGGGAGGGGCCAACATTGTGCTACGCATCCTGGCAGAGTGTTCTAAATGTTGGGCTGAGGGTTGTTGGAGAGATGAGATAGAAAGGTCAAGGTGCTTCCAAAACGGCCTATCGTTCAGGCCGTATCTCTTCTGTTCCATGGGATGGAACAGCTGGAGAAGACCTCACCAAGGCCCCATCTAGGGTAAGGTTCGATTCAAGAGGGAGGAAGTTTTGGGTCCCCTAAGAGACCTCTTTTGGTGAGAGTGAGAAGAAGACAGGCAACCATATTGATCATCTCCCCCACACTCTTGACCAAGGATCCAGATGAAGGTCCTTCATTAGAACCCAAAAGCTGGAGTTCAGGTTGGCCTACAGTCCTGCAAGGAGATGACAGTTATGGATGAGAGCCTTCCTAGGCAAGGTGGCTTGTCAATCAACAGATGCCAAGAAGCCCCTAAGAGGATCTAGTCAGCCTTCTCAGACTATTTATCACAATTAGACATATGTTTTTGGTTGAGACAAGGAGAAAGGCCACCATTATGGAGAAGAAATATATACTGGCTGACGCATCACCAACCCAATGGCTTCCTCTTTAGGACCAAAATTGGGAGCAGAATTTCCATTGCTAAGGCAGACTGTTGTTAACTCAGTCGCACCCAATTTTAACACCTTTCCTGGCACAGTTGTTGACCAGAACGGCAGCGGTGAAGCGAATCATGTGGTCGGTAAGCGAACCCAGCTTCCCCCATTGGGCCTTAGCTTGCTGGGAAAGCCACAAACGGCAATCACATGAGCCCGGGATATCGCATCTGTCAATCCCTAAGGGCGCAAATTTTGCTCATGGGACCATGGGAATGCTGCGGCGGTCACAAGTCCGAGGACTGGTTGAAAGTCATCTTTTTTTTCAGTGCCGTGGTCATGAAATAAATCGTCGGAAGCCAAGGAAAACCCATGAGCTGCGTTGATCTCTGTTTTACATGAGTTCATTTCAGATTTACAACTTACAACGTGTGACTACGATGGAGCCCAGAATGTATGTTGTTAAGTGAGAAATTTGTTCAGCGGGTTCCGTCCCATTTTAAGACTTTTACGACTGCCACGTTTGAAAAAAAAATGACTTGGGACCATAGTTCACACTTATGACCTGGTCACGTGATTTATATTAGGAAGTTCGACAGCGGATTCAGATTGATGACCGTTGCACAGTGGTGGGTTGCCAATTTTTTTAAACTACCGGTTCGGGTGCGCTCGCGCTCGCGGGCAACGCTTCTGCGCAGAAGCATCTGGGCGGGTGGGCGGAGCCTCCCGCCGCTACTACCCGTTTGGCCAATCCGGGCCGCCGAATCAGGAGCGACCCACCTCTGCTCTTGCAGAGTCCCTGGGTCATCTGTTCCCCCTTTTGCGACCTTCTGACAAGCAATATCCATGGGAAACCAGGTTCGCATAACAGCCCTGTGACAAATACAGGTGAATCCATTGAAATTGGCACAAAAAAGGTGGAAAAGTGGGACAAAGTTCACTTTACAAACCTCTCAGTGAACAAACATAAATCTGGAGTTCCATTGTGGTCATAAGTCAAAGACTACCTACCATTAAGAGCCCTTAGCACAAGAGACTTTCTGTTTTTTTCTTCCATTTTAAGCACCGTTTGCCTTTGGAAATAAGATCTCTCAGAAATGGCGTCGGGTCTTCCTGCTTGGGCGGGGGTTGGACTAGATGACCTACAAGGTCCCTTCCAAGTCTGTGATTCTGTTCTGTTCTGACTCCCAGAGGGATGATTGCACAAAGCACTCTGCACAAAACATTCACGCATAGATAGGAGCAGGGCAAGATTTTAGCAAGGAATCTAAACCAGTGGTGGGTTCAGACCGGTTCGGACTGGCTCGGACTGAACCGGTAGTGCTTTGGTGGCCTAGGTCGCTGGAACCGGCAGTGACCCAGACCTGCCACGCCCCCAAACCTGTTCTCTGGGCAGTGCCATCTTGTTTTTTGCTTCTGCCACATGCGCAGAGGAGAGCAATTTTTATTGCACAGTGTGTGCAGCGTGCCTCAAACATGCGTGGCACGGCAGTGGTGATTGCCGGAACCAACCCCTGATCTAAACCCAAAGGAATTTGGGCCGGTGCCCTAAACAGAAGCTTAGGAGGAATAGATTGGCAGGTCTTCAACTTCCTGGACTCCGGAAGCTTGCATTGATCCTGCTTCCCAAAGCAGAGTAAACAAACTTGAAGAAATGCCCCTCCTGGAACTGAAACCTTGAGCTCCTGCTCGGACAGGGGAAGTCCTTAAATTACAAACCATAAACCCATCCGTGGCTTCCAAGGGAAAATTGGCACAGGCGCTGTTGAACGCTACCGTTCTCTGGTGTGGCATCGAAGCAGGTGCAGCCACCCCATGTTATCGACATCCGACAACATCTGGGTCGAGGAGTTCCATTGCTAAAAGAAGGTAGCCGTGAAGTGAGTCACAGCCCGATTCTACAATCTCTTTTGGCCGTGGAGGTTTAATCTGAATAGAGCTGGAAGGGACCTTGGAGGTCTTCTAGTCCAACCCGCTGCTCAAGCAGGAGACCCTAGACCAGCGATGGCGAACCTTTTTTGGCTCGCGTGCCATAAGTGGGGGGAGCGCAGGAGAGGGTCGTGCACGGGTGTGCCGTGCCCATAATGCAATGCGCGACCCCCCAGTGCGCATGCCCGCACTACAGACGCGACCCCCCATTTCTTGCATGCTCTTTTCACTCTCCCCAGGCTCCAGCCCCCCTCCCCGCCCCACCCCGGAAGCCCTCCGGAGGCTTCAGCGACCTTCAGGAGGCTTCCCTGAAGCCTCCGGACCACTCAAAATGACGCTCCAAGCAAATCGGATGTCACTTCCGGTTTGGTCAGCACATCATTTTTTGTGCTCGGAGGCTTCAACGAAGTTCAGGAAGCCTCCGGAGGCTCTTTTCGCCCTCCCCAGGCTCCCATCAAGCCTCTGCAGCCTGGGGAGAGTGAACA
The DNA here is from genome assembly GCA_039707465.1 of Rhabdophis nuchalis. NCBI lineage: Eukaryota > Metazoa > Chordata > Lepidosauria > Squamata > Natricidae > Rhabdophis > Rhabdophis nuchalis. Next base: position 5,326,869 of record CM077653.1, on the reverse strand, counting down.
GAGCATGCAAAGAAGGGCGAATTCAGCTGGCCAGCACGCACATGCGCGCTGGCCAGCTGACTTGGCATCGCCTCGCGTGCCCTGACAAATGGCTCCACTTGCCATCTGTGGCACGCGTGCCACAGGTTTGCCATCACAGCCCTAGACCAGGGGTCTGCAAAGTCGGCTCTTTTAAGACTGGTGGACTTCAACTCCCAGAGTTCCCCAGCCAGCTGGCTGGGGAACTCTGGGAGTTGAAGTCCACCAGTCTTAAAAGAGCCGACTTTGCAGACCCCTGCCCTAGACCATTTCAATCAATAAGAATAGAACTGGAAGGGACTTGGAGGTCTTCTAGTCCAACCCCCTGCTCAAGCAGGAGGAACCTCTACTATTTCAGATAAGTGACTGTCCAGTCTTTTCTTAAAAACCTCCAATAATGAAGTCCCCACAACTTCTGAAGGCAAGTTCTGTTCCACTGTTTAATGGTCTTCACCATTAGAAAGTTTATCCTCAGTTCCAGGTTACTTCTCTCCTTGATTAGTTTCCAACCACTGTTTCTTCTCCTATCTTCTGGTGCTTTGGAAAATAAGTTGACCCTCTCTTCTTTGTGGCAGCCCCTCAAAGACTGCTATCATGTCGCCCCAATTCCTTCTTTTCTCTAGACTAGCCCTGCCCAGTTCCTGCAGTTGTTCTTCATATTTTTTTATCCTCCAATCATCTTAGTTGCTCTTCTCTGCACATTTTCCAAAGGCGCAACATCTTTTTTGGGATGCCACGAGAGAGATCTTGTTTGGGAGGAGTTTGACTCCGTTACTTCCGAAGATATGGACAGGTTACGTGGGCGACTGCGAGCCACCACATGTTTATTGGACCCGTGCCCCTCCTGGCTTGTACTGGCATCCTGGGAGGTGACACGAGGCTGGCTCCAAGAGGTTGTCAACGCATCCTTGAGTGAGGGCTCCTTGCCTGCTTCCCTAAAAGAGGCCATGGTGAGGCCCCTCCTCAAGAAGCCCTCTTTGGACCCAGCTCTTTTAAACAACTATCGTCCAGTCTCCAACCTTCCCTTTTTGGCGAAGGTTGTTGAGAGTGTGGTGGCACAACAGTTTCCCCGTCACCTGGAGGAAATTGAGTATCTAGATCCGCGCCAGTCCGGCTTTCGGCCCGGGCATAGCACCGAGACGGCATTGGTCGCGTTGGTAGATGATCTCTGGAGGGCCAGAGATGGGGGATGTTCCTCCATCCTGGTCCTATTAGACCTCTCGGCGGCTTTCGATACCATCGACCATGGTATCCTATTGCATCGGCTGGGGGGGTTGGGGGTGGGAGGCACCGTTTTACGGTGGTTCTCCTCCTACCTCTCTGGCCGATCGCAATTTGTGCGGGCAGGAGAGCAGAGGTCGACCCCGAGACCACTCACATGCGGGGTGCCTCAGGGGTCGGTCCTCTCGCCTCTCCTGTTTAACGCATATATGAAGCCGCTGGGTGAGATCATCCGTGGTTTTGGGGTAGATTACCATCTGTACGCTGATGACACCCAGCTGTACATATCTACCCCAAACCACCCCAACGATGCCGTAGCGGTGATGTGCCAGTGCCTGGAAGCCGTGCGGATCTGGATGGGAAGTAACGGACTCAGGCTCAACCCGACCAAGACCGAGTGGCTGTGGTTTCCGGCTGCCCGATTCAACCAGCTTTCTCCAACGCTGGCCATAGGGGGCGAACATCTTGCCCCTGTGGATGGGGCGCGCAATTTGGGTGTCCTCCTGGATACCCGGCTGTCTATGGAAGAGCAAGTGACAGCCGTGGCCAGGAGGGCGTTTTACCAGGTTCGCCTGGTTCGCCAATTGCGCCCCCTATTGGATCGGGACGCCCTTCGCACAGTCACTCATGCCCTCGTGACATCCCGACTGGACTATTGTAACTCTCTCTACATGGGGCTTCCCTTGAGGTGCACCTGGAGGCTTCAGTTAGTTCAGAATGCAGCCGCGCGGGCAATTATGGGGACCACCAGGTTCGCCCACGTTACACCACTCCTGCGCGAGCTGCACTGGCTGCCTGTCGTCTTCCGGGTGCGCTTCAAGGTGCTAACTATCATCTTTAAGGCGCTCCATGGCTCGGGACCTAGCTATCTGCGGGATCGGATCCTGCCCCATACATCCTCACGACCGATTCGCTCCCACAGAGAGGGACTTCTCCGGGTGCCGTCCACCAGACTTTGTCAGCGGGCGACGCCCAGGGGAAGGGCTCTCTCTGTGGCGGGCCCGGCCCTCTGGAACGACCTTCCCCCCGATATCAGAACGACCACGGACCTCCGCTCCTTCCGTATGAAACTAAAGACCCATTTCTTTCGACTGGCCGGCCTTGGATAGTCTCTCTGTCTATAGATTTTTAAATGTATTTTAATGGGTTTTAATTTTTTAGCACGGGATAACATAGTTTAATGGTGTTTTAAACTGTATATTTTGTATTGATTGTTTATATTGTTTTTAGTTTCTCCTGTGCACCGCCCCGGGTCCCTGTGGGGAGAGGGAGCGGTTAATAAATGCAAAGTTATTATTATTATTATTATTATAAAAGTGGTGACCAAAGCTGGATGCCGTGTTCCAGGTGTGGCTTTACTAAGGATTTATAAGGTAAAAGTTCCTTGCACAAATGTGCTAGTCGTTCCCAACTCTAGGGGGCGGTGCTCATCTTCGTTTTAAAGCCAAAAAGCCAGCGCTGTCCGAAGACGTCTCCATGGTCATGTGGCCGGCATGACTCAACGCCAAAGGCGCACGGAACGCAGTTCCCTTCCCACCCAACAAAGGTGCTTCCTATTTTTCTACTTGCAATTTTTACGTGCTTCCGAACTGCTGGGTTGGCAGAAGCTGGGACGAGTCATGGGAGCTCACTCTGTTACACGGGGCTAGGGATTTGAACCGCCGACCTTCTGATTGACAAGCTCAGCTTCTTAGCCACTGAGCCACCTTTATAAAGCAGTACTAATACTTCCCGTGATTTTGATTCTATGCCTTGATCACGTTCAGCAAATCATTGCAAGCTGTTGAGTGAATCTGGTTTCCTTCTTTGCTTGTCAAAAGCCATCTGAGAAGGTCGCAAATAGGGATCACATGATCTTGGCATAAACACAAGCCAGTTGGCTAAGTGCCTGAATTTTGATCACGTGAACTGTGGGGATGTTATCTGGAGTGGTGCGGTGGCCTCACAATCAGGGGGGGCTGTGAGTTCGATCCTAGGTAGAGGCAGATATTTCTTTCTCTGTGCGCACTGAAAATATATCTGCCCAACCAAACTCTGCATTGGAAACAGGAAGGGCATCTGGCCACTAAAACGTTCTGCTAGCTCCATTCAGTCGGCCAGACTACACCGCGCAAGGGATCATGGGGTCGTTAAAAGAAGATGGCCGTGGGGATGTTACACTGGTCGCAAGTCCAAGGACTTGGTTGTAAGTCACTTTTTTTCCGTGTCCTTGTAACTTCAAAGGGCGTCTAAATGAATGGTTTTAAAGTCAAGGATCACCTGCAGATCATTATTGAAAGACAGAGGTGCTACAAAGACGCATTTCTAAGTAAACCTCTTTGAAACTACCCCTTGCCTTTCTTCATGGGTGGTCCTTGACTTATGACCACAACTGAGTCCAAAATTTCTGCTCCCAAGTGAGACGGGTGAATTTTTGCCCTGTTTTCACAACCTTTCTTGCCTCCGTCGTTAAGTCAACCACAAAAGGGAACCACGTGACCTGCGAACACCGCAAGCGTCATAAATATGAACCAGTTGCCACTTTGGATCACGTGACCATGAGGATGCCTCAACAGACGCAACCAAGAGTCGCAAGTCACGACTTTCAGAAAACTGATGTAACTCAGAACCGCCACGAATCGGAGGCTTCTAAATTGAGGACTTCCTGTATGGCAGCTCCCTTTTCTGCTTCGCCCGGGAGACACCCCTGAGAACCTCAATTCTGTGTTGTTAAGAGAGACAGATCAGGATCCCAACTGGGTCCTTTTCGTAAACGAAAGCCCTCTGTTTTCTCTGAGCTGCTTCCACCTGTTTATGCAAATATCCAGGAAGTGCCGTTACAACCCACAGATGCTGATTCCACACCCCGAGCATTTATGCAAATGATGGCGGGTCAGAAAACCGTTCCATGCATACAAATAATATTTAAACCATTCTACTTTAAGAAGAGATGGAGAGAGAGAGAGAGAGAAAGAGACAGAAAGAGACAGAGACAGAAAAAGAGACAGAGAGACAGAGAGAGAGACAGAGAGAGAGAGAGAGACAGGCAGAGAGAGAGAGAGAGAGACAGAAAGAGACACAGAGTGAGAGAGAGAGAGACAGGCAGAGAGAGAGACAGAGACAGAAAGAGACAGAGACAGAAAGAGACAGACAGAAAGAGACACAGAGAGAGACACACAGAGAGAGAGAGAGACAGAACGAAGATAGAAAAGGAGGGAGAGAGACAGAGAGAGAGAGAGAGACAGAGAGACAGACAGAGGAAGACAGAGACACAGAGAGCAAAAAGAGAGAAAGGAAGGGAGAGACAGAGACAGAGAAACAGGGAGAGAGACAGAAAGAGAGAAAGAGACAGAGAGAGAAAGAGAGAGACAGAGAGAAAGAGACAATGAGACCGAGACAGAAAGACACAGAGAGAGAGAGAGAGAAAGAGACAGAGAAAGAGACACAGAGACACAGAAAGAGAGAAAGAGACAATGAGACAGACAGAAACACTCTCTCTCTCTCACACACACACACAGAGAGACAGAGAGACAGAGAGAGGAACAGAGAGAGAAAGAGAGAGAGAGAGAGACAGAAAGAGAAAGAGAGAGACAATGAGACAGACAGAAACACACTCACACAGAGAGACAGAGAGAGACAGAGAGAGACAGAGAGAGACAATGAGACAGACAGAAAGACAGAGAGAGAGAGAGAGAGAGAGAGAGAGAGAGAGAGAGAGAGAGAGAGAGAGAGAGAGAGAGAGAGAGAGAGAGAGAGAGAGAGAGAGAGAGAGAGAGAGATGGAGAGGGTATGTTGTTAGGCCGTAACTGTGGTTTTGTTTATTTGGAGTTCAGCAATATGTCAACCAGGTTTCATGGAACCCCAAGAGGAGCCTGCATCTGCATATCTCTGTTTCCGAGCAAAGAAACGAGAGGTGGTGAGATATGAGTCAGAAGAAGGACACCCTGTAAAATCTCTGCCCAGCGGAAGTTTTGTTTACCATTGCTTTCCCGTTTTTTTTTCTTGCTTTAATTAGACATTCTCGCCAGCGTCATTAGCCAAGAAAAGGAGCTGAAGTGCCGTTTAAGACTTAGACTTGTTCGTAGAAACGTCCTTTGGGGAAGAGTAAAAAAGAGAGGCACAACTCTATCTACTTTGAAGCTCAGACTCTGGGTACTTCTCCAGACTCTGCAATAAATCAGAATTGATGTATCCCAACCAGACAGCGTCATTTACAATATTTATAATAAAGGGCTATATGGCAATTCCAGTAATTGTTTCCCAGAGGTTTATTTTTTTAAAAATAAAACCAATTAGTATTTTCCAAACTGCTTGGGGAATGCAGAAACCTCATCCGTCTCCCATATATGCAAGTAGTTTTTTTTTACCAACATCATTAATCACCGGGGATCCAATGTACACCACATTGTAGCTTCCAACAGCGCTTTCCTCCTGTACTGTGAAAATATCTACCTAAGAAAACACCCACCACATATCAAAGGTCAATAATCCCTTCCTGCCAAACAATAAAAGCGGGACAAGAGTTTAATAAATAAACAAACAAACATACACAAAAGGCATAATCCAATATACATACCTAGCTGGGTACTCGTGCTTCGCTACAAAACTATATGATTGGGCTTGGTTAAGGCAACTGGCAGTTGGAACAGAGTTCTTTTCAGGTGGGGAGGGGAAGTAGAATGTCTAAACTCCCAGCCTTCGTGCCGGATGAGTCACGCGGTGGCCATGCCCATTTCCGGGTTATCGAAGGGGTAGCATCAGAGCATGTTAATATAAGGCAACTGGCAGTTGGAACAGAGTTCTTTTTAAGTGGGGAGGGGAAGTAGAACGTCTAAACTCCCAGCCTTCGTGCCAGATGAGTCACGCGGTGGCCATGCCCATTTCTGGGTTATCGAAGGGGTAGCATCAGAGCATGTTAATATAAGGCCACTGGCAGTTGGAACAGAGTTCTCTTCAGGTGGGGAGGGGGAGTAGAACGTCTAACTCCTTAGCATCAGAGCATGTTAATATAATACTGTATAAGAAACACTAATGATCAGATGGTCATTTCAAAAAATCCTAGAAGCCAAGAGGAACATACAGTACATGCCAAATTTCAAGTTTGTAGGATTTACAGTTCTGGAGATTTTGTGAAGATACCTGAGTGGTATTTTGCTTGCATATTATATATATATATATAGTATACGTATGTTACGTTTGTGCTGATAAATAAATAAAGGGAGACTAGTATAGATCTATTTCAAGCTATTTAGCTCTCATCAGCTAGCCATATCTTGACTGGGATTTGAACCTTAGCTGATCAAGGAGGAGAACCTGTGGCCTAGTGGCAATTACAACTGCCTCACATGTAATACTTCCCAGGTTCAGTTGTGACACAGTCACTAAATGAATGGTTGTTAAGTCAAGGACTTCCTCTTTTTTCTGGAATAGAATAGAAGGGAAGGGAAGGGAAGGGAAGGGAAGAGAATAGAATAGGATAGAAGAGTTGAAAGGGACCTTGGAGGTCTTCTAGTCCAACCCCCTGTTCAGTGAGGAAACTCTATGCCATTTCAGACAAATGGTTGTCCAATCTCTTCTTAAAAACTTTCTGTGTTGGAGTTTCACAACTTTTGGAGGCAAGTTTTCCACCGATTAATTGTTCTAACTGTCAGGAAATTCCTCCTCAGTTCTAAGTTGCTTCTCTCCTGGATTAGTTTCCACCCATTGCTTCTTGTTCTGCCCTCAGGTGCTTTGGAGAATAGTTTGACTCCCTCTTCTTCGTGGCAGTAAATCAAAACTAAGTTGGAGAAAAACCTTTGGCTTCTTTCTTTCTTTCCTTTTTAAAAAATCCCTTTTCAATTGACCTTCACTGGAAAAAGGTGTACATTTGAATTCTTGCCTCTCCTTCCACTGTTCAGAATTTTCACACCTCTGGAATAAACTGGGCACTTTGAAAAGCAGATGTAATCACTATGCAAGGTTGTGAATCAGCCCTCAATGTCTTTTTGGAATTAAAAAAAATCCCTCCTGACCCAGCATTTCCCTTGCAAAAATAAAAAAATGTTTAATGCGTTAAGCTCTGAAAACTACATCCATAAAGAAGCAATTTCCTTACCATAGGAAAAAACTAATAAGGAGATATGTTTCCAACACGTATCTGAATCCCCTGGAATCACAGATTTAGGAGAAGAGTCTGACAGTTTTCTGTCCCCATGGTAAACTCATTTTGCAATGAGTATATAGATATTGCTTCCCATTTTTCTTTCTCTTTGAAGAACTTAATTGCCCATAACCTGAGCAGAGTGGCTGTAAGAGAAAAATTTCCAAAATCAAATGTATTTTCTACACACGTGTGCCATTTTCCCTTTTGAGTTCTCAAAAGATGGGGGAGTTACGTGGGAAATAACTTTGCAGTTAAGTAGAGATTGAAAAATGGATCTTTTCTAGCCTTTAAGAAAAATCCTGCATGGCTCACTTTTTTTGTGACCCCCCCCCCCTATAAAAAAAAATCTTGAGACTCTACCATAATCAGATTAACAAGAGTTGGAAGGGACCTTGCAGGTCATCTAGTCCAACCTCCTGCCCAAACAGGAGATCCTAGATTTGCCTCTACCTAGGATAGAACTCACAACCTCCTGATTAGAACGACCACGGACCTCCGCTCCTTCCACCAGAAACTCAAAACCCACTTGTTTCATCTAGCCGGCCTGGCCTAATTCCAGCTTTCCCACCTCAGTTTGTATTTTTAGATTTTGTGATTTGGTTTTAAGGTTAAGTTTTTAATTTTTATAAATTTGTACAGGGGTTTATTTAATTCGATTTTAGTTATATGTATGTTGATTGTATGGTTTTAATTTGTACCTGTACACCGCCCCGAGTCCCTTCGGGGAGAGGGGGCGGTCTAGAAGTCCAATAAATAAATAAATAAATAAATATGATTGAGAGGCGAGAGCTCCACCTCTAGGCTATAGCAGCTAGAAAAAGTGCAGAGAAGAGCAATCAACATGATAAAGAGACAGGATGCTAAAATATGCGATGAACAGTTTCAGGAACTGGGCATGGCTAGTCTAGTGAAGAGAAGGACCAGGAGAGGCAGGATAACATCTTCCAATATTTGAGGGGCTGCCCCAGAGAAGAGGGGGTCAAGCTATTCTCCAAAGCACCTGAAGGCCAGACAAGGAATAATGGATGGAATCTGAGCAAGAAGAGATTCAACTTAGAAATAAAGAGAACTTTTTCTGACATTGAGAACTGTCCACCCATGGGACAGAAGTTGCCTTCAGACGTTTTGGGAGCTTCATCCCTGGAGGCTTTTAAGAAGAGATTGGACTGCTGCCATCTATCAGAAATGGTGTGGGGGTCTCCTGCTGGGGTGGGGGGGTTGGACTAGATGACCTCCAAGGTCCCTTCCAACTCTGTTATTCTTTTATCACCTTGACTATATGCTGCGTCTATACGTCCAACATATTTCGCTTTAGGGAGTACTAACCTATTAGAAAAAAGGAGATTTCTTAGAAACAAAGCATGTCTCTATTTTCTCTGGAGAATCAGTGACAATCCAGCATTACATTTCAAGTCAGGTGAGTCAAAGATAGAAACTAGAGATGAAAATTAAAGGAAGGAAGGAAGGAAGGAAGGAAGGAAGGGATTAGGAGCTTGTATTTTAGTCAAGCAAAGAATTAGATAAAATATCAGCCGGGGCGGGGGGGGGGGGGAGGTTGTTGGACTGGATGACCTCCAAGGCAGGAATGAAATTAAGCAGGTTCTGGGGAATCGGGAGCAGAAAATTTGAGTAGTTCAGAGAACCAGCAAATACCATCTCTGGCTGGCCACGCCCCCATCTATTCTCTGCCTTCCAAGACCCAGTTGATTGGGAGGGAATGGAGATTTTGCAGTACCCTTCCCCTTGAGTGGGGAGGGAATGGGGATTTTGCAGTATCCTTCCCCTGGAGTGGAAAGGGAATGGGGATTTTGCAGTATCCTTTCCCTGGAGTGGGGAGGGAATGGAGATTTTGCAGCATCCTTCCCGTGGAGTGGGGAGGGAATGGAGATTTTGCAGCATCCTTCCCCTGGAGTGGGGAGGGAATGGGGATTTTGCAGTATCCTTCCCCTGGAGTGGAAAGGGAATGGAGATTTTGCAGTATCCTTCCCCTGGAGTGGAAAGGGAATGGGGATTTTGCAGTATCCTTCCCCTGGAGTGGGGAGGGAATGGGGATTTTGCAGTATCCTTCCCCTGGAGTGGAAAGGGAATGGGGATTTTGCAGTATCCTTCCCCTGGAGTGGAGAGGGAATGGGGATTTTGCAGTATCCTTCCCCTGGAGTGGGGAGGGAATGGGGATTTTGCAGCATCCTTCCCCTGGAGTGGGGAGGGAATGGGGATTTTGCAGTATCCTTCCCCTGGAGTGGAAAGGGAATGGAGATTTTGCAGTATCCTTCCCCTGGAGTGGAAAGGGAATGGGGATTTTGCAGTATCCTTCCCCTGGAGTGGGGAGGGAATGGGGATTTTTCAGTATCCTTCCCCTGGAGTGGGGAGGGAATGGGGATTTTGCAGTATCCTTCCCCTGGAGTGGAAAGGGAATGGGGATTTTGCAGTATCCTTCCCCTGGAGTGGGGAGGGAATGGGGATTTTGCAGTATCCTTCCCCTGGAGTGGGGAGGGAATGGGGATTTTGCAGCATCCTTCCCCTGGAGTGGGGAGGGAATGGAGATTTTGCAGTATCCTTCCCCTGGAGTGGGGAGGGAATGGAGATTTTGCAGTATCCTTCCCCTGGAGTGGGGAGGGAATGGGGATTTTGCAGCATCCTTCCCCTGGAGTGGGGAGGGAATGGGGATTTTGCAGCATCCTTCCCCTGGAGTGGGGAGGGAATGGGGATTTTGCAGTATCCTTCCCCTGGAGTGGGGAGGGAATGGGGATTTTGCAGTATCCTTCCCCTGGAGTGGGGAGGGAATGGGGATTTTGCAGTATCCTTCCCCTGGAGTGGGGAGGGAATGGGGATTTTGCAGTATCCTTCCCCTGGAGTGGAGAGGGAATGGGGATTTTGCAGTATCCTTTCCCTGGAGTGGGGAGGGAATGGGGATTTTGCAGTATCCTTTCCCTGGAGTGGGGAGGGAATGGGGATTTTGCAGTATCCTTTCCCTGGAGTGGGGAGGGAATGGGGATTTTGCAGTATCCTTCCCCTGGAGTGGGGAGGGAATGGGGATTTTGCAGTATCCTTCCCCTGGAGTGGGGAGGGAATGGGGATTTTGCAGTATCCTTCCCCTGGAGTGGGGAGGGAATGGGGATTTTGCAGTATCCTTCCCCTGGAGTGGGGAGGGAATGGGGATTTTGCAGTATCCTTCCCCTGGAGTGGAGAGGGAATGGGGATTTTGCAGTATCCTTTCCCTGGAGTGGGGAGGGAATGGGGATTTTGCAGTATCCTTTCCCTGGAGTGGGGAGGGAATGGGGATTTTGCAGTATCCTTTCCCTGGAATGCGGGGGAATGGGGATTTTGCAGTATCCTTCCCCTGGAGTGGAGAGGGAATGGGGATTTTGCAGTATCCTTCTCCTGTCACGCCCACCAAGCCACGCCCACAGAACCGGTAGTAAAAAAAAATCCATTTCACCACTGCTCCAAGGTCCCTTCCAGCTCTGTTAATCTGCGATCTCTATCTTTTTTTCCCCTTTTTTTTAAATTTAGGAGACCCTACCAAAACCAAGCCTGGGGAGGCCACCTTTCCGGCCAACTGGATGTTCCCCCCCTAGAGGGTTTTATCAAGTTCTCATTCTCTGCCCTCAGCTTCCTAGAACACCTTGTGCCAGCAGACGGATCATGTACCCATGCCTCATGCCTCTCCATTTATCACCCCGCTCTGAAAGCTCCTGAGCGCATTTGCTAAACCCAAAAAGCCACTTGATACGCTGAAGGCCAGGAGATGGCAACGGTCCCAAGGTCATCCAGTCTTGTTCCCAAGGTCTCCAAGTGGACTTCATGGCCGAGTGAGGATTTAAATTTCCTCGGGCCTCTTGCCCATTACGCAAACTGCCCCTTCGGGTGAAAATAAAAGGGGGACCTCCGAAACAGTGGTGTCGCTATAAATCAGGGGTTCCCAAACTTGGCAACTTGAAGACTTGTGGAATTCTGGGAGTTGAAGTCCACAAGTCTTCAAGTTGCCAAGTTTGGGAACCCCTGCTATAAATGGTTGTTGTTTGCTGGGGGGTGAGTGGGTGGGTGGGGGGGGGGCCTGTCCGCAATAGGCATTCTTGCTAGTCAGTTTAAACGATAGCGGTCACCTGTAGTTAAACACAATTTTTAAAAAGAAGAGTTATGTCAGTTGAGTCCGACTAACAACGAGGAGATCTCTTCAAACTTTAGAATTAGAATTAGAAATAGAAATAGAACAGAACAGAACAGAGAATAAAAAAAAATAGAATAGAGAATAGAATAGAACAGAACAGATAATAGAATAGAACAGAAGAGAGAATAAAAAGAATAGAATAGAGAATAGAACAGAATAGAATAGAGAAGAGAAGAGAACCGATAATAGAATAGAATAGAATAGAATAGAATAGAGAATAAAATAGATAACAGAACAGAGAATAGAACAGAATAGAGCATAGAGCATAGGCATAGAGAAGAGAAGAGAAGAGAAGAGAAGAGAAGAGAAGAGAAGAGAAGAGAAGAGAAGAGAAGAGAAAATAGAACAGAACAGAACAGAATAGAGAATAGGCATAGAATAGAGAAGAGAAGAGAGAATAGAGAACAGAACAGAACAGTGAATAAGCATAGAATAGAATAGAGAAGAGAAGAGAACAGAATAGAGAACAGAACAGAGAACAGAGAGTAAAGTAGAGAAGAGAAGAGAAGAGAAAAGAAGAGATGGAAGGGACCTTAGAGGTCTTCTAGTCCAACCCCCTGCTGTCCCATAATTTTTATGTGGCATGCGTTCCCCCGCCAAAGTTCATATTATACTTTTTCGAAAAATGTATTAATGGAGAAGTCTAAAACCAAAAAATAAAAAAAAGGCTTGCTCATAGAGACTGTGCTCATCCACAGTCTTCTTTTCCGACTTAGGTTTATTTATTTATTACTAACAAGAATTATTTACATTTAGCAGAATGCTTGAGATTTCCTCTCAATATGAAGGATGCAAACACCCCACAGCTCAGCCATGGATGTCTCATTTGCAACACCCATCTGCAAGCCAAATAGCAACGCAATTAATAACCCGCAATTAATATCCTGGCTGTCAGCCTTGGCAAGACAAGGGCCTCTGTTGTTACATCACTGACATCAAAGGCAGCCTTGGGGCTACGTCTATAGTAACTTGACTACAATCCGTCCCCTTTGTGGCCACAGATAATCTGTCACTTAGATTAATCTCCCAGCATCTGTTCTTTAACTTCGTCTCAATATCCATTCTCTGTTTGGCGGTTGGGACGAAAGCGGAAAGCAAACAAGAGCGACCCTCCAAAAGGTAAACTGCCGAAGGAAAACCAAAGCGGCGGCCAGATTTTCCACAGTTTGTTTAACGGAGATTTTATGCAAGCCGAGCGTTGGTTTCCTTGACTACTCCGTGAATGGGCTTCGAAAAAGGCAAGCCGGAGAGCTCATATTCAATCGCAAAATGTAATTGGAGTTGAGCGCCGGCGGCATCACTCCAGCCACGGGATGCTCCGGGAGAAGGCCTATTTTGCGGTGCTCCTATTCGCCACTCAGTCTCCTCCCGGGGAAGGCGTGTTGGGGACCGAAAGGGAAGAACGGACGGAAAAGCAAAGTGGAACGCGACATAAGCAATTCCCAAATATCCGTGAGCCACGTGGAGGAGAGTGACGCACAGAAGTGAGTTGCTACCGGTTCGGATGAGTAGGTAGCAACTTGGCTGCCCATGCGCCCACACCGATTCTATTGTCCGCGGCACCATCTTTATTTTTGCTTCTGGCCATGCGCAGAACGTTCTCTATTGCGGAAATGCATTTTTCTCCCTTTTCTTATGTTCTGTGCATGCTCGGACCTTTTTAGGTATAATTGCGCATGCATGCAGTGCATGCGTTTGGCATGCACATGAGTGAAGCAATTGCATGCGTGCAAAAAAAATTTGCACACTAAACTGGCAGTAACGCATCCCTGGTTACACACATGCTTAATGTGAGGTCTTTGATGCTCTCTGAGCTTGGTGGTTTTCTTGCAGGCGCTTCATGACCCAACTAGGTAACATCATCAATGCTAGAAGGGGGTGGGGATTGCGGAGAGGAAGAGGAGGAGGAGGACTGTGGGGCCCTTAATGTTCTCTGTGCTTGGTGGTTTTCTTGCAGACGTTTCATGACCCAATTAGGTAACATCATCCGTGCTAGAAGGGAGTGGGGATTGTGAACGGGAGGAGGGAGAGGACCTAATTGGCCATTAGGTCTTTGGCAGCGTTTCAAGGGAGATAAAGGTGGGTGCTTATCAGCATTATCCCGAAAGACTTTGGCAGACTTCTGCCGGACTCTTTACAAACTATTTGGGACTCATTATGGGCTGTGAATGACCATAATCCACATACTTTGAAATAAAAAGAGGGTTTGGGGGATTAGGATTGTGCTTTTTGCTGCCTTAGGAAGGCTAGGTGAGAACATCGTCCAAAATTTAGATCAGGTTCACTCATACACATATTTGGATCAAATATTTACACATCGTTTAGACCAGGGGTCTCCAACCTTTGCAACTTTAAGTCTGAAGGACTTCAGCTCCCAGAATTCTCCAGCCAGCAAAGCTGGTTTAGACCCATGTTTCTCTAAAAACACTGAATAACGGGGGAAACGCCGCCTGCCGAAGAAGCCAAGAAATGCAAAATTGTTTGAAGCAAATTAAGTTTATTTTTTCAAGGTATGGTGTAATTGCTGGTGTATTCTTCTGTTTATATCAATCCCGAAACAAAGTACATTGTCTGCTAGATACCACACTGAAGTATCCAGCATTCAATGTGAAGATGGTAAACATCTAAGTCAGGGGTCCCCAACCTTTGCAACTTTAAGTCTGAAGGACTTCAGCTCCCAGAATTCTCCAGCCAGCAAAGCTGGCTGGAGAATTCTGGGAGCTGAAGTCCTTCAGACTTAAAGTTGCAAAGGTTGGAGACCCCTGGTTTAGACCCATGTTTCTCTAAAAACACTGAATAACGGGGGAAACGCCGCCTGCCGAAGAAGCCAAGAAATGCAAAATTGTTTCATCTGCATGATTCCAGGGAACCCGCTGCTTTTCCTGGCACTCATGCCATTTGTTTTGCAAATCCGAATGAAATCATCTCAGTGGTGCTCTCTAGTGGCACCAATACTTCATCCGAAGAGACAGTCCTGCACTTCAAAGTGTGGTTTTTTCCAAGGATATTTAAAGGTAAAGGTTCCCCTGGCACAGATGTGCCAGTCGTTGCTAACTCCAGGGGGCGGTGCTCATTTCCGTTTTAAAGCCGAAGAGCCAGCGCTGTCCGAAGACGTCTCCGTGGTCATGTGGCTGGCATGACTCAACGCCAAAGGCGCACGGAACGCTGTTCCCTTCCCACCAAAGGTGGTTCCTATTTTTCTACTTGCATTTTTTACGTGCTTTCGAATTGCTTGGTTAGAAGAAGCTGGGGCAAGTAATGAAAGCTCAATCAGACAAATAAATCCGACAAATAAATCCGACAAATAAATCCGACAAATAAATCCATTATGCGGCGCTAGGGATTCGAACCGCCGAACTGTCGACTTTTCTGATCAACAAGCTCAGCCTCTTAGCCACTGAGCCACCACGTCCCTATATATTATTCTATTGATTCAATTTCTATAGCTGCACATCTCAACCGGTGACCCTTGTGGAATTTGTGGGATTCCAGTCAACAAAACTTACTACAGAAATATTTGCAAAATATCCTTCGGGTTTTTCATTCATCCCTGCCCTTGAAGGATTTCCTAATATTGGGATGCGATCACAGGTTTCCAAGTTTTAAACGATTCATTGATGTTCCTAAACATCGAGTAACTGAATCCAAAAGAAAAACAAAACAGATAGGCAAGTCCAGATTTGAACCTGATGCTTGTTTTTATTGACAAAAAAGAAGAAGGAACATATTAGACAGCTGAACAAGCCAACGGAGAGTTATCAGATTAGACCAATACCGTATATGAAATCAAATTGATAATTGCTAATGGCAGTTGTTTAGAAACCCAGTTAGGATTGAGTCAGATGTCTAGACCAAAGCTAAGTTGCTACTTGAATTTGTAGGTCCACTCCAGTGGTGGGATTCGAATAATTTAACAACCGGTTCTCTGCCCTAATGATTTCTCTGAACAACTGGTTCACCAAACTGCTCAGAAAGTTAACAACCGGTTCTCCCGAAGTGGTGCGAACCAGCTGAATCCCACCACTGGTCCACACAAATCCACTTCAAATGCAGAATGAATAGAATAGAATAGAATAGAATAGAATAGAATAGAATAGAATAGAATAGAAGAGTTGGAAGGGACCTTGGAGGTCTTCTAGTCCAACCCCCTGCTTAGGCAGGAAACCCTACACCACTTCAGACAAAAGGATATCTGACATCTTCAAAAATTCCTGTGTTGGAGCATTCACAACTTCTGGAAGCAAGTTGTTCCACTTGCTTCCAATTGTTCTCACTGTCAGGAAATTCCTTCTTGGTTCTAAGTTGCTTCTTTCCTTGATTAGTTTCCACCCATTGCTTCTTGTTCTACCCTCAGGTGCTTTGGAGAATAGTTTGGCTCCCTCTTCTTTGAGGCAGCCCCTGAGGTATTGGAAGACTGCTATCCTGTCTCCCCTGGTCCTTCTTTGCATTAAACTAGACCTACCCAGTTCCTGCAACTGTTCTTAATAGGTTTTAGCTTCCAGTCCCCTAATCATCTTCATTGCTCTTCTCTGCACTCTTTCTAGAGTCTCCACATCTTTTCTACATCGTGGTGACCAAAACTGGATGCCGTATTCCAAGTGTGGCCTTTTGAAGGCCTTATAAAGTGGTATTAACACTTCACGTGATCTTGATTCTCTCCCTCTGTTGATGCAGCCTAGAACTGTGTTGGCTTTTTTGGCAGCTGCTGCACACGGCTGGCTCCTATTTAAATGGTTGTCCACTAGGACTCCAAGATCCCTCTCACATGATCATACTGTGAAATATGAGTGTCTCTCTATCTTGGCAACTTTTTAAAAAATGTGGATTTCAACTCCCAGAATTCTCTGGCTGGAGAAAATTAGAAATTACTTTGGACTTGACCTGTGCCTGAAATTACTGCAACTTTTCCCCAGGATCACACAAACTCAAGACATTTTTAAACTCTGCAAAAGAAAAGTCCATAACTGTCTACCTGTTGCCTTAAAGGTAAAGATTCCCCTTACACATGTGCTAGTCATTTCCAACTCTAGGGGGCGGTGCTCATCTCCGTTTCAAAGCCGAAGAGCCAGCACTGTCCGAAGACGTCTCCGTGGTCATGTGGCCGGCATGACGCAACACCGAAGGCACACAGAACGCTGCTCCCTTCCCATCAAAGGAGGTTCCTATTTTTCTACTTGCATTTTTTACCTGCTTTCCAACTGCTAGGTTGGCAGAAGCTGGGACAAGTCATGGGAGCTCACTCCATTACACGGTGCTGGGGATTTGAACCGCTGAACCGCCAACCTTCTGATCGACAAGCTCAGCATCTTAACCACTGAGCCACCACATCCCTCTATCTGTTGCCTTAACAGTCATAATCCAGAAAGCCCCTTAGTGGCACAATTCAATTTATTGCCGAGTGTGATAGAGCCACACGTATGAACACATTGCTTAATACGCACATTTTGTGACGTTTCAGGAACTTTAAATGCACAAGACCACAACTCCCAATCACGCAGACCCACGCAACGCCTTAGCGAATCCTGATGAGAATTATACCAGCAAAGCAAATAAAAAGGAATTACAAAACGTTGCTCAATTGTGCTCAAATTCAAACGTTTGACTCATTTGGAGTTCATTTGCCCTTGGTGTGTTGAAAAACAAAAACCAAACTATTCCACTTTTTACAAACAATCTTTGAATTGTCTTATGGGAGGATTTTGATCCCTAGCCACAAATCACATCCTTAATTGTGTTTTTATTAACCGAATTAAGCACATCCTGAATTGTGCTTGCATTAAACCTGCCCCCCACCCCCACCTCCCATCCCCAAGGCTGCTGATTCATGCATCTCTCTAAACAATCAGAAGAAGATCTGACACACCGGTAGATCCCAAATCTGCCATCGCTTCAGACTGGATGCTTTCAGCCTGAGATGAAGTACAAGTCAAGTTTCTTTTAAACCCCACCCCCACCCCAATTCCAAAACTGGAAACTACCAGTTCAATCTTTCCTTACACGAGACTCCCAACCGGGTGGATGTCCCGGCCATTAAGCCAACTTCATTATCCATCCTTCCCAACCCTAATCTACTCATCAATTAATTCGCAGCATTTACCATTTTAACCAAGCGCAGGCTAATAATAGGGGCAATTTACCAGAATACCATTTTTAGAAAAGACAGCAGAGTTCCACACATGCTCAGCTCCACTCCTCCCAATTCTCCCCACAGTTGATAGGAAGGATGGTAGGCCTCTCTCTCTCTCTCTCTTTCTCTTTATCTCTCTCTTCCCTCTCTCTTCTCTCTCTTCCTCTCTCTCTCTTTCTCTCTCTCTTTCTCTTTGTCTCTTTCTCTCTCTCTTCTCTCTCTCTTCTTTCTTTCTCTCTCTCTCTTTATCCTTCCTCTCTTTCTCTTTGTCTCTTTATCTCTCTTTTCTCTCTCTCTTTCTCTCTCTCTTTCTCTTTGTCTCTTTCCCTCTCTCTTCTCTCTCTCTTCTCTCTTTGTCTCTCTCTCTTTCTCTCTCTTTCTCTCTTTCTCTCGCTCTCTTTCTCTCTCTCTTCTCTCTCTTCCTCTCTCTCTCTCTTGCTCCTTCTCTCTCTCTTTATCCTTCCTCTCTTTCTCTTTCTCTCTCTCTCTCTCTCTCTTCCTCTCTCTCTCTCTTGCTCCTTCTCTCTCTCTTTATCCTTCCTCTCTTTCTCTTTGTCTCTTTATCTCTCTTTTCTCTCTCTCTTTTCTCTCTCTCTCTTTTCTCTCTCTTTTCTCTCTCTCTTTTCTCTCTCTTTCTCTCTCTCTTGCTCCTCTCTCTCTTTATCCTTCCTCTCTTTCTCTTTGTCTCTTTATCTCTCTTTTCTCTCTCTCTTTCTCTTTGTCTCTTTTGCTATCTTTCTTTTTTCTGTTTTTCTCTCTCTCACTACTCTCTCTTCTCTCTCTCTCTCTCTTTCCCTTTTTCGCTTTGTCATTCTTTCTTTCTCTCTTAATCTTTCTCTATCTCTCTTTTTTCTTTCTTTCTCTATCTTTCTCTTTCTCTATCTCTCTTTTTTCTTTCTTTCTCTCTTTCTCTTTGTCTCACTTTTTTCTTTCTTTCTTTCTCTCTTTCTTTCTCTCTTTCTCTATCTTTTTTCTCTCTTTCTCTCACACTCCTTCTCTCCCTTTCTCTTTTTCTCTCTCTCTCTTTCTCCTCCCTCACTTTCTCTCTCTCTCTCTCTCCCTCCCTCCCTCCCTCTCTCTAGACCAGAGCCTGGAAGCCTCCCAAGGAGAGGAGCAACCTGCTCCTACAACCCTCCCCCCCTCTTCAGATGCCCTTCCCCAAAACCCTCCAACTTGACCTACCTCTCCTGCAGAGGCAGGGTTGGGCTTCAGGTTCTCAGCCCCAGCTACCTTGCCCAGGAAGCAAATAAGAAAGTAAGAGGGGGACTTACGGGGTTAAATGAACAGCTGCAAGCACGGGGAGCCGTCTTTGGCTGTCTTCATCTGGGGTGCCTCTAAAGCAGAGCATTGGGTTCATCCCTGCCCTGGTGGGAGCTGACAATGAGTGATCAAAGGGGGAGATGGTGAGATAAGACGATCTCTGGGGAAAGGGGGTGGAGGGGGAGAGAGAGAGAGAGAGAGAGAGAGAGAGAGAGAGAGAGAGAGAGAGAGAGAGAGAGAGAGAGAGAGAGAGAGAGCGAGAGAGAGAGAGAGAGAGAGAGAGAGAGAAGAATTGGGTGGGCGGTTTAAGGAAAGTAGCAAATTGTGGGAAAAGGTGTCCTAGGGTAAAATATGAGGCTGGGGCTTTCTCCAGCCCATTCCCCACCAGTCTTCTTGGTGTCAACCATCCTAGCTGGCCACCTAATTTTTTTTCTGTTGTGCAGCTGGAAGGGAAGGAGGGAGGGAGGTAATAAAACTGCTTCTAATCTGGCTGGAAGCTGCAGTAACTCACAGCTCACTGCGGGCTTTTCACAAGCAGGAAAGAGAGAGGACCAGCCTCCTGCAGTAAAAAAACTTGAGCACACAAACTGTTCACTGCCAGGACCGCAATCTGCAGTAGGGACATCTCAGCCCAGATTGGCCTGTGCCCGGGGGAAAAAAGTACGGGATGCCCCAACTGCAGGGAATCTAATTCCCAGCCATCTAATTAGGATGCTCCCTGTCTTAAAGGGGCCACGGCCTTCCAGACCGCGAGCCCTTTTCTTCGGATGCTACAACGCCTGAAGGTTTTTCTATGGATCCTGCTTTCTAAATCAGGACTCTTTTAACAGATTGACGGAGTTGGAAGGGACCTTGGAGGTCATCTAGTCCAACCCCCGTCCCCCCAAGTAGGAGAGCCTACACCATTTCTGACAGAGGGCAGTCCAGTCTCTTCTTGAAAGCCTTCAGGGATGAAGATAATAATAATAATAATAATTTAATAATTTATTAAATTTCTAAAGGGACTCGGGGCGGTGTACAGGAAACTTAAGAACATCTAAAAACATTACAATAAATACATAATTAAAACCAAATTAAACGATTAACCCTGTACTAAAATTTATAAAACATTAAAACTGTATCCCAGTTAAAAACCTAATTAAAACAATTTAGGCTACAGACTGGGACGAGGAACACAGAATAGGCCAGGCCGGCCTGATGGAACAGATCCCACCATTCTGGAATAACAGAATAATAACCGAAACAACCCAGCTGGAAGGGACCTTGGAGGGCATCTAGTCCAACCCCCTGGCCCAAGCAGGAGACCCTACACCATTTCTGACAGCGGGCAGTCCAGTATCTTCTTGAAAGCTTCCAGGGATGAAGTTCCCACAACTTCTGAAGGTAACTTCTGTTCCATGGGTTGATGGTTCTCCCTGTCAGGAAATTCCTTCTTATTTCCAGGTTGAATCTCTCCTTGGTCAGTTTCCATCCAATATTCCTTGTCTGGCCTTCAAGTGCCTTGGAATATAGGTTGACCCCAAGTGTGAAATTCAGTAGGTTCTGGAGAACCAGTAGCGGAAATTTTGAATTGTTTGGAGAACCAGCAAATACCACTCTGGCTGGCCCCAGAGTGGGGTGGGAATGGAGATTTTGCAGTATCCTTTCCCCAGGAGTGGGGAGGGAATGGGGATTTTGAGTAGAGGAGTGGAGGTCTCTTCTTGTGAAATACCTCTGGACCCGCACAATTGTATTAATATCTGATATACAGTGTGGGTTCCAGGTGGGCGATCTGTATTTATGAAGATGAGCCAAGTTGCCTAGGTTGGTGGGAACCCCTCAGTGGTGGGTTTCTGCAGGCTCGCACCTACTCGCGAGAACCGGTTGGTGAAATTTAGAGAACCAGTGAGAGGGGGTTCCACCGGCGTACCTGGAAGTAAATCTGGCCCGCCGCTGCCAGTGACCCAACGGGAAGGAAAGGAAAGGAAGGAAAAAAGGAAAAAAGGAAGGAAGGAAGGAAGGAAGGAAGGAAGGAAGGAAGGAAGGAAGGAAAGAAAGAAAGAAAGAAAGAAAGAAAGAAAGAAAGAAAGAAAGAAAGAAAGAAAGAAAGAAAGAATTTATCATCACAATTGAGTCCAAAATTTTGGTTGCTAAGCAAGAGCGTTGTTAAATGAGTTTCACCATATTTTAAAAGGTGGCCACTCCCACCCTGTCACATGACTGCCAAGCCACGCCCACAAAATAGGCCACACCTACAGAGTAGGTTCTAAAAAATTTGAAACCCACCCCTGGAACCCCTGCAAGTCTACAGATTAGCGTCTCCCGTCAAATCCGATTTCCAAAAATGGCGTTTTGAATCAACCTTGGCAGTGGTGCTTTAAAGCAGCGCTATCTTTCCTTCATCCCGCTTGAGCACCTGTCTCCTACACCTGTTAACGGCAGCCAAAAGATCACACATCCCTTCTATAAAGTCCTCCTCTCCCTGCAATTCGTGTCTACGGGGACCAGCAAAAAAATTGTTTCCAGAGTCATTTCTACAGTAGCTGAGATTGTCTCTCCATGACGGATCGGCCCCGTCCATCTGTACTGGTAAGCAGACTTCTAGTCTGTGTTTATATTTGCATATGTCTCTGCATATGCATGAATACCGCACAACAGCTGTTGGGAAGCTTCTGGCAAACTGAGCTTCTTCAAACCGAGTCCCCGTGCAAACAGAAACCCGCGGTCTAATTTGTTTTGACAACGCATGAGCACAAAGCTGTCCTGGAAAGGAATAGCAATTGCAAGCCTGCCTAGATTTATATACCGCTTCACAGGGCGTTTACAGCCCTCTCTAAGCGGTTTACAGAGTCAACCTCTTGCCCTCCAACAATCCGGGTCCTCGTTTTACCCACCTCGGAAGGACGGAAGGCTGAGTCAACCTTGAGCCTGGTGAGATTTGAACTGCCAAATTACAGGCAGCTGGCAGGCAGCGGAAGTAGCTTGCAGTACTGCATTCTAACCACTGCTCCACCGTGGCAGCTGGTAGTCAGCAGAAGTTTCCTTCCTTCCTTCCTTCCTTCCTTCCTTCCTTCCTTCCTTCCTTCCTTCCTTCCTTCCTTCTTCCTTCTTCCCTTCCTTCCCACTTAGCAATGGCACTTAGACTTATATGCTGCTTTACAACCCTCTCTAAGTGGTTTACAGAGTCAGCCTCTTGCCCCCAACAATTTGGGTCCTCATTTTACCCACCTTGGAAGGATGGAAGGCTGAGTCAACCCTGAGCTGGTGAGAATCGAACTGCGAAACTGCTGACATCAGAAATATCCTTCCTTCCTCTCATTTTTCCTTCCTTCTTCCCTTCCTTCCTCTTATTTTTCCTTCCTTCCTTCCCTCCCACTTAGCACTAGCACTTAGACTTATATACCGCTTTACAGTGTTTTTACAGCCCTCTCTAAGCGGTTTACAGAGTCAGCCTCTTGCCCCCCAACAATCTGGATCCTCATTTTACCCACCTAGGAAGACTGGAAGGCTTAACTGGTCAGAATCGAACTGTGGCTCTGGGGAGAGTTTTCCTGCAATAGCAATCATGTTTAGACTTATGTCTAGTTTAATGAAAAGAAGGACTAGAGGGAGAAATGATAGCAGTGTTCCAGTATCTCAGGGGTTGCCACAAAGAAGAAGGAGTCAAGCTATTCTCCAAGGCACCTGAGGGCAGGACAAGAAGCAACGGGTGGAATCTAATCAAGGAGAGAAGCAACCTAGAACGGAGGAGAAATTTCCTGACAGTGAGAACAAGGAATCAGTGGGACAACTTGCCTCCAGAAGTTGTGAATGCTCCAACACTGGAAGTTTTTAAGATGACGTTAAATAACCATTTGTCTGAAATGGTGTAGGGTTTCCTGCCTAGGCAGGGGGTTGGACTAGAAGACCTCCAAGGTCTCTTCTAACTCTGCTATTGTATTGTATTATATACCACTTCACGGTGCTTTACAGCCCTCCCTAAGCGGTTTACAACCTATTGCCCTCAACAACTTGGGTCCTCATTTTACCATCATCGGAAGGATAACAAGCTGAGTTAACCTTGAGATGGTCAGGATCGAACTGCTGGCAGTTGGCAGAATTAGCCTGCAATACTGCATTCTAACCATTGTGCCATCATGGTCTGTCCATCCATCCGTCCCTCCCTTCCCTCCCTCCTTCCCTCACTGGAACTTTGAGGAATCCTTTGCCTTGGACTCCGATTTACTTTTGGATGCTATTTGGAACCCTGACACAATGATTCACTTAACAACGGTGGAAAGAAAGGTCATAAATGGGGGGGAAACGTCACTTAACAACTGTGTCACTCAGGAACAGAAATGCTGGGCTCAATTGTCGTAACTCGACAACTTGTCTTCAGAAGCTGTGGGAGCTTCATCTCTGGAAGCTTTCAAAAACAGACTGGACTGCCCTCTGTCAGAAATGGCGTAGGGTCTCCTGCTGGGGTGGGGGGGGTTGGACTAGATGACCTCCAACTCCTTCGAACTCTGCTAATCTGTATCTGTAGCTGATTATTGGGCTCAGTTGTGGACAAGGACTATCTGTAGCATAAATTAAATTCTACTCTCTGTGAAACTTTACTGGTTCCGATGATTTCAAGGGGAACGGCTTAACTTTTGCAGAGCTAAAACGCTGAGAAAAAGGAAGGAGAACCTCTAGTCCCACAGGGGATAATCTACTCTTGGTAGGAAGAAAAATCATCTACAAGAGTAGAGGACCATGCTTGCTTGCACCTCGTTTCACGGCTGAAGAGAAAGAGGAAACCAGCAGAACATATGTTGGGTCAACTTTGTTCTGTCGGGGCTCTTGAAGGGAAGTTAAAAAAAACTATCAAATTTACATTTTTTTTACAGGTTCTGAAACTGATACAAATAATACCACTGCCCTCCCCACCCCAATTTCAGGGGCGTTTCAATGACTGAGTTAATGCCCTTAATGTCGTAAGGAGAAGCATCCCAACCTGCTTTCAAACGGATGTAAACTCCAGGTGTGGAAAATCCCTCACGATCAGGCGCGGGCTGCTACAGGTTCGCCCAGGTTCAGGAGAACCGGTAGCTAAGATTATAGCCGGTTCAGAGAACCTCCAAATCCCACCCGTGGCTGGCCTTGCCCACACCACCCCGCCACTCCACCTCTCCTCTCACAACCCTCCCTTTCCCACAGTCTCCACGCGGCGCGTTTTGGATGCTCAGTAAGTGCAGGGCCCACGCGGAAACTCAGCGAGGAGGAAAAGTCGGACTCCTGGAAGCTCCGGAAGGCCGAAGACAGGCCTCTAGAACCCGGGGAAGGAGTTTTTGCACTCTCAGAGTCTCGAGGAAAGCCTCCGGAACCTGAGATAGACAAAAATGCCTCCGCTCCCCACTGTTGTGCAGGAGGCCAACTAAGCCACGCCCACTCTGGCCACGCCCGCCCAACAATCAGGCAAAGAACCCGTCGCTGAAATTTTTGAAGCCCAAACCTACTCCAGGTGCCCAGAGCCCAACTATCAGTGGTGGGTTCCTACCAGTTTGGACTGGTTCAGCTAAACCGCTAGCAGCTTGGCGGCCTGGAACTGGCAGCGACGCAGGCCTGCCATGCCCCCGAACCTGTTCTCCGGGTGGCGCCATAGCCACCGCCATCTTGTTCTTTTTTTCTGCGCCCGCGCAGAGCAATTTTAGTTCTACCGCGCGTGTGCGTCACGTGGCTTTGAGCAAACTGGGAGTAGTCTCTGCCGGAACCCACCCCTGCCACCTATCATTGACCACCAGGCTGTCTACTCCACTTCCAAGATGTTCTCCAGATCCACGTTCTCTAACTTTGCAACCACCAGGTATTTTAAGTCCCAGAATTCTCCACCCAACGTAAGAATTGCGCAGCTTGAAACTCATGGAACTTGTCTGCGGTCCAAAACCGTTTGAAGTTTCTCAGGTGAAGGAGAACTCATTTTCTTTATTCCAGGAGCTTTCCTGTTCTTTTTTTCCTCTATAAATACATATTCTTGGAATAATTAAATGCAAGGTGGCTGAATTTATACATACAATACAATACAATACAATAGCAGAGTTGGAAGGGACCTTGTAGGTCTTCTAGTCCAACCCCCTGCGTGGGCAGGAACCTTATACCATTTCAGACAAATGGCTATCTAACATCTTCTTAAAGACTTCCAGGGTTGGGGCATTCACAACTTCTGGAGGCAAGCTGTTCCACTGATTAATTGTCCTAACTGTCAGGAAATTTCTCCTTAGTTCTAAGTTGCTTCTCTCCTTGATTAGTTTCCACCCATTGCTTCTTGTCCTGCCCCCAGGTGCTTTGGAGAATAGTTTGGCATATTCCGACACCCCTTTGAGTGAGACAGTTCGACAAGCAAATGCTACAGATAATGGGTGGCTTTCTAATAGACATCATTTCAAGGCTGGTCTTACCTTGCAACTTCTTACTGAAGCATCTCCTGCTGCCCTGCAGTGCCACCTTGTCACAGGTTGTTCATTTAAACCCCCGAAATATTCCTTCCCACCTACAATCATAAACCACTTTGTCTGTGCCCCTTCCTTTCTCCTCCTTAAGAGCCTTAAGAGCTGCTGATCTCGGTATTGTTGAAATTTCACCAGGAAAAGAATTTAAGCTTTTTTTAAAGCACGGGGAATATGTTCCCTGCTTTTGTCTCTGGAGGCATAACGATGAAACTGTTTGGAGCGTTTAAAAAAAACAAACCCCACAAGCTGTGTTTATATATTGTTTGCTCACAACCAACCAATATTAGGGACAGTTTTTAGTTTTTATAGATGTTTTTAGCGCAGGATATGTTTAATTGTGATTTTAAATTTTGTACTCTGTTTGTGTCTATTGTTTTTAATTTTCCTGTGCCCCGCCTCGAGTCCCTTTGGGGAGAGAGAGCGGGTTATAAATAAAATTTATTATTATTATTATTACTCTGTTCCAGCCCCACAATCTAGGATATGCACTTACATTTTGCAGCTTTTATGAACTATAAATTCAATCCCTGAAATTCTATCATAAATTGTCAGCTTTCAGCAGAATTATATTTTGAGTCCTTTAAAAATAAAATAAGGACCAAATAGTGTGTCAGAGGTGGTATTCAGCAGATTCTGACCAGTTCTGGAGAACCGGTAGAGGAAATTTTGAATAGTTCAGAGAACCGGCAAATACCACCTCTGGCTGGCCCTATCTATTCCCTGCCTCCCGAGTCCCAGCTGCTTGGGAGGGAATGGGGATTTTACAGCCGGAAATAGGTGCATTTTTGGCTTTCTAGAGCCTCCGGGAGGCCTGTTTTTCACCCTCCCCAAGCCTCGGCGCGAGTCCTGCACTTACCTGGCATTTAAAATGGGCCACCTAGAGACCCCTGGGAGGGGCTGGGTGGGTGGGGCCAACCAGGAGTGGGATTTGGGTGTTCTCCACTAGAGGATCTCCCAAACGTGGGGGAACCTGGAGTAGCCCACCCCTCTCCACAGTCCTCATGAGAGGAGATACGTTGAGCCTTGGAGTTTTCAAAGCCTTAGGCCAGAGACCAGAACAAGCAAAAACTCTCTGTAGGTGTACAATTAAAAAGGTCTAGGACAAAATAATAAACCACTAAAATCTATAATCAAATCCAGTCTGTCAATTATACATGGCTGGTATGTACTGCAGTTGTAATCCATAAACTCGGGGGCCCATTGTAGGTTCAACACCAAAAGGGAAAGGACTACACAATGCAAGGGGTTTGCCACAATTGTTATATACAACACTTTAGGCTTCAGAAACAGAAGGATATTGAGAGACTTGAACATTGGGCGCTAGCTAACAAAAGGAAATTCAATGGTAAGAAAAGTAAGGTTTCAATATTTAGGCAAGAAAAACAAAATGCACAGATACCTTGCTCAATGGTAGCAACTGTGAAAGGGATTCTGGAGTCCTAGTGGACAATCATTTAAATAGGAGCCAGCTGTGGGCAGCAGCTGCCAAAAAAGCCAGCACAGTTCTAGGCTGCATCAACAGAGGGAGAGAATCAAGATCACGTGAAGGGTTAATACCACTTTATAAGGTCTTGGGAAGGCCACACTAGGAATATTTGCATTCAGTTTTGGTTGCCACAATGTCAAAAAAAGATGCGGAGACTCCAGAAAGAGTGCAGAGAAGAGCAACAAAGAGGATTAAGGAACTAGAGACTAAAACATATGAAGAACGGTTGCAGGAACTGGGTAGGTCTAGTTTAGTAAAAAGAAGGACTAGGGGAGACATGATAGCAGTCTTCTAATATCTCAGGGGTTGCCCCAAAGGAGAGGGAGTCAAGCTATTCTCCAAAGCAGGACAAGAAGCAATGGGTGGAAACTAATAAAGGAGAGAAGCCACCTAGAACTAAGACATTTCCTGATAGTGAGAACAATTAATCAGTGGAACAGCTTGCCTCCAGAAGTTGTGAATTATCCAACACTGGAAGTTGTTAACAAGATGTTAGATAATAATTTGTCTGGTGTAGGGTTTCCTGCCTAGGCAGTTGGGTGGACTAAAAGACCTCCAAGGTCCCTTCCAACTCTGCTATTCTATTCTGTTCTGTCCTATTCTGTTTTTTTCTATATTCTATTCTATTCTATTCTATTCTTTTTCTATATTCTATTCTATTTTATTCTATTCTATTCTAACACCACTATGGTGAGAAGACACGTGTATTTGCGATGAATCCCCAGTGCTGCTGGGCAGAATCCGGCCACCTACACTGTAGTTATGGGCTGTTCATCCTTAAGCAGCCACTAAAGGTAGGTAGTGTCG
This sequence comes from Rhabdophis nuchalis, assembly GCA_039707465.1. Lineage (NCBI taxonomy): Eukaryota > Metazoa > Chordata > Lepidosauria > Squamata > Natricidae > Rhabdophis > Rhabdophis nuchalis. The sequence goes on along the minus strand of CM077653.1, from coordinate 5,299,209 downwards.
AAACGACCAGCAAATAAGAATGAGGAACCTAATTTGGAAAACTGAATTCCAATTGTTCTCCAAAACGCATCAAACCTTTGGTTCAAGGGAAAGATGTTCCTTTCTCCAAAGAGATGGCTCAGCTCCCTTTGAATGGGTTTGGAGGACTTACAATACAATACAATACAATACAATACAATACAATACAATAGCAGAGTTGGAAGGGACCTTGTAGGTCTTCTAGTCCAACCCCCTGCGTGGGCAGGAACCTTATACCATTTCAGACAAATGGCTATCTAACATCTTCTTAAAGACTTCCAGGGTTGGGGCATTCACAACTGCTGGAGGCAATCTGTTCCAGAGGTTAATTGTTCTTACTGTCAGGAAATTTCTCCTTAATTCTAAGTTGCTTCTCTCCTTGGTTAGTTTCCACCCATTGCTTCTTGTCCTGCCCCCAGGTGCCTTGGAGAAAAGTTTGACTCCCTCTTCTTTGTGGCACCCTCTGAGATATCGGAACACTGCTATCATGTCTCCCCTGGTCCTTCTCTTCATCAAACTAGACATACCCAGCTCCTGCAGCCGTTCTTCATATGTCTTAGTCTTCAGTCCTCTAATCATCTTGGTTGCTCTTCTCTGCACTCTTTCCAGACTCTCCACGTCTTTTCTACATCGTGGCGACCAAAACTGTATGCAGTATTCCAAGTGTGGCCTTACCAAGGCACTATACAGTGGCATTAACACTTCATGTGATCTAGATTCTATCCCTCTGTTGATGCAACCTAGAACTGTGTTGGCTTTTTTGGCAGCTGCTGCACACTGCTGGCTCATATTTAAATGGTTGTCCACTAGGATTCCAAGATCCCTCTCACAGTTGCTACTATTGAGCAAGGTACCACCTATACTGTACTTGTGCATTTGGTTTTTCTTGCCTATATGTAGGACCTTACTTTTTTCACAATTGAATTTCATTTTATTAGACAGTGCCCAATGTTCAAGTTTGTCTAGATCCTTCTGTATCTTAAGCCTATCTTCTGGAGTGTTGGCTATTCCTGCCAGCTTGGTGTCGTCTGCGAATTTGATGAGTTCCCCATTTATCCCCTCATCCAAATCATTGATGAAGATGTTAAAGAGTACTGGGCCTAAAACAGAGCCTTGGGGGACTCCACTGCATACTTCCTTCCATGTAGATGCAGTTCCATTGAGGACTACAAGTTGAGTGCGGTTGGTCAGCCAGTTGCAAATCCATTTGGTGGTGCTGCTGTCTAACCCACAATTTTCTACTTTATCTAATAGTAGGTTATGGTCTACTTTATCAAATGCCTTACTGAAGTCCAGGTAAATTATATCAACAGCATTCCTCTGGTCCACTGATTTTGTCACTTTGTCAAAGAATTCAATTAGATTCGTCTGGCATGATCTGTTTTTGACAAACCCATGTTGGCTTTTGGCTATTACTTTGTTTGCTTCTAGGTGTTCACTTATTTATTGTTTAATTATCTTTTCCAGAATCTTTCCTGGTAATGGGGTCAGGCTGATGGGTCTATATTTTCCTGGATCTGTTTTTTTCCCTTTTTTGAAGATGGGAACCACATCTGCTCTTTTCCAGTCTTCTGGCAGTTCCCCGGTGCTCCAGGATCTCTGAAAGATATAGTTCAGTGGTTCTGAGATCTCGTCTGCCAGTTCCTTCAGGACCCTGGGGTGTAATCCATCCGGTCCTGGTGATTTGAACTCGTCCAGGGCAGACAGGTGCTCACTTACCATTTTCTTCCCTATTTCAACTTGTGTTCCTAATCTGATATTTGTGGTGCTGTTTTTGATTGGTTGGACTGTTTTATCCCTTTGTGTAAAGACAGATGCAAAAAAAGAGTTAAATAGTTCTGCTTTCTCCCTGTTGCTTATCATCTTCTTGCCATTTTCTCCCAGCAGTGGACCAATTGTTTCCTTAACCTTTTTCTTATTTTTAACATGTTGGAAGAAGCTTTTTTTGTTATTTTTTACTTTTTTGGCAAGCCTTTCTTCATTGCGAGCCTTAGCTTTCCTCACTTCATCTTTACAGGCTCGGGCTATTTGCTGATATTTTGCCTTGGTTATGTCCCCCTTTTTCCACTTTTTATATTTATCCTTTTTGTCTTTCAATTTGTCAAAGAGTTCTTTATGCAGCCATGCTGGTTTCTTTTGGGAACTGTTATTTAACTTGCATTTTATAATTTTCATTTAATACCTATGCTCTCTCCTTCACAATACCACATTTTTTTCTTTTTACAGAGAGGATTAAAATCCGTTGTACGTCTGCTTCAGGAAATGAAAGGCTTTGTCATGTTTTCCCCCACTTGAGTTCACCCCAAGACAAGAAAAGAAGATGTGTGATATTTTGGGTAAAACCACATCACCTCCCTAAAAACATCCTTCTTTCACCTTTAGCTGGTCGGAGCGATAAACATAATGATGGCCCCTGAGAAAAGAAATCCTTAGCAGTTGCTCTTTTGCTTTCAAATTTCATCATTCCTGAGATATCCAGGGAGAAAACAAACCCCTGACCTGATATTTTATCTATTCCCTTTCTTGGCTAAAATCTCTTCCTGTTTGTCTTTTCTTTCTTTTTTGTCTCTAGTTCCTATCTTTGTCCTTATCTGACTTGAAACTTCACGTTGGATTGTCAGTAATTCTCCAGAGAAAATAAGAGGCAAGCTTTGTTTCTAAGAAATCTCCTTCCTTCTAATAGATTTGTACTTCCTAAAGCAAAATGTGTTGAGTGTATAGAAGCAGCATAGAGTTAACAGAATAACAGAGTTGGAAGGGATCTTGTAGGTCATTTAGCCCAATACGTACACACACACCCAAGCAGGAGACCCTACATCATCTCTGACAGATGGCAGTCCAGTCTCTTCTTGAAAGCCTCCAGGGATGAAGCTCCCACAACTTCTGATGGCAACTTCTGCTCCATGGGTTGATTGCTCTCACGGTCAGAAAGTTCCTCCTTGTTTCTAGGTTGGAATCTCTCCTTGATGAGTTTCCACCCATTGCTTCTTGTCCTGCCCTCAGGTGCTTTGGAGGATAGCTTGACCTCCTCTTCTTTGTGGCAGCCCCTCAAATACTGGAACACTGAATTATTCCTTGTCTGGCCTTCTGGTGCTTCTTGCTTCTCCAAGAAGATCTACAAACCACCTTACAAGGGGTCAAAACGATCATCGAAAACATAATCAAAACCCTTTAAGAAGGGACAGCAAAGGGACAACCTCAGTTGGGGGGTCGAACAGGAGATGTGTTCAAGTGTACAACATATGCGTAAAGTATGGCAAGATTTTGACTGAGCGTTGCTTGCAAACTCTCTGTTGATTGGCTGATCCCACTCCCAAGTCACTCCTGGGCAAAGCCACGAAGAGCCAAAAAATGACAAAGGGAAATCCATTTTTAAAAGAGAAAGGCCTAAAAGTAGAAAGAAGGACCAGGGGTGATAAGATAGCAGAGTTCCAACATTTGTGGGACTGCCACAAAGAAGAGGGGGAGTCTGTTAGGAATATAATCCTAGTGTTGGGTTGGCAATATATATATAAGCCATGATTGGAAGTGGTGTCTGTAACTTTAAATGCTACAGTGAAATGTAATTGGCTGCTGCTTCCTCAATCAGCCATAAGAGGGAGCCAGAAGCACTGTTAGATGCTGATCATTTGAATGGAGACTCTGAATGTCATGGTTAGGTCAGCAGAGCAAGAGGAATCGTGGATTAAGCAGCTGTAAACCAACTGTTTGAGTTATAGACTGTATTTTGATTCAAGACTAACTATCACTTGTTTGTGAAGAAGTAGTTTACTTTATTTTCCACCGCAAGCAAAAGTCTGCTTGTTTTTACCATCGGTGTCTGTGACTAATATTTATTTATTTATTTTTATTTTATTCAATTTATATCCCACCCTTCTCCAAAAGGACCCAGGGCGGCGCACAGGAATTTAAAACAACGTACAAAAATAATACAAAACATATAAATTTAAAAAACTATTAATTAGCAAAACCTGCGTTAAAACCAATTAAAATCCCCCATTTAAAAACTATCTAAGATTAGTCACAGCGGAGGCTATGTTAGGCCAGCTTGATGAAATAAGTGTGTTTTTAAACACTGGCGGAAGAGGCGGAGGTCGGTGATGGTGCGGAGTTCAGGGGGTAGGTCATTCCACAGGGTAGGGCCTGCCACAGAGAAGGCCCTTCCCCTGGGTGTCGCCAGCCGGCATTGTCCGGCCGATGGCACCCGAAGAAGGCCCTCTCTGTGGGAGCTTATCGGTCTAAGGGATGTATGGGGCAGAAGACGGTCTCGCATATAACTAGGTCCCGAGCCATGGAGCGCTTTGAAGATGGTGTCAAGACCTTGAAGCGCACCCGAAAGACCACAGGAAGCCAGTGTAGCTCGCGCAGGATCGGTGTTATGTGGGAGCATCTAGGGGCTCCCGTAATCACCCGCGCGGCTGCATTCTGCACTAACTGTAGCTTTCGAGTGCACCTCAAGGGAATCCCCATGTAGAGAGCATTGCAGTAGTCCAGTCGAGATGTAATAGTGTGAATATCTAGCAACATATCTCTTGCTGTGATTCCATTGCACATCTCTCATTCTCCTAACAGAGATAGCCTCAACAGAGTCAACCAATTTTCCAAAGCAACAGAAGGCAAGACAAGAAAGAATTGATGTCACTAACTAAGGAGAGAACCAACCTACAACTGAGAAGAAAAGTCCTGACTGTGAGAACAATCAACTAGTGGCTTCAGAGGTTGTGGGTGCTCCATCACTAGATGCTTTTAAGAAGGGACTGCACAGCTATTTGTCATATAATACTTTTTGAGCATATAAAACTATAAAACTATGTCAACTCCCCTGCAGCCTCCTTAGTAACCCTATTCAAACTCCTAAATAATTTCCAAGTGGTGGGTTTCCAAATATTCTACTACCGGTTCACTTGCGTGCTCTCACCTGCTCGCACACGATACTTCTGCATATGCGCAGAAGCATCCAGGTGGGTGGGCGGAGCCTGTTAGGACTATAATCCTAGTGTTGGGTTGGCAATATATATATATAAACCATGATTACAATTGGTATCTGTTACTTTAAGTGCTATAGTGGAATGTAATTGGCTGCTGCTTCCTAACTCAGTCATAAGAGGAAGCCAGAAGCACTGTTAGTTTGCTGATTTTTTAATGGAGACTCTGAATGTCAGGTAGATCAGCAGAACAAGGAGGTTTGTGGATTGAAGCAACTGTAAGCTAACTGTTTGAGTTAAAGACTGTATATTTGATTCAAGACTTACTATCACTGTTTGTGAAGAAGTAGTTTCTTTTTCCACCACAAGTAAAGTCTACTTGTTTTTACTATCAGTGTCTTGCTGCAAATTCCGTTGCACAACTCTCTGTCCCCTAAAGGAGATATCCCCAACAGAGCCTCCTGCAGCCACTACTACTGGTTTGCTCGATCTGGGCCAAACTGAGAGCAACCCACCTCTGTCCTGGGCATAATCCTATCTACGGGAGGAAGCACCCCAGATGTAGCCACCTGAACCCTCAAAGCAAGGCCCACTTTCTCAAGATATTGCAATTTGTCCCCTGGTAGAGGTTTCCATAGATACCACATACATTCCATGGGGGGGTGGGGGAATGGCAGACAAGGCGGGGAGAGATTTCTTAAGGTATGGGTATCGCAGCTCCATGGAAACTGGTTCTTACTGTCAGAGAAGGAGAAGGGAAGGGATTTTGTGTAGGAAGAAATTGAGATGGTAATTATCTGGTTCCGTGAAATTAGCACCACACACACTAGAGTTAGCTGTCACTCAGGGTGTGTGGGGGGGAGACACGAACCAGGACTTCACAAAAGCTTTGGGGGCGTGGGACGTTAACATCCACCTCTCCCTTAGGAAAATGAGCTATTATAGGAAATATTAAAGGGGCAGATTTCCCCCTAAAAGGGAGGCCAAAACTCAGCCACCCCCACCTTTGTCAATGGGCCATTAAGGCCTGAGCCAGAGAAACATGTTTTTAGGCAGGAAACAGACTTGCTCTTAATAGCCCACACCTTTGTCAACGGGCCATTAAGGCCTGAGCCAGTCTATTCTACCTGTTTACTGTTCACTGTTTACTGTTTATTGGACTTAAATGCTGCTCTTTTCCCGAAGGACTCAGGGCGGCGTACAACATAAAAATACATAATACAAAACGAATTTACGAATATACGAATATTTATTTGTATAACCGCGTCCTCTCCCCTAGGGGACTCGGAGCGGTGCACAGGGAGAAATTAAAACAGCATAAAATATATACATAAATACACTAAAAACAAATTAAATTTAACTATCCCTGCACTAAAATTCCCATTTAAAATTAACAATCCCTAATCCCTGGGTAGAGACTAACCTAGGCCGGCCAAGCAGAAAAAAAAAGTTTTAAATATAAGATTAAATAGAGAATCCAATAACAATAAATTAACAATTTACAGTTAAATTTAAAATTAAAATAAACAAAATTAATAATAATTACCTAATTTGAATAATGAAACCCCTGCAAAAAAAACACAACCCAACCTCAGAGAGCACGAAGGACCCCTTATTTCAACCCCGAATTACAAATATTCTTCTTTTTTTCTTCAAGTATTGTCTGTATTGCCTTAAGTCAGGGGTTCCCAAACTTGGCAACTTTAAGACTTGTGGGCTTCAACTCTCAGAATTCTCCAGCCAGCATAGAATTCTGGGAGTTGAAGCCCACAAGTCTTAAAGTTGCCAAGTTTGGGAACCCCTGCCTTAAAGCATAACCAATTTTCACAGAGGGACAGGGCCTGATGCATTTACAAGGCGATGCCAAGAATTAGTTAGCGCTCCCAGAGAGATACATATTAAATTTATAAGAAGGTCAACGAGAGAAGAGATACTGAGAGCGCAAAGAGGGGGCCCTTTGATGTATCAGCAAAACGAGGTGGCCATATTGAAGCAGATCCCAAAGAAAATAAGAGATATAAGAAGGAATTATTCCTTCTTAACTAAAAAATTATTTTAAAAGGGTGTGTGGTTCAAGTGGTTGATGCCTGAAGGGATGCTGGTATTCTGGGAGGGAGGAAGAGTTAGAATCAAAACAGTTGAAGAGGCGCACAATTTTCTTAAAAAACACTCCTCAATCCTGGATGACGATGAGATGGGAACGGGAGGGGCCACGGGTCCGCCTGCTGGTGGGGGGGGGAGGAAGAGACTATAGCAAAGAGGCTCAGATCGCAAAAATAATTTGTTATATTTCTTTATGATGGTAATTCCTGTACGGATGTCAATAACAAAGTAATTGAATGTATAAAATAATATGAAAATTTATGATTTTAAAATGTATGTACCCCTGCCCCATACATCCCTTAGACCGATCCGCTCCCACAGAGAGGGCCTTCTCAGGGTGCCGTCGGCCGGACAATGCCGACTGGCGACACCCAGGGGAAGAGCCTTCTCTGTGGCGGGCCCCGCCCTTTGGAACGACCTACCCCCTGAACTCCGGACCATCACCAACCTCCGCCTCTTCCGCAAATGTCTAAAGACATACTTTTTCCATCAAGCCGGCCTAGCCTAACCTCCCATGGGGACTTTTAGAAAAGTTTTAAATTGGGTTTTTAACAATTGGTTTTTAGCATAGGATCGGGATCATTTAATATATATTTTAAATTATTTATCTATTTTCTATTTTGTATGTTTTTTAAATCTCCTGTGCGCCGCCCTGGGTCCTCTGCGGAGAAGGGCGGGATATAAATGTAATAAAATGTAAAATGAAATGAAATGAAATGAATATGAAGACTCAGAGGTGGTCATCAAACCCGTTGTGGATGCTCCAAATATTATCAACTACCTTACTTACCCCTTTCCTAATATAAATTGTTAAAACCAATACAACTTTTTACAAACAAGAATTAGTTAGCGCTGTGGCTGTCACTTTTCTCACGCTATCATTTATCAACGGATCCTTCTTCAATACCCTTTTATACTGCAATATCCTCCCCCCACACAAAAAACAGGGGAAAATAGCAAAAAGAAAGGAGATGTAATAGCTGGGTTTTTTTTTTCCTGAAGGGCTTAATTATCCTAATGGATGCTCCTTCTTCTCAGCAGTTGTCGGCATCCCCAAAAAGGCAGAAAAAAGAATGTCCTCTCCATGAAGCAATTAGTTATTGTTCCTAGTTTTCAGAAACATTTTTTTAAAAAAATATTCAGTTGATTCATTACCTAGCAAACATATGAGAAGTTGGTGCAATGGAAAATGAATTCTTGAAATGAGTTTATGTTCTGCCTCCTACACATAATCCCTTCTGCACAGTGACATCTATTCAATAAATAACTTTTAGATACATAATTATCCAACTGCTTTTCCCTACCGTAGCTTTTTGGTTTGGCTACGTACTTAAAACGTCCATACTAATCTAGCAAAAATGACACCTAGGCATTTATATAAACCTATCACAGAATAACAGAGTTGGAAGGGACCTTGGAGGTCTTCTAGTCCAACCCCCTGCTCAGGCAGGAAACCTATCGTATCTCAGACAAATGGCTGTCCAGTCTCTTCTTAAAAACGTCCAGTGTTGGATTGCACCTTTTGTAGAACTGATGGAAAAGGAGTGTTTTCCAACCTCCTTCAATCTATTCTTATTTGGATCCAGGTATTCTCCCCGCCCCCCTCCAAATATGAGGTTAGATCAGATAGAGTGGGCGCTCCATCTATAGAAGTTTTTAAGAGACTGGACAGTCACTTGTCTGAGATTGTATAGGTTCTCCTGCTTGAGCAGGGAGCTGGACTAGAAGACCTCCAAGTTCTCTTCCAACTCTGTTAGTCTATTCTATTCTATTCTATTTTCCATTCCATTCTATTCCATTCTACTCTATTTTATTTCATTTCACTCCACTCCATTCCATTTTATTCTCCATTCTATTCTATTCTCCATTCCATTCTATTCCATTCTACTCTATTTTATTTTATTTCACTCCACTCCATTCCATTTTATTCTCCATTCCATTCTATTCCATTCTATTCTATTTTATTTCATTTCAATCCACTCCATTCCATTCTATTCTCCATTCCATTCTATTCTCCATTCCATTCTATTCCATTCTATTCTATTTTATTTCATTTCACTCCACTCTACTCCACTCAATTCCATTCTTTTCCATTTTCTTTTCCATTCCATTCCATTCCACTCATTCCACTCAAATCCAATCTTATATCCTACCCTACCCTATCCTTCATTCCAATATTCCACTCTATTCTATTCTATTCTGTTCTGTTCTGTTCTGTTCTGTTCCATTCTATTCCTCTTTGACTCAGTGATCACCTTATCCCTTCAATGGAAGGAAGAATTCTTGGGAGATTAAAAGCGACAAAGCTCTCTTTCCTCAGTTAGAAAATTACTGTGCCAAGAAGAATGGTTCCTATTGAGGACATACGTTCTTTCCTGACGTTCTATTTCTAGTAAGGAGTAATTAGAAGTCTTATCAAATCATGTTCCTTTTCAGATTTAAAGTCACCTTGGAAAAGTTTCCGTGCCCATCCCGAGGCGGCGGTAACCTCTGGAAAGCAATCCAACATTGGTCAGGCGGGTTACAAGTTACTACACAGCCTTGCAGTCCTGGCATATATAAAGTGGGGGGGGGGGGGCAAGGTAAAATGAAGCAGGGCATCAAGGAACATGGTGGCTGGGCACCAGTGGTAGGTTTCAAATTTTTTAGAACCTACTCTGTAGGTGTGGCCTATTTTGTGGGCGTGGCTTGGCAGTCATGTGACAGGGTGGGAGTGGCCAACTTGTAAAATGTGGTGAAACTCATTTAACAACGCTCTGACTTAGCAACCAAAATTTTGAACTCAATTGTGATGATAAATTCTTTCTTTCTTTCTTTCTTTCTTTCTTTCTTTCTTTCTTTCTTTCCTTCCTTCCTTTCCTTTCCTTTCCTTTCTTCCTTTCCTTTCCTTCCCGTTGGGTCACTGGCAGCGGCGGGCCAGATTTACTTCCAGGTACGCCGGTGGAACCCCCTCTCACCGGTTCTCTAAATTTCACCAACCGGCTTTTACGAGTAGGTGCGAGCCTGCAGAAACCCACCACTGCCGGGCACCCATTAAAGTTGACACCAATCAGTGCTTATTAAAACTCAAAGAAATAAGGCAAGATAGTAAAATTGTGTCTCATTTTTTGCCATCATTAAGATGAAAATAGCCACAAACCGTACTCCTGTTATAAAGACATCCTATTTCTGATTGACAAGCTCGGTGTCTGAGCCATTGAGCCACCGTGTCCCTTTTAAAACAAAGGTGGACCGAATTAATTCAAAAAACCAGATTATGTAGTGGAAGATCAAAATCTCTCCAGCTGTACAATAACAGGTGAGCTCTTGCTGAAATAGGAAGATGCCATCTTGCGGTTGTTTAAGGTACTAGCCAAAAATAAATGCTATTTTTCCTGAGAAATGAGCAATAGAGGCCACAGAATGTTTGGCAACTTTTATTGAACAGCCTTTCTTAGCTATGGAAATTCTGGCCCAATAAAGAAGAATATTTTGTAGCTCAGGGTTGAAATTAGGGATCCTGGGTGCTCAAACAAACAAACAAACGGTTAGCGATGAGAAAAGAACTGGGCCGGATGTGGACGAAAGCTAAGTTATCTTACTACAGACTTGGCCAGGGGTCAGCAACCTGCGGCCCTGGAGCCGCGTGTGGCTCTTTCATCCCTCTGCTGCAGCTTCCTGTCACTCAAAATATGCGTGAGCACTGTCCGAAGACGTCTCTGTGGTCATGTGGCTGGCATGACTCAACGCCAAAGGTGAACAGAACGCTTTTCCCTTCCCACGAAAGGTGGCTCCTATATTTCTACTTGAATTTTTAACGTGTGTTTGAACTGCTAGGTTGGCAGAAGCTGGGACAAGTCACGGGAGCTCACTCCGTTACTTCTCCCAGCACTCCGGAAAGCTGTGTGGGTGACTTCTGGCCAATCACCAGGAGATGTTGAGTGCTAGTTCTCTTCCTACTTTGGACACAAAGGCAGCTAGGTGACCTTGGACCAATCTCTCTCTCCCTCTCTCCCTCTCTCTCTCTCTCCCTTCCTCGCGCTCTTTATCTCTCTTCCTCTCTCCCTCTCTCCCTCTCTCTCTCCCTCTCTCTCTCTCCCTCTCTCTCTCCCTCTCCCTCTCTCTCCCTCTCTCCCTCTCTCCCTTCCTCCCTCTTTTTTACTCTCTTCCTCTCTCTCTGTTTCTCTCTTTTACTCTCTTTCTCTCTCTCTTTCATTCTTTCTCTCTTAATCCTCCTGGTTGCTCTTCTCTGCACTTTTTCTAGAGTCTCAACATCTTTTTTTATAGTGTGGTGACCAAAACTGGATTTAGTACTCTAGGTGTGATGTTTCCTCCCCCGCCCCCCCCCCCCGGCCAACTTTCCCAATTATTTGCTGATATCTTTGTGAGCCTCCTAGGGTTGCATATGTGCGATGGTCAACCTATATATCAGTGGTAGTCAACCTGGTCCCTACCGCCCACTAGTGGCCGTTCCAGCTTTCATGGTGGGCGGTGGGGGTTTTGTCCGATACTGAAGCACTTTCCTTTTTTTAATTGAATTGACGTCCCTACTTTATAAATCCCCATTACTGTGGAACCGGTGGGCGGTGAGAAAATTTTACTACTAACAGAGATACCAAAGTGGGCGGTAGGTATAATAAGGTTGACTACCCCTGAGCTAGATAAATGGAAGAAATACATAAATAGGAACATCTGAAGTTTAAGGCGAACTCAGAAAAGCCCCTCTCTATGCTGCCATGCTTTGTGCCAATCTGTTTCCTTCCATTCCTGCTATACTTTTGGGTGGGTAATGAGCAGTTTAATTAATGACACCCCCGGGGTGAAAAAGACGAGAGTCATTTCTGAAAGGAACGGTGGGATAAATAGCAGGATGTCCATTTTGTTCCTCTGAGAATCTGGACAGTCTGTAGCCGTGAGGATTGATGAATTTTTAATTCTGAACTACGGCTAAACCGGGTTGAAAAGGTTCTTTTTTTTCATTTCCTGATAGTGCTAAATAAAGGAAAAGTAATAAAGGCAGGAGCCAGACTCCGCTCGGTATCTAATAAAGGTTTGTGTCCAGAGACTGCAAAAGAGGCTTTGGAGAGAGAAGAGAATGAGGGAGGCAGACAGACAGAGATATAAGTGGCAGCTGGCTGGCTGGGAGACTTTGGAAGTTTAAAAGTTGAAAACGTATCTATGAACTAAGCTACCCTGCGCCAGCATAAGGTAAAGGTTCCCCTCGCACATATGTACTAATCAGTGGTGCGTTTCTGCAGGCTCGCACCTACTCGCAAGAGCCGGATGGTGAAATTTAGAGAGCCGGTGAGAGGGGGTTCCACCGGCGGAGCCAGAAGTAAGTCTGGCCTGCCGCTGCCGGTAACCAAATGGGAAGGAAAGGAAAGGAAAGCAGAAAGTAAGAAAGGAAAGGAAAGGAAAGGAAAGGAAGGGAAGGGAAGGGAAGGGAAGGGAGGAAGGAAGGAAGGAAGGAAGGAAGGAAGGAAGGAAGGAAGGAAGGAAGGAAGGAAGGAAGGAATTTATTGAGCCCAAAATTTCGGTTGCTAAGCAAGAGCGTTGTTAAATGAGTTTCACCACATTTTACAAGTTGGCCACTCCCACCCTGTCACATGACTGCCAAGCCACACCCACAAAATAGGCCACACCTAGAGAGTAGGTTCTAAAAAAATTTGAAACCCACCACTGGTACTAATCATTCCCGGCTCTAAGGGGCGGTGCTCATCTCCGTTTCAAAGCCGAAGAGCCAGCGCTGTCTGAAGACGTCTCCGTGGTCATGTGGTCGGCATGACTAAACCCCGAAGGTGCATGGAACGCTGTTATCCTTCCCACCAAAAGTGGTCCCTATTTTTCTACTTGCATTTTTTCAGCTTTCGAACTGCTAGGTTGGCAGAAGCTGGGTCAAGTCACGGGAGCTCACTCCATTATGCAGCGCTAGGGATTCGAACCGCCGGATTGCTGACCTTTCTGATCGACAAGCTCAGAGACTTAGCCACTGAGCCACCGTGTCCCTTTGCACCAGCATGGTAGATCACAATAGATAAAGACCAGAGTAAGGGAACCCAGTGTCAAAAACGGTATCTATTCAGAAGATCCACACGCAGAAGCGACGAGAAAAGACCGAGAGATTAGCAAGAGCCGTCACTCAAATCAGTGCGGCTTTTACTACTGTAGGATCAAGTTTAGGACCTCATTATCTTCATTCAAGATTCTACTCCTGGTGCGGGAATGGGGATTTTTCAGTATCCTTCCCCTGCCACGCCCACCAAGTCACAGCCACGCCCACCAAGTCACGCCCACAGAACCGGTATTAAAAATATATTTGAATCCCACCACTGTCTAACATGGATGTGTTTCCCCGTCGTTTTGCTGGCCCTTTAAAGCTTTTGATCGATAGAAAGCAAGAAAAATATCTTTATACGTGCAAGAGAATTTCTAACCGTTGCCTTATCAGGAAACGCTGAGGACTCCTGTGCAGCCCAGCAGGTTGCCCGTTGGAAGCCCTCAGAATTTCCTTTCGGTTTTATCTCCGATGATTCATCATCGTAATGACAACCTCGTGGGTGGGCTAATGCGCAGCGGTAAAGCAGAGGTCAGGAGAGGGTGGGAAGAGAAACCGGAGGGTGCAATTCAACAGTGGATTGCTCTTACCGTCGCTTCCGGTACGCTGCTTGTGGTCTGGTCATGCACACGCCAGATGTACGCTGTGCATGCACCAGATGTGCACTGCTCAAGCGCCAGATGTGCACTGCGCAAGCGTCAGGCGGGCACTGTACAAGCGCCGGATGTGCGCTGCACCTGCATGCATGCTCCACCGTCCCTGTGACACCCAGCTGCTCATCGGGGGTCATGCAAGTGCTGCATGCTGTGTGCGCATGCGCAATTGGCCCGGTCCCTTCAAAAACAGGTATGGAACGCGGGCAGGCGGGTGGGCCAAATGAGCCACCGTACAGGTATGGTGGCCACTACTCTCGACCACTACTGGTACGGCTGTATCATACCGTACCGGTTGAAACCCACCACTAGTGCAATTATACTTGGGGTGGGCATTCAAAGAGATTGTATGCGAGTGGTGCGGTGGCCTATAGGGGGAGCTCTCGCCTTACAATCAGGAGGCCGTCAGTTCGATCCTAGGTAGAGGCAGATGTTTCTCTCTTTGGGCACAAATGAGAACGTATCTGTTGAACAAAACTCCACATTGGCGACAGGAAGGGCATCTGGCCAGTAAACACTCGGTTAGCTCCATTCAGCTGCCCAGATTCCACCCCGCAGGGGATTATGGGGTCGTTAAAAGGAGATCAGTGGTGGGTTTCAAATTTTTTAGAACCTACTCTGTAGGTGTGGCCTATTTTGTGGGCGTGGCTTGGACTCAATTGTGATGATAAATTCTTTCTTTCTTTCTTTCTTTCTTTCTTTCTTTCTTTCTTTCTTTCTTTCTTTCTTTCTTTCTTTCTTTCCTTCCTTTCCTTTCCTTTCCTTTCCATTGGGTCACTGGCAGCGGCGGGCCAGATTTACTTCCAGGTACGCCGGTGGAACCCCCTCTCACCGCTTCTCTAAATTTCACCAACCGGCTCTCGCGAGTAGGTGCGAGCCTGCAGAAACCCACCACTGAAGGAGATGATGGTTCAAAGAGATTGTATGACGCAACAGGACACACAACCGGACAGTCTTGGGTGAGACAACATGTGAAGAAGAACGTAGGAGAGGAAACAATGAGCTTCCTTCTCATGGGGTGACATGATCGCACCGTTCTTAATTTTGATGTGCAGGTAGACCTTCCAATCTTTCATTTAGTGACCGTTTGAAGTTACAATGGCACCAAAAACTGACTTATGACCGTTTTTCACACTGAGGACTGTCACTACGGACATGTGATCAAAATTCGGATGTTTGTCCACTGGCTCATATTTATGACGGTGGCAGTGTCCAGAGGTCTCGTGATCCCCTTTGGAGACCTTCTGACCAGCAATGTCCATGGGGAAGCCAGTGCCACTTAATAACCTTTGTGACCAACCTACCAACAGTGGAGATTCGCTTAACAACGGTGGCAAGAAAATTCGTAAAATGGGACAGAAGGCATTTCACAAATGCTTCACTTAGCAACAGAAATTTCAGGCTCAGTTGTGGCCGTAGGTTGAGGACTGTCTATAGTAGTATATCTTATTTTGAATGGAATAGTTCAAAAGCAAACCAGTGAATGCATAAGCAGAAAACAGGAACTCCACCAACAAGTCTCTCTCTCTCTCTCTCTCTCTCTTTCTCTCTTTGTCTCTCTCCTCTTTGTCTCTCTCTCTCTCTCTCTCTCTCTCTCTCTCTCTTTGTCTCTCTCCTCTTTCTCTCTCTCTCTCTTTCTCTCTTTTCTCTCCTCTCTCTCTCTCTCTCTCTTTCTCTCTCTCTTTGTCTCTCTCCTCTTTCTCTCTCTCTCTCTCTTTCTCTCTCTCTCTCTCTCTCTCTTTGTCTCTTTATCTCTTTTTTCTCTCTTTCTGTCTCGCACTCCTTTTCTCTTTCTCTCTCTTTCGCTTTCTCTCTCCTACCTCTCTCTTTCTCTCTCTCTTTCTCTCTCCCCCCTCTCTCTTTCTCTTCCTCTCTCCTCCCTCTCTTTCTCTCTCTCTTTCTCTCTCCTCCCTCTCTTTCTCTCTCTCTTTCTCTCTCCTCCCTCTCTCTCTCTCTCTCTTTCTCTCTCCCCCTCTCTCTTTCTCTTTCTCTCTCCTCCCTCTCTTTCTCTCTCTCTTTCTCTCTCCCCCTCTCTCTCCTCCCTCTCTTTCTCTCTCTCTTTCTCTCACCCCCTCTCTCTTTCTCTTTGTCTCTTTCTCCATCTCTCTTTTTTCTCTCCTTCTCTCTCATGCTCCTTCTCTCTCTTTCTCTCTCTCTCTCCTTCTCTCTCTCTCTGTCTGTCTGTCTCTCTCTCTTATTCTGTGTGTGTGTGTGCGTGCGTGCACACACATGCGTGTTTATATCTCACATTAAGGCAAGGAAAGCTTGGTTTCTGAAGTCAGGGCATTCGTGGGAGGAAACGTCCTGCCACACTCGGATAACATCAAAGACGAAAACGTTTGCCTTCTGAGACTTTTTAGACGAAAACTTTTCTGTTTTGATCTGCCTGCTTTCGACGCAGCCACCGCCTACGCCCTGCATCGGAGTCCACTTCCTTCCACCCAGCCTCCGCCATGCGCCCAAGTTAATCCCTTCACTGTTCCTTTCAAACCACGTAATCAATGATTATCAGCATCACCCCTCTATCCCTCCTACCCCCCCTGGCTAAAAACCGAGTAATCAGCAGGCAATCCTTGGCTTACAATCATTCATTTAGTGACTGTTCAACGCCACTGAAAAAAAAGAGACTTGTGACCAGGGCTCACACTTACGACCGTCTGCTGCGTCGACGTGCTCTCGTGATCCAAATTCAAAGGCTTGGCAACTGACATGTACTCCTGACAGTTGCACTATCCCGGGGAGGGGAGGGGGGAATCACGTGATCTCCATTTGGAGCTGGCTCCCGACAACCAATGGGAGAAGCCGAATTCGCTTAACGACCGCACGACTCGCTTAACCCTTGTGGTGATTCGCTCAACAACGGTGGGCCAAGCAAAAGGTTATAAAATGGGGCGACGCTCCTTGAACCATGGGAATCTGGGGCCCAGTTGTCGTTGTAAGGTGAGGACTAAGAGTCCCGTTAGCCGGGGCGAGAGGGATAAACCCATTCCACGTGTTTTGGTTTGAAAACGCCCACCAGAGTCAGGGATGCCCCCCACCAGGTTGGCAACCGGGGACCTAGGATGCCCGACTTACCTGGAGCGGCTGAGAAAGGCACTCATTAATCCAGGCCAGGTGGGGAGATTCGACAATGGTAGCAGGAAACACTTCCCAGCAGGGTCTTCCTCCTCCTCCTCCTCCTCCTCCTCCTCCTCCTCCTCCTCCCTGGAGTTAAATCCCCAGCACAGAGGAGAGGATTCCCACCTGGGCAGGAACAAAGGGATCCCTGGAGGGTACAGAGTTTGCTGCCCGTAAGCGATGCCGAAAGGGATTGGCTGAAGCCGCTGCTGGCTTGGAAGAGAGAAGGGGATCTCTTAAAACCCAGGCAGAGATCCACTGTTCTCGCAGCCAAGAACAACCTTCGTGCATAGGAGCTCTTCCTTGGATTAACCCTCTGCTGACTGTGGGAAGCAAAGCAGTACAGCCAGTCTCCTGCCTTCGAGCTGGTGTGTGTGTGAGAGAGAGGGGGGAGGGAGGGAGGGAGGGAGGGAGAGAGGAAGAGCGGGGGGGGAATAGGGAGAGGGGGAGGAAGATGGGCAGAGAGAGAGGGGGGAGGGAGGGAGGGGGGAGGAAGAGGAAGAGAGGGAGAGAGACCTGGAGAGAGGGAGAGAAATAGAGAGAGGGAGGGAGAGGGGAAGTGAAAGAGAGGGGGAGTGAAAGAGAGAGGGGGGAGAAAGAGAATGGAGAGGAAGAGCGGGAGTGAGGGGAGAAATAGAGAGAGGGAGGGGAGAGTGGGGTGGAAGTGGGAGGGGGGAGGGAGGGGAGAGGAAGAAGGGGGAGAGAGGGAGAGAAATAGAGAGAGGGAGGGAGAGGGGGTGAAAGTGAAGGGGAGGGGGAGGGAGAAGGAGAGAGGGAGAGAGGAAGAGAGGGTGAGAAATACAGAGAGGGAGAGACAGAGTATGGGGAAAGTGGGAGAGAGAGGAAGAGAGGGAGAGAGAGATGAAGAGAGGGAGAGAAACAGAGAGAGGGAGGAAGAGGGGGAGTGAAAGAGAGGGAGAGAGGGAGAGAGAGAAAGAGAGAGAAAAGAAAGAGAATTGTGGGGTGTGGGTTGCCTGCGTCTTCCCAACCTCTGGAGATCGACTTTCAACCCACTTCCCTAAACGTCTGGTCGTTCCAGGATGCCATGGCTTTTAAGTAACCTGATCCAAGGAAATGAAACCGATGCAAAGTGGATTTTGCAATTTTGGAGCGGCTTCTCTCCCTGGAACAAGCCCGATAAGATTGGAGTGGGAAGCTATTCTTAGAAAGATGCCGGCTGGGGAAGCCAAACTTCCATCCGCCTATCTATCTCGGGGGGGGGGGGGAGGAGGAGAGGAGGGGGGGGAAGAGAGGGCCCTCCTGAATTATGACAGGGGTGGGCGTTAGCACAACACGACAATCGGAACAGATTCTTTGGCCAAGAAATCCACTTGGTTCCAGTAGCTCAAAGAGCATCCCATTTCAGGTGTTTATGGATGACGACACTTAACTGCCCCCAGGAAGAAGGAAACGGTCACTGGATTTATGGGCTAAATGCGAAAGAAAAGCTGTACTAATTTGTTTTTCTTCTCTTATTCAGTTCCCGTTCTTGTTTGGGGAATTTTTCACATGCCCTATGGAGATTCCCAACCATGGTTAGCCCAACGCTGCTTTTTTCCAAAGGCAACTGGACTTTCTTGGTTTCACTCCTTGAAAAGGGTTCGCTTCTCACCCTAGCAGCTTCTTCAGTTTAATACGATATGATACAGTCCAATACAATACAATCGCAGAGTTGGAAGGGACCTTGGAGGTCTTCTAGTCCAACCCCCTGCTCAGGCAGGAAACCCTACACCACTTCAGACAAATGGTTATCCAACATCTTAAAAGCTTCCAGTGTTGGGGCATTCACAACTTCTGGACGCAAGTTGTTCCACTGATTAATTGTTCTCACTGTCAGGAAGTTTCTCCTTAGGGGGAGAGAACGAGAGAGAGAGAGAGAAGAGAGAGAGAGAGAGAGAGAGAGAGAGAGAGAGAGAGAGAGAGAGAGAGAGAGAGAGAGAGAGAGAGAGAGAGAGAGAGAGATTGGATGGATGGATGGATGGATGGATGGATGGATGGATGGATGGATCTCACTGTCTGTCTCAGTGTCAGAAAATTTGTCGTTATTTCCATGTTGAATCTCTACTTGGTCAGTTTCCATCCATTATTCCTAGTCTTTGGAGAATAGCTTGACCTCCTCTTCTCTGTGGCAGCCCCTCAAATATTGGAGGACTGCTATCCGGTCTCCCCTGGTCCTTCTCTTCACTAGACTAGCCATGCCCAGTTCCTGCAACTGTCCATCATATATTTTAGCCTCCAGTCCCCTCATCATCCTGGTTGCTCTTCTCTGTACTCTTTCTAGAGTCTCCACATCTTTTTGATAGTGTGGTGATCAAAACTGGATGCAGTACTCTAGGTGTGGTCTTACTAAGGCTTTATAGAGTGGTATTAGCACCTTGATCTTGATTGTATCCCTCTGTTAATGCAATTTAGGATTACGTTGGCTTTTTTGGCTGTCACCGCACACTGTTAGCTCATATGGGACCTTGGAGGTCATCTACCCCCCTGCTCTGGCAGGAAACCCTACATTGTCAATTTCAGACAAAGTCTTGCCAACATGGCCCATTAAGCATTCCCCAATTGTGCTGAAGCAAAAGCCCAGAAATCCAACCTTCTTCCTTCAGAATTATACAGCAGATGCTCTGGGTTTGTCCAGAAGAATGGAACTCTTCGCCTGGAACCTGGAGGGAAGAAACGGAAGGAGCGCGAACCGAATAACCCATTTATTTCAATATTTTATCCCCTTTTTTTCCTCTTGAGAAGAGAACATAACAAAGGTATGTTTTCCTACCCTATTCTCCTCCCATGTAGGTTTGCTGAGACGTGACCCATGATGCGATTATTCACTTTCGGCTAAATGGCCCTCAATTTCTGACTTTTAAGCGCACATGATCTGCTTCGACAAAAAACGTGGTATTTTTTTCTGTTCCAGGCAAACGTACAACTCAAAAATAAATACATAGCATCTCGTTTCCCTGTCTGGGTAGTGATTGGCATCAGATGGAGTGCCAGGCTTTGAGCAAACGGATAGCCTTTTCTCGCACAGTTATAAATATAACTTTTCACAAAGCAGGCCATTTTTCAGCGGTTTGGGATCCAGACGTTTTTACTGCCACCTTGGAAGGATGGATGTGTGTCCAGGAGCGTTTTCTTCCAGAAGCCAACGCTGAACAAGAAGGAAAAATAAAAACAAGCCTCCAGGGACATAGCTGGGGGCAGAGGGTTAAAACTGGGCATTATTTGTAAAATATCCCAGAAAATAAAATGATCTTGAGAGGTAGTCTTCTACTTGCTGTTCTGACCTAGGCTTCCTGAGAAAGCATAAATCACAATCTTAGTTCCCAAAACCCTCTTTTAGTTGTACAGCTGTGAATTATGGTCATTCGCAGCCCACAAGGCTTCACAAACAGTCTGTGAAGAGTCCGACAGATGTCTGCTCGTATTGCCACGGTCTTTCAGGGGAATGTTGATAAACACCCACCTTATCTCCCTGGGAATGTGACCAGAGACCTAATTGCCAAATGCAGAGCAAGGCCAAATTTAGCACAGAGTCAAACAGAACTTTTCAAAGCTTGAACCGACCAGATGAACTAATTGCTTCCTGCAAAAGCTCATGTCCCATTCGTTGCTCTTTTATGTCTTATGGGAAGGGCCAATCATCTCCAAGCCTTACTCCCACATTGACCCCTGTTTTCTTAGCTGTTCTTGCCTTCTGGCAGCTCTGCACATGCGCACACTGAGAACAGGCTCCCTTGTTCTTCTGCCTCTGTGATGTCAGACTCCAGAGGCTCTGGAAGCAGCAAATAACTACCAGATGGCCTTGGCCCCCTCTCTGCCTCCAATGCAGAGCCCTCGTCCGAGCCTTCCCCAGACTCCAGGAGTGGCTCATGTTCCTCCCCAACCTTCTCACTGTCCGACTCTGCTGCCAGCTACGTGGGCAGACCACGATACTTACAACCAGAATTGAAAACAGCACTTCGATGCAATGATCAAATGGGCACTAAAGGTTAACCAGCATTATACCTAGGTAGATGAAATAATCTGTAATATTTGGTGCAGGAGAACCTTAGTTCTTTTTTTTTTTTTAACAATTTTTATTTTTATTTTTGAACAAACACAAACAAATATAACAAAAAGCAAAAAACATAAACTCCATCTTCCATTACAAATTGTAGAAAATGTGTCAGTTGGATTACAAACTGTGCATCTCTTCCATAGTCATATTCATATCAAATCACATATTTTAGTTTAAATATATTTATATATATTACAATTATTATACCTCAACCTTCATTTGACTATCTTGTTTCCAGCCATTGATAAAATTTATTCCAAATTTCATAGAATTGTTCACTGTCTTGCTCTCTAATTTCAAATGTTAATTTACTCATCTCTGCACATTCCATAATTTTATAAATAATTTCTTGCTGTGATGGTAATTTGTCATTTCTCCAATTTTTTGCAAAGACGATTCTGGCGCACCTGATGGTCTATGAGCTGTGGTGGCACACTGGTTAGAGTGCAGTACTGCAGGCTACTTCGGCTGACTGACTGCAATTTTGCAGTTCGAATCTCACCAGGCTCAAGGTTGACTCAGCCTTTCAGCCTTCCGAGGTGGGTAAAATAGGGACCCAGAATGTTGGAGACAAGAGGCTGTAAACCACTTAGAGAGGGCTGTAAAAGCACTGTAAAGCAGTATATAAATCTAAGTACTATTGCTATTTCTTCCTTTTTTCCTTCCCTTCCTCCTTCCTCCTTCCTCCTTCTCAGTCCAATGTTCCATTCCCTTTCTCCTTCCTCTTCAACTTCCTCTCTCTCTACCCGATCCCCCTTCTCCCCTTCCTTCCTTCCTTCCTTCCTTCCTTCCTTCCTTCCTTCCTTCCTTCCTTCCCTTTTCTTATTCCTATTTCCCTTTAGCCTCCAGTCCCCTAATCCTCCTGGTTGCTCTTCTCTGCACTCTTTTTAAAGCAGGAATGTCGCGTCATAATAGCAGTTGACACTATCAAGAAGAAATTGCATATAGAAGCTTTGGACTCGCTCTGGAGAAAATCCAACCTCGCAATGCCCTGTGGCTATCTTTCTGCTTTTTTAAAATTAAAAAAAAGTGAAATAAAGCACATTATTATCTAAAGGCAGGCCTCCAACCAAGCATTCATCTCATTACGTCTGGAGTTTAAAATCATTTCTGTACCCCCCAACAGAAGATTATAGCCAAGGCAACCTAAAGGAGAAGATTACGGCTTTGGTGTTTTAAAAGAAAGTCAGATATAATCATTTGAAAGAACGTCATCAGCACGAGGGTTGCAGTAAGAGATACGGCTTGTTTTCTCGCTCATCTTTAATGGGACCAACCTCACCAGAGGTGGGTTCCAACCGGTTTGGCTGAACCGGTAGCGGTTTGGCAGCCTGGGTCACTGAAATGGGCAGGGTCATGTGGTTGGCATGATTCAATGCCGAAGGCTACTTCTGCTGACTGCCGGCTGCCTGCAATTCGGCAGTTCAACTCTCACTGGGCTCAAAATTGACTCAGCCTTCCGTCCATCCGAGGTGGGTTAAATGAGGACCCAGATTGTTGGGGGCAAGAGGCTGACTCTGTAAACTGCTTAGAGAGGGCTGTAAAAGCACTGTGAAGTGGTATATTATTATTATTATTATTATTATTATTATTATTATTATTATTATTATTATTATTATTATTATTATTATAATAATAATAATAATAATAATAATAATAATCTTTATTGTCATTGTACTAAAATTACAATGAAAGTGGTTATAAATATAAATAAATATAAAAATTATATAAATCTAAGTGCTATAGCTACCTTCCTCCCTTCCTACCTTCCTTTCCCTTTCTCCTCCTTCTTCCATTTCTTCTCTCTCTCTCTCTTCTTTCTTCCCCACTTCCTTCCTTTCCTTTCCTTTCCTTTCCCCTTCTCTTTTGCCTTCTTTGTCTTCTTTCTCCCTTCTTCCTTCTCCCGTCTGTTCCTCCCTTCCCTCCCTCTCTGCTTTCTCCTTCTCCTTCCACTTCTTCCTCTTCCTTTCCCACTTCCAATTTCTGGTGATGAGTTGGCACAGTGGTTAGAGTACTGTGTTGCAGGCAAACTCTGCCCACAGCCAGGAGTTCGATCCTGACTGGCTCAAGGTTGACGCAGCCTTCCATCCTTCTAAGGTCAGTTAAATGAGGACCCAGATTGTTGGGGGCAAGAGGCTGACTCTGTAAACTGCTTAGAGAGGGCTGTAAAGCCCTATGAAGCAGTATATAACTCTAAGGGCTATTGCTAAGTGGGAAGGAAGGAAGGAAGGAAGGAAGGAAGGAAGGAAGGAAGGAAGGAAGGAAGGAAGAAAGGAAGAACTGTGGTGACATTGGTTACTGTGTTGCAGGCTGACTCTGCCCACCACCACCAGTTCAATCCAGATCAGTCCAAGTTGACTCAGCCTTCCATCCTTCCAAGGTGGGTAAAATGAGGACCCAGATTGTTGGGGGCCCGAGGCTGACTCTGTAAACCGCTTAGAGAGGGCTGTAAAATCACTGTAAAGCAGTATATAAATCTAAGGGCTATTGCTATAAAAGCTTACCGGCATTCATTTTACGAGCCAGACTCTACCGAAGATTCCCACCTTCCATCCTCCTCCTTCAAAGGTCAAAGCTGTTCAGTACAAGCAAGACATCCTTTGTTTTTTTAAAAAAAATATCCAATTATTTTGAAAGGCAGCGAAGAGATCTCCTTCGCAGTGGGACACTGGATACCAAGTGCACTTCAGTGCAAACCGATTCTCCTACGTTTTACTCAACAGGATGATTTCAATATTAGAGGACCAATTCTCACTAAGTGGCCCTGGGCATTTCCTGCCCATTCACTAGTGCTTTGTCACTTACACAAGCATGAAAGAGAGATTGGATACACACACACACACACACACACACACACACACACACACACCAGGGAAAACTTTTGTCGGGGGAGTGTGATTGGCCTTCGCTGTGCATTTTAACACAGTGTCTCTTCCTAATTTATTTTACAGACGATAAAACCTGATAAAACCTGACATCGATAGAAAGTGCTAATTGGCTCCCTTTTCGGTATTCTTATCCCCAAGTATCAGTGTGTGTCATCGCATTCTGTCATCCTCCAGAAAGAAATAGAAGGGGAAAAAAAGGAGGAGGGAAACAATTACATCTGAAGCCCCTGCCAACTGTTATGTTCCTTTTCCCAGGTGTCAGGGTAGCAAGGATACTGAAAATGGATGTCAGCGTTCCAAATAGCATCCAAAAGTAAATCAGAATCCAACCCAAAGCATTCCTCAAAGTTCCAATTTATTAAGAGAGCCATGCTGGCACATGCTTGCCCCCCACACCCACAAGTCCACCCCATGGTCCAATCTCCCACTGCCACGCTGGCAGTTCCACCCATCCAGTTCCGGTCAGTTGCAAAGGTGCAGAGACAAAGGATGACCTTGGCTTTCTAGAAAGAATGTTGTTATGGCTACATATCATCTATCTCCGTACAATCCCCCCTCCCATTTTCCCACCATAGAAAATACAATACAATACAATACAATAGCAGAGTTGGAAGGGACCTTGTAGGTCTTCTAGTCCAACCCCCTGCGTGGGCAGGAACCTTATACCATTTCAGACAAATGGCTATCTAACATCTTCTTAAAGACTTCCAGGGTTGGGGCATTCACAACTTCTGGAGGCAAGCTGTTCCAGAGGTTAATTGTTCTAACTGTCAGGAAATTTCTCCTTAGTTCTAAGTTGCTTCTCTCCTTGATTAGTTTCCACCCATTGGTTCTTGTCCTGCCCCCAGGTGCCTTGGAGAATAGTTTGACTCCCTCTTCTTTGTGGCACCCTCTGAGATATTGGAACACTTCTATCATGTCACCCTTAGTCCTTCTTTTCATTAAACTAAACATACCCAGTTCCTGCAGCCGTTCTTCATATGTTTTAGTCTCCAGTCCCCTAATCATCTTGGTTGCTCTTCTCTGCACTCTTTCCAGAGTCTCCACATCTTTTCTACATCGTGGCGACCAAAACTGTATGCAGTATTCCAAGTGTGGCCTTACCAAGGCAAAATGCATCGTAGAATATTAGAAAGTGTGGCAGGCCAAAGATCCACAAGAAAAATGGCTGCAGGCCTGACAATGGAAGGATGGGAGAACTTAGATGTTACTGCTAGAAGGAATAGAATAGAATAATAGAGTTGGAAGGGACCTTGGAGGTCTTCTAGTCCAACCCCCTGCTTAGGCAGGAAACCCTGCACCACTTCAGACAAATGGTCCAAATCTCTTCTTAAAAACGTCCAGTGTTGGAGCATCCACAACTTCTGGAGGCAAGTCGTTTCACTGATGAATTGTTCTCACTGTCAGGAAATTTCCACAGGAACAGGAAGCTCAAGTTCAAAGCCCAGAGCGGGTATAAACAACCCTCACCCCATCCTTGGTGGTTCTGCTTCACCATTAAACCATCTTTCCAGTCAGCTTCCAAGTTTCCAGTGCCTTTCTCCCAGTGGTGGGATTCAGCCAGTTCACACCTATTCTGGAGAACCAGTTGCTAACTTTCTAAGCAATTCAGAGAACCGGTTGTTGTAAAAAATCTCCTTTTTGTATTTTTTTCCCCACTTAACAGGGCTAATCCTGTAAGGAAGGCAGGAAGGAAACATTCTGGTATTGTTTCTAGCCTCATCTTTATTGCCCTCCTTATAGAAACTGCCTCTCCACTTAACCCTCATTACATTGTCACAGCTAAGGCGAAGCGCCCATCAGCGTGAGTGACGTTGAGTTGGCCATGCATAGCCGGTCACATGATCACCAAGCCAGCACCTCCCCAGCTGGTCATTAGAGCAGAGAACCGGTTGTTAAATTATTTGAATCCTACCACTTTCTCCCCTCTTGGAACTGAACCAGATGGAGATTTCTCCCAACGCTAATTTAGTGCTGATTGTTAGTTGACCAGATTCTTGCTTATCGACTGCAATAATAAACCTTCTGTGCTTGGAACTTAAGGAACGATCCCAGTTCTTTGTGCCCGACGCTGTCCAAAGTTAGAACTCCACTGAAAAAATGACTTGCAGTGTGACCAGTCTTCATACTTAGGACCAATGCAGCATCCCCAAGATTCAGACTGTTGTGCCAGATGAGCCACAGGTGAGTCACAGGTTCAACAGCTGAGCAATTAACTTGCCGTCCTTCACAACCTTGGAGAGAATTTGAAAGTCAAGTAGGCACACACACAAAAACCCAGTTGGTGAAATTTAGGATACGGAATTCAGGGTATTATTTCTTTTGAATGAAGGGTGTGTGGGTTTTTTTCCTTCTTCTTGCTTCACACAGCTGCATTCCTAGGTAGTTATGAACAGAAAGTTATTATGAATCAGTAGCTTTGCTTCCGCTCAGCACAATTATTATTATTTTTTTAAAAAGGAGAGAAAAAGAAATAACGATGTGTAAGAGAGGGAAAAACGAGATGGTGTATAAATTAGTTTCCAGAAGGACAAAACAATTATGAAAAACTCCCAGGATTTCAAGGGTGAGAAACAGATGCTCGACAATCAAACATATTTTTCTCCCAAATTAAGTCAGCTACTGCACCACATGGTAATGTTGTGCGTAGACACGCATTTGCATAAAGTAGGTAGGAGGATGCTTAAACATTCTGCAAAACGAGCAAATTATGTTCACAAAACAAAACAGCCCCATTTAAAAAAAAAAACAAAAAACGAGGAAGGCGTTGATCGTGCGTGAAGTTCCCGTTTTGGTAACTAAACTCTTCCGTTTGGTTTCTTTTGAAAAAGCAAGTGTTTAGCCCTTTCTGAATGCAAATGGGGGCACACACACACACACACGCCCACACACACACACAAACACACACACACACACACCAGCCTCAAGAGAACAAGTGGGATTTTCTGAGGATGAGGCACAGATTTTCAGAAGGATCTGTCTTCCCTGTTTCATAGAGCTCAGGAAAACTAAATTGTGTTGATAAAGATCTGGGCTTAATTCCCAAAAGTTGTAGTTTCATCAAAGGTCCTTACACAATTAGTGTGATGGGTGTAGAGGGGAGAGAATGGAGTGGAGTGGAGTGGAGTGGAGTGGAGTGGAATGGAATGGAATAGAATAGAATAGAATAGAATAGAATAGAATAGAATAGAATAGAATAGAATAGAATAGGTCAGGACTGCTTCCATCATAATTCAAGAAAGACCACGCTCAAACCCATTTTGAAAGTTTAAGGTTACTTTTACTGATTATGATAAGACCGCAGCGAAAGTCAAGCAAGGAATGAGATATTTAGGCGCGCAACATACATATCAAAGCATTACCCATCCCCTAACACCCCTTGACCCCCAGGATATTATCCAATGCAGATTCATCCACGATGTCAGGTGGACAACATGCTGAGGAGCATCATCACAATGGAATGTGAGACCGTTAGCCTTGCCGATATCAGGCCCAAGCTCTATCCTCCTCCAGCTCACTTAATGTCCAGTACCCACAGCCCCTCCCTCCCCATTTCAAATGGCAGCCGAAGCAAGCCATAAAGCGGAGGCTGACAAGAATAGAATAACAGAGTTGGAAGGGACCTTGGAGGTCTTCTAGTCCAACCCCCTGCTCAGGCAGGAAACCCTACACCACTTCAGACAAATGGTTATCCAACATCTTCTTAAAAACTCCCAGTGTTGGAGCATTCACAACTTCTGGAAGCAAGCTGTTCCACTGATTAATTGTTCTCCCGGTCAGGAAATTTCTCCTTAGTTCTAAGTTGCTTCTCTCCTTGATTTGTTTCCACCCATTGCTTCTTGTCCTGCCTTCAGGTGCTTTGGAGAATAGCTTGACTCCCTTTTCTTTGGGGCAGCCCCTGAGATACTGGAACACTGCTATCATGTCATACTTAGTCCTTTTCTTCATTAAACTAGACATACCCCATTCCTGCAACTTTATATGTTTTAGCCTCCAGTCCCCTAATGATCTTTCCTGCTCTTCTCTGCACTCTTTCTAGAGTCTCCACCAGTGGTGGGTTTCTGCAGGCTCGCACCTACTTGCGAGAGCCGGTTGGTGAAATTTAGAGAACCAGTGAGAGGGGATTCCACCGGCGTACCTGGAAGTAAATCTGGCCCGCTGCTGCCAGTGACCCAACGGGAAGGAAAGGAAAGGAAAGGAAGAAAGGAAAGGAAAGGAAAGGAAAGGAAAGGAAGGAAGGAAAGAAAGAAAGAAAGAAAGAAAGAAAGAAAGAAAGAAAGAAAGAAAGAAAGAAAGAATTTATCATCACAATTGAGTCCAAAATTTTGGTTGCTAAGCAAGAGCATTGTTAAATGAGTTTCACCACATTTTAAAAGGTGGCCACTCCCACCCTGTCACATGACTGCCAAGCCACGCCCACAAAATAGGCCACACCTACAGAGTAGGTTCTAAAAAATTTGAAACCCACCACTGGTCTCCACATCCTTTTTACATCGTGGCGACCAAAACTGGCTGCAGTATTCCAAATGTGGCCTTATAAAGTGGTGCTAAAACTTCACGTCATCTTGATTCTGTCCCTCTGTTTATGCAGCCTAGAACTGTGTTGGCGTGTGTGTGTGTGTGTAGTGATGAAGATGGGAGCAGAAGGAATGAGGACATCCATGTTGTATAGGATGGGCTCCAGAACGAGTCCGAAAGCTGGCAAAACTAATCCTCCAGTCCCGGTGATTGACCACATTGTTATCTTACAAGATTAAGACGTCTGGATCACATCTGTTTGCCTTCGTTTCTATTTTTATTAGTTTTTTTTTATTGAAAAAGTTTTATTCAAACACATTTCCCCCCCTTTTTACCCCCCGACATATAATATAAATCACATACAAATACTATACCCCCTCCCCTCCCCCTGTCTTAAAATAAATTTCTCATTCCAATATTGTATCCCCTCACCTCCCAACAATCATAATATAAATTTCTCTTAAAATAACAATATCCCATTAACCCCATCTTCTAAATTAATTGAACATATATAAATCATAATATAAATTTCTCTTAACGTAACCATATCCCCTTAATCCCATCTTCTAAATTAATTATACATTCGTTTCTAATCTAAAAAATAAACACAACTTTGAACCAAGCAGCACCCAAAT
The DNA here is from genome assembly GCA_039707465.1 of Rhabdophis nuchalis. Classification (NCBI taxonomy): domain Eukaryota; kingdom Metazoa; phylum Chordata; class Lepidosauria; order Squamata; family Natricidae; genus Rhabdophis; species Rhabdophis nuchalis. The sequence goes on along the minus strand of CM077653.1, from coordinate 5,270,264 downwards.
ATTCCGCTAGCTGTGGTTTATTTAAACCTATAAACTGAACCCATGCGATTGTCTGGGATGACACAACTCACCCATCCAAATAATCCATCAGGTGTTCCAATCCCTTCCATGGCCACAGGTGTATAAAATCAAGGACCTGGGCATGCAGACTGTTGTTACAAACGTGTGTGAAAGAATGGGTGGCTCTCAGGAGCTCAGCCTGGAACTGGGATAGGAGGCCACCTGTGCAACAAATCCAGTCGTGAAATTTCCTCGCTCCTAAATATTCCACAGTCAACTGTCAGCTGTGTTATAAGACAGTGGAAGTGTTTGGGAATGACAGCAACTCAGCCACGAAGGGGTAGGCCACGTAAACGGACGGAGTGGGGCCAGCGGATGTTGAGGCGCCTAGTGCGAAGAGCTCACCAAGATTCTGCAGAGTCCATCGCTACAGACCTCCAAACTTCAGGTGGCCTTCAGATGAGGCAGGTGAGCGAATACTTTTGGCAATAAAGTGTAGATGAAGTCTAAACTAGAATATGGAAAACTTCCCAATATCACTTTTACAGACACGATCTTGCCATGGCAAGTCCGCCATCTACTGGGCCCATCTGGCATTTTTCATGCAACAGCTGAAGGAATTTACTCTTTCTTTCGTCCCTTTTTAGGATTTTTTCCCTCTGGCGCATAGCATAATATTGAAAGAGAATGGAGAAATGTCCTATTCTCCATCGTTCCAACTCAAAAGCCATTTCTTAAAGTTGGAAACCTAGCCTACACACATTTTATTTATTTTTTTATTACAATTTGGGGGGGGGGGGTGCCCAATCACAGCGAAGAAAATGCAACCCCTGGGAACAGCCTATGGGGATTGTTAGGATATTCAGCCTTATATTGAGTTGACAATATATATGAGCCTATGTTCTTAAGGAGTTATGTAGCTTTAAGAACTGTGCTGGATTCTGATTGGCTGTGCTTCTCAGCTCTACCATAAAGCAAGCTCAGAATCACAGTCCATTCCCTTTGCGATTCCCTGTGCTGAGGAGCTGAAGCTGTGAAGACTGAAGGAGTATTTGTTTTGCATCACTGTAAGATAACTCTGTGTTGGGTGAAGGACTGTTATAACTGTTTGAGAAGTTAGTCAGAGGAAGTATTTTAGTTGCTACAAAGTAAAGACTATTTGTTTTCTTACTATCACTGTTTTAGAGTTTGTTTGTGGTTACAGCATTGTATCTCTTTACTGTCTGGTGAATTACACTATTCCGCATTTATTTCTAAACACTGGTTAAGGGACCAGAGTTGTAACACTGGTTCTGAACCAGTGGTGGGTTTCTGCAGGCTCGCACCTACTCGCAAGAGCTGGATGGTGAAATTTAGAGAGCCGGTGAGAGGGGGTTCCACCCGCGGACCCAGAAGTAAGTCTGGCCTGCCACTGCCAGTAACCCAATGGGAAGGAAAGGAAAGGAAGGCAGAAAGTAAGAAAGGAAAGGAAAGGAAAGGAAAGAAGGAAGGAAGGAAGGAAGGAAGGAAGGAAAGAAAGAAAGAAAGAAAGAAAGAAAGAAAGAAAGAAAGAAAGAAAGAAAGAAAGAAAGAAAGAAAGAAAGAAAGAAAGAAAGAAAGAAAGAAAGAAAGAAAGAAAGAAAGAAAGAAAGAAAGAAAGAAAGAATTTATCATCACAATTGAGCCCAAAATTTTGGTTGCTAAGCAAGAGCGTTGTTAAATGAGTTTCACCACATTTTACAAGTTGGCCACTCCCACCCTGTCACATGACTGCAAAGCCACGCCCACAAAATAGGCCAAACCTAGAGAGTAGGTTCTAAAAAAAATTGAAACCCACCACTGTTCTAAACCCAGAGTTTGCTAACAGGGATGAATGTAAAGAAGCTGCGATTCCCCTCCACAATCTTTCTCTCTCACGTGGAATTAGGATTCTCCATTGGCTTTCTCTGGATCATGGGGCTCCGAACGTGGCCACTATAAGCCTTGTGGACTTCAACTCCCAGAATTTCCCAGCCAGACTGGATAGGCAGATTCCTATCCAACTCTGCCTTCACAAAATCAATTTCGACAGAGGAAGAAAATACAGACATGGACATTCTGAACTAACAAGGACTAGAAACTTAGGTTGTTGAAGTTTCTAAATGCTATGATCCACGTTTGACAACTGTAGCTGATCTTTGATTTACCATGACAGTTGTAAGTTACTAAGCAAGACAGTTGTTGAGTTCCCCCCTCCCCATTCTTCGACCTTTCTTGCCATGGTTGCTAAGCAAATCATTGCAGCTGTTAAATTAGTAACACAGTTGTTCAGTGAATTGACTTTATTTGTCAGAAAATCGCAAAAGGAGACCACATGACACCGGGATTGTCACAAATACCTTTGTTTTCCTGAAAATAAGACCAGGTCTCATATTAATTTTGCTTCAAATCACACATTAGGTCTTATTTTTCAGTTAGGTCTTATATTGGGGAAAAGAGGGTACTAAATGCCTCCACCGATCTTAACTGGGGCTTATTTTAGAGGCAGGGCTTATATTACGAGTATCCTGAAAAACCATGCTTATTTTCTGATTGGGTCTTATTTTCGGGGAAACACGGGTACATACAATAATACAATACAATACAATACAATACAATAGCAGAGTTGGAAGGGACCTTGTAGGTCTTCTAGTCCAACCCCCTGCGTGGGCAGGAACCTTATACCATTTCAGACAAATGGCTATCTAACATCTTTTTAAAGACCTCCAGGGTTGGGGCATTCACAACTTCTGGAGGCAAGCTGTTCCAGAGGTTAATTGTTCTAACTGTCAGGAAATTTCTCCTTAGTTCTAAGTTGCTTCTCTCCTTGATTAGTTTCCACCCATTGCTTCTTGTCCTACCCCCAGGTGCCTTGGAGAATAGTTTGGCTCCCTCTTCTTTGTGGCACCCTCTGAGATATCGGAACACTGCTATCATGTCTCCCCTGGTCCTTCTCTTCATCGAACTAGACATACCCAGCTCCTGCAACCGTTCTTCATATGTTTTAGTCTCCAGTCCCCTAACATGACAGTTGCCAAGCACCCAAATTTTGATCACATGACCATGGGGATCCTGCCCCAGTTAGAGATGTGAAAAACTGTCAAGTCACTTTTTTTCAGGGCTGTGGTAACTTTGAACCATCACCAACAAATGGTGATGAGTCAAGGCCTACCTATATTCCAGTACCTTGGACAGCACCTGTCCCATAGGGAAGAATCCACAGCTGGTACAACAAATTCCAGTTCAATTGTCACATTTGGCTCATTTCTAGAAGCAATGCAGGCCAAGGAGAGCCGATAGTTTTCTTCTGTATCTGCAGTTTCTATATTTATCTTGTTTTGCGAACAAGAAAAACACAATGCAAGCAATCTGGCAGTGGCTGGCAAATCTCTTCTGATCCCTTCTGATCTTTAGGCCATGACTGAGTACTATGATCTAGAACAGGGGTCCCCAACCTTTGCAACTTTAAGTCTGAAGGACTTCAGCTCCCAGAATTCTCCAGCCACTTTGCTGGCTGGAGAAGTCTGGGAGCTGAAGTCCTTCAGACTTAAAGTTGCAAAGGTTGGGGACCCCTGATCTAGAAGAGCTCTCTCAATTTTCTGCAGTTCCCTGCTGAGGCTTCCTCGTCATCGTTGGTTTCTCTAATATGTCCCACAAGCCCCTCTGTCTTAGAAGTATGACAGGAAATGAGGCAAGGCATCGACATGCAGTCCAGAATGCAGCCGCGTGAGCAATTATGGGAACTGCAAGGTGTACCCACGTAACACCGCTCTTGCGCGAGCTGCACTGGCTGCCTGTCGTCTTCTGGGTGCACTTCAAGGTTCTAGTCATCATCTTTAAAGCGCTCCATGGCTCGGGACCTAGCTATTTGCAGGATCGGATCCTGCCGCACACATCCACACGGCCGATTCGCTCCCACAGAGAGGGACTTCTCCGGGTGCCGTCCACTAGACTTTGTCAGCGGGCGACGCCCAGGGGAAGGGCTCTCTCTGTGGCGGGCCCGGCCCTCTGGAACGACCTTCCCCCCGACATTAGAACTACCACGGACCTCCGCTCCTTCCATCTAAAACTAAAAACATATCTGTTCTGCTCGGCCGGCCTAGGGTAGTCTCTCTTCGATGGGGCTGCTAGAAATTTTAGATGGGGATTTTAGTTTTTAATTGGATTTTTAGCGCAGGGAAATATTTAATTAGTTTTTTAACTATATGTATGTATTTATTGTTTTATTAGCCCTGTGCACCGCTCCGAGTCCCTTCGGGGAGAGGGAGCGGTCAACAAGTTTAATAAATTATTATTATTATTATTATTTGACGATATGGTAAGATAAGCAATCTGCAGAATTAAAGGGAAATCTTTCTAGATCTCCCACAATCAACCGGAAAAATCAGGAAATCATCAGAAATGCAAAGTCCTGCTCGCATTCTGCAACAATCCCCTGATAAGGTAAAGGTTCCCCTCCCCTTCCCCTATGTGCTAGTCATTCCTGACTCTAGGGGGCGGTGCTCATCTCCGTTCCAAAGCCGAAGAGCCAGCGCTGTCCGAAGATGTCTCCGTGGTCATGTGGCTGGCATGACTCAAGGCCGAAGGCCCACGGAACGCTGTTCCCTTCCCACCAAAGGTGGTTCCTATTTTTCTACTTGCATTTTTACATGCTTTCGCACTGCTAGGTTGGCAGAAGCTGGGACAAGTAACAGGAACTCACTCCATTACGCAGCCCTAGGGATTCGAACCGCCGAACTGCCGACCTTTCTGATCGACAAGCTCAGCGTCTTAGCCACTGAGCCCCTGCATCTGATTTGCAACAACCCCCTGAATGGTATTACAATTTGCTGTGATGGTTTTATTCCCCTCAAATTACTCCAATTGCTTTTTAAAGAGAAAATCCATAGCTGAGCTATACAATCTCTGAGAAAGCCCCGACTGGTATCAGCTCCGAATCTCACATCCATCACTTTAATCACATGGTTCAAAGCTGAATCGGGGCGATCTCGTGTTATAAAACTCCGGTCTGTGAATCTCCTTCCAGCTCCAAAGCCACCCCTATTTTTCAGCCTGAGCAATGCTCCTTTCATATTTCCCATATTTCATATTTCTTCCAGAATTGTTGTGGGGGAAAATAGGAGGAAGGCTTCTTGGACATGTTTGCTGGGTTGAGTTTTTTGTAAAATAATAATAATAATAATAATAATAATAATAATAATAATAATAATAATAATAATAATAATAATAATAATAATAATAATAATAATAATAATAATAATAATAATGGCAGAAATAGAATGGAGTGGAGTGGAGAGGATAAGAATAAAATAAGAAAAATGGAATGGAATGGAATAGAATAGAATAGAATAGAATAGAATAGAATAGAATAGAATAGAATAGAATAGAATAGAATAGAATAGATATTGGGATAGAGGGTAGGGTAGGGTAGGGTAGGATAGGATAGGATAGGATAGGAAAGGAAAGGAATTGGAATGTAAAATAGAAATGTGAATGCAGAATAGAATAGAATAGAATAGAATAGAATAGAATAGAATAGAAAAAAATGGAATGGAATGGAATAGAATAGAATTTGAAAGAATGAAATAGAATGGAGTGGAGTGGAGTGGAGTGAAGTGGAGTGGAACGGACTGGAACGGAACGGAACAGAATGGAACAGAACAGAACAGAACAGTAATTGGGACTTTGGAGGTCTTCTAGTCCAACCAGAGTTATATCTGGTGTGTTATCAGGCAAGACTTTACAGTAGAAGAAGAATAGAATAGAGTTGGAAGGGGCCTTGGAGGTCTTCTAGTCCAGCCCACTGCTCAAGCAGGAGAACCTATACAGGTAAGTGAGTGTCTAGTCTCTTCTTAAAAATCTCCAGTGATGGAGCACCCATGATTTCTGGAGGCAACTTCTGTTCCACTGGTTTATTGTCCTCACTATTAGTAAGTTTCTCCTTAATTCCAGGTTGCTTCTCTCTTTGATCAGTTCCCAACCATTGTTTCTTGTCCTGCCCTTTGGTGCTTTGGAGAATAATTTAACCCTCTCTTCTTTGTGGCAGCCCCTCAAATACTGCTATCCTGTCACCCCTAATTCTTCTTTTCTTTAGACTAGCCAGACTTGCACTTACAAAAAAAACACTTTAACCCTGAAGCCAACTGGTTTTTCCGCACCGAGGAGCTGAACGTTTTAACATCTCCTTCGTAAAAATAAAAAAAAAAATCCACCAGGAGGCGCTCTAATGCACGTGGGCCTTTCAGCTACGGGGTGGCCTGGTTAAAAAAAGAAAGAAAGAAAAGAAAAAATTCCGCTTGCCCTGGAATCCTTTGCAGCTTATTGATCCAGAGAAATCATTCCAGTCTGTTTCACTTGTAGGTTTCCAAAGGCAGAGGGAGGGAGGGAGAGAGGGAGAGGGAGAAAATTGTCGCGGTCATTAGAGACAAAAGCACAAGAAGGTCAGACACGGATGGCCCGAAAGTGTCCAAACCAAAGCACCCTCGTTCTCTGCCGGGGATGTCCTTGTGCCAATTGCTGTGTGCCACAAGAAAGGAGAGCGCCCCATTTTAAATAGGGGTGTCTGGGCCTGGAGAGATTCTAGTCCGTCCCCCCTTCGCCTGGCTTTGAGTCCCGAGGTGGGTTACTACCGGTTCAGACCGGTGTGGCTGAGTAGGTACTAACTCAGCCGGCCACGCCCCCGAACTGGTTCTATCAGTGGTGCTGTAAGTGGCACCATCTTGTTTTTGGTGCATGCACAGAAGCATTTTTAACCTACAGCGCATGTGTGCATAGTACACTTCAAGTGCATGCATGCTTGAAGCACGTCCCTGAGCAAACCGGCAGTAGAAGAAGCCGGAACCCACCCCTGTTGGAGTCCCATAGCAAACTGGAGTTTTCTGGACGTCAATATGTTGCAAGGGTGGGTGACTGAGGAGTGGAATGCATACTGGCGGTCCTCATTTAGAGGCTGCCTTGTTTAGCGTCCATTGGCAGGCACAGCGGTGGTGAAAAATGTAGCTTTGCAACCAGTTCTGGCATATAGGGCCTTCGCGGGTCAGTCAAAGCAAAGGAAAGCTGAAGTCAGATCGTAGAAAATTGGGATGTTCTGTTTAGAGAGTGCTTTGCTTAATGACCAAGTTGCCGGTCCCAATTCAGGTTGTTGAGTGAATACTACTGCTAGGTCTCTTATCATCCATTTCAGCCAATTTTCTCTGGAATTATTGGCAGGGAGGGAAGGAAAAGGAAAGGAAAGGAAAGGAAAGGAAAGGAAGGAAGGAAGGAAGGAAGGAAGGAAGGAAGGAAGGAAGGAAGGAAGGAAGGAAGGAAGGAAGGAAGGAAGGAAGGTAAAATGGACGGGGGGAAATGGAAAGAGGGAGGGAAGGAAAAAGGAAGGAAAGGAGGGAGGGAAAATGGAAGGGAGGGAAGGAGGGAGGAAGGAAGGAAGGAAGGAAGGAAGGAAGGAAGGAAGGAAGGTAAAATGGACGGGGGAAATGGAAAGAGGGAGGGAAGGAAAAAGGAAGGAAAGGAGGGAGGGAAAATGGAAGGGAGGGAAGGAGGAAGGAAGGAAGGAAGGAAGGAAGGAAGGAAGGAAGGAAGGAAGGAAGGAAGGAAGGAAGGAAGGAAGGAAAAATGGAAGGAAAAATGGAAGGAAAAATGGAAGGAAAAATGGAAGGAAAAATGGAAGGGAGGGAGGGACAAAGGAAGAGACGAAGGAAAGAAGGAAAAAGGAAGAAGAATAATGCAATTAATGTTGCTACTTATAAAAATAAAATAAAAACTGAGCTAATAGCAGTGAGAACAAGTGTACAATACTGCATACAATCAAGGAATGTTAAACAAATAATCTGAATGTCACATCTCCCCAGTGTTTTATCTTGAAAGGCATCTAAAGTGCTGAATAAACAGAAGCATAAAACAGGCGTGTTGACTTTCAGGCATGAGGTTATATTTACAGACATTCATTTCTGGGCGTCTCGAACGAGAGATATACTTTCGGAATAATTTCCACTCGCCGTCTTAGGCGAACTTAATTGTCATTATCTCTCCCGGAGAGAAGGGCCAGCATTGCCGGATGGAAACTAAGAACCCTGAACAGGGTTTAAGCCGTCGCAAACTATAATTCCCAGAATTCTTGATAAAAAATTAAGCTTAGACACAATGGGAATTAATCGCTTAGCTGGAAAAGCCAAGCCACTTCTCTTATCGTCCTCTGCCTAACCCACAAAATCAACTCAGCCGCTTCTCACAAAAATCTCAGCGGCTCCATCGTTCCCCGATTCCTACAGCTCGTTTTTTTTCCCCATCTGCAAAGCAGGTGATAGACAACCTTAATTTTGCACCAATCCTCCCTCTTCCTCCACTTCCCGCCCCCCCAAGTGAGAGTCACATCTTCACTCAAACACACACACACACACATCTTCACACGCATAATGTATGGGAATTATGAACTTCTAACACCTAGAGAAGCCCAACTTAGAAGCGAGGGAGGAGAGAGGAGATGTAAATTATTCATATGCTGGCATGTTAGGTTTTTTTTTTCTTTTTCTTCATTCCTTTTGTGGCTGACTCGGAAAAAAAATCACAATTTGCTGCTTCGTTAAGAGGAAGCGACCTGAAAGAATTTTGTGCAACCTAAAATCTCTGATATGAGCGTGTGTGTGTGTGTGTGTGTGTGTGTGTGTGTGTGTGTGTGTTAGTGGGCAACCACTTAAATAGGAGCCAACAGTGTGCAGCAGCAGCAGCCAAAAAAAGCCAATGCAATCCTAAACTGCATTAACAGAGGGATACAGTCAAGATCAAAGGAGGTGCTAATACCACTCTATAAAGCCTTAGTAAGACCACACCTGGAGTACTGCATCCAGTTTTGGTCACCATACTATTAAAAAGATGTTGAGACTCTAGAAAGAGTGCAGAGAAGAGCATCCAAGATGATTTTAGGGGACTGGAGGCTAAAACATACGATGAACAGTTGCAGGAACAGGGCATGGCTAGTCTAGTGAAGAGAAGGACCAGGGGAGACATGATAACAGCGTTCCAATATTTGAAGGGGCTGCCACAGAGAAGAGGAAGGGGTCAAGCTATTTTCCAAAGCACCAGAAGGCCAGACAAGGAATGATGAATGTAAAGTGAACAAGGAGAGATTCAACCTGGAAATAAGGAGGAACTTTCTGACAGTGAGAACAATCAACCCATGGAACAGAAGTTGCCTTCGGAAGTTGTGGGAGCTTCATCCCTGGAGGCTTTCAAGAAGAGACTGGACTGCCATCTGTCAGAAACAGTGTAGGGTCTCCTGCTTGGGGGGGGGGGTTGGACTAGATGACCTACAAGTCTGTTCATCTGTATCTAAATCATGCATTATGAAGCTTCATTGAGTCTTTAAGAGAAGGAACGGATTTAAGAAACACCTGAGTCAAAATCCTGGCTCTGTATGAACAAGCCATGACTCAAGCAAGTACAATAACCAGATGGCATAATAATGTTTGTGAATCATGGGTAGGGACATCCGTTGAGGGCGGGGTCAAAGAAAAGCAAAGATGAGTGTCAGCATTGTGCAATCAACACCCCACCCCTTTTTAAGTGAAAAGGATAGGGCTTTGATCAATGGCCTATATATATGTTAATGGCCAATTAACATATATTACTTCAAACTTCATCTTCCTTCCCGTGTCCTTACCACTTTCTATAGAGGGACGATTGAGAGTATCCTGCCATATGGCATTACTCTGGTTTGGAAGCATTCCTGCTTCGTACAGGAAGGTGGGGCCGAGAGTGGTGAGGACAGCAAAAAAGATTATTGGTAGTTTGCTTCCTTCTATCCGTTAATGGCATATAAGCTATGCTTAAGCAGAGTCCGAAGGATTGACTGGGACATTACAGATACTCTTCACAACCTGTTTTCCTTGTGGACTTCTTGGAGAAGGTTTCGTGGTGTCCAAAGCAGAACATCTAGATTCTGTCACAGTTTGGATTCATATAGTATCAACTTTGTGAACTCTCACGTTTCCTCTTTCCACTACGTATTCAAAATGGATGGGTGGGTGGATGGGGGTGGATAGGGATCAGGAGAGAGAGGGCGGATGGGTGGATGGGTGGATGGATGGATGGGGAGAGGAAGGGGGGATGGATGGATGGGTGGATAGATGGATGGGTGGACGGATTGGGATCAGGAAGGAAGGGGGGATGGATGGATGGGTGGATAGGGATAGGGATCGGGAGAGAGAGGGTGGATGGCTGGATGGATGGGGAGAGGAAGGGGAGATGGATGGGTGGGTGGATAGGGATCGGGAGAGAGAGGGGGGAATCGATGGATGGGTGGATAGGTGGATGGGTGGACGGATGGGGATCAGGAAGGAAGGGGGGATGGATGGATGGGTGGATAGGGATAGGGATCGGGAGAGAGGGGGGATGGATGGATGGGTGGATGGGTGGATGGGTGGATGGATGGATGGGGATCAGGAGAGGAAGGGGGATGGATGGATGGGGGGATAGGGATAGGGATTGGGAGAGAGAGGGGGGATGGATGGATGGGTGGGTGGATGGATGGATGGGGAACAGGAGAGGAAGAGGGGATGGATGAATGGGTGGATAGAGATAGGGATCAGGAGAGAGAGGGGGGATGAATGGATGGATGGATGGATGGATGGATGGATGGATGGATGGATGGGTGGGTGGGTGGGTGGGTGGGTGGGTGGATGGATGGATGGATGGATGGATGGATGGACAGATGGGGATCAGGAAGGAAGGGGGGATGGATGAATTGGTAGATAGAGATAGGGATCAGGAGAGAGAGGGGGGATGGATGGATGATGGATGGATGGATGGATGGATGGATGGATGGATGGATGGATGGATGGATGGATGGATGGATGGACAGATGGGGAACAGGAGAGGAAGGGGGGATGGATGGATGGGTGGATAGGGATAGGGATCAGGAGAGAGAGAGGGGATGGATGGATTGATGGATGGGTGGATGGATGGATAGGGATCGGGGGAGAGAGAGAGGGATAGGGATAGGGATATACACTTTCTCTTGATAGCAGGCAACAGAATTTCATTTTTAATAATAATAATAATCTTTATTGTCATTGTAAAAATTACAATGAAATTGGTTAATGTGGGCCGGTATAAAATGACAATAAAGTTTTCTTAAATTCAGGGCTAGATTACAAACCATCTCCAAACCATCGTGAAAAACAGAAGCATCTAACTAAAGATGAACTCTTGTAACAAAAACAACATCAGTTCTTCTCAAGTTCATTCAAAACATTTCAGATACTCTGATCAATTCAGACCATATTGCCTTAATGGAATAATTGGCGGGAAAGGGGCAGCGTAAGCCAGCAGAAAATGAAACGCAGTCATTACTCTGCGCTCGATAAAGTGATTTTTCTGAACATTAACAGAGAGGCGAATCCTTTTCCCTTGCGCAGACCACATTTGCTGGAGGCGTGCTGGGGAACGGAAGGCTCGCGCTCACATTTTTCAAGCAACTTGTTTAATTTTAACCCCAAACACAACGGGGCCGTGGGCCAAAGAAGCATATTTGCATCTTTCTTTCTTCTTCTTTTTTCAAAAAAAAAAATCTGGGTTGTTTTGCTTCTTCTTTTTCTCTCTCTCTCTCTCTGCCCCCATAAAGGTCAGCAGTGAATAATTCAAAAGAAGTGGTGATATTATTCACTGAAGGAGAAACAGCAATGAGTTACACACCAGTAGAAATCAGCAGAGCCGTGTTGGTGCACAGCCCTGGATGCATTGGCCTCTTTCGGAAAAGGGAGGATTGCAAAAGCTGCCAAATGGAGGTTTTTCTTGAGGTGGTTAGGGACTGAAAGGATGAACTTCCTATGTTCCTCTCCTTCCAGGACACAATCATCGGCTGAGGGGGGCAGCATGTCAGCCCTGGAATCTGCCTTTAGCTTCAACCTGCTGCTGTGGCCTAGAGGTGGATCTCTCGCCTCCCAATCGGGAGGTTGTGAGTTCATTCCTAGGTAGAGGCAGATGTAAGATCTCCTGCTTGGGCAGGGGGTTGGACTAGATGATCTGCAAGGTCCCTTCCAACTCTTGTTCATCTGTTAAAATCTTCAGGGCTGCCACATTTAGAGTGGTGGGGAAACGGCTTGGGAGGGGGGGTTGCCCAGAGTTGGTTGGAGATATCTAGCCATAACCACATTCTTTTCTTTGGGAGTCAAGGACATTCGGCCTGTAGCTGGAGAGGCGTGGCTGGAGGGCATCTCCGTTTCGGATGGTTAATTGATTGGGCCATGTGATGGGCATGTGGGTGCAGGGGAAGGAACTTTGACTTTCCTTTGGTGTCCTGACCGAGGCTTCCCAAAAGCACCAAGCCGGCTCGTCGTCCCAATAAAACCCCTTTTATTCAGTTTAAAGAGAATTCTTCTCCCTCAAAGTCCCAGCCAACAGTCTTTCCTGAGATTTCACAACTACAGGCCTTGATCAGGCTTGGAGAGTTCCCAGGCCGATATCTTCCGAACGCCACACTGTAGCAGCAATTCCTTGGCAAAAAGTCAGGAAGAGATCTTCACCCCAATGAATTGAACTAATTGTCTCCTGCAAACTCCACTCCCCTTTCACTCCTCTTTTATTCCCTATGGGAGGAGCCATTCACCGTCTACCTGTGATTTTACTCCCGAGTCGGTCCTTGTTCCTTAGCTGTTCCCTTCCCTCCTGGCAGCTCTGTGCATGCGCACATCAGGAACTGGCCCCAGCTGTTCCTGTGCCCCACTGATGTCTGACTCCTCCTCCTTTCTCCCCATTCCACTTCTTCTTCCTCTTCCTCTCCTCCTCCTCCTTCCTCTTCTCCTTCTTCTTCTCCTTCTTCTCCTCCTTCTTCTCCTCCTTCCTCCTCCTCCTCTTCTTCTTTTTCTTCCTCTTCCCCTTCTCCTCCTCCTCTTCTTCTCCTCCTCCTCTCCTCCTCCTCCTCCTCCTCTTCTCTCCTCCTCCTCTTCTTCCTCTTCTTTCTATTTCTTCTCTTTTCTTTTTCTTCTAATTCTAATCCTCCTCCTTCCTCTTCTCCTTCTCCTCCTCCTTTCTTCTACCTCCACTTCTTCTTCCTCTTCCACTTCTTCCTCTTCCTTCTCTTTTTCTCCTAATTCTAATTCCCCTCCTTCCTTTCCTCCTCCTCCTTCCTTCCTTCCTCCTCTTCTTCTCCTTCCTCCTCTTCCTCTTTTTTTTCTCTTCCTCTTTTTCTTCTAATTCTAATCCTCCTCCTTCCTTTCCTCCTCCTCCTTCCTTCCTTCTCTTCTTCTCCTTCCTCCTCTTCCTCTTTTTTTTCTCTTCCTCTTTTTCTTCTAATTCTAATCCTCCCCATCCTGCTGCTCTTGTGCAAACTTCGTTTCCGCTTCTGTTTGTCTTCGGTGGGCAGAGCATGGTGAGCCACTTTGCCTTTGGCTTGATCCAGCTTCTCATTTCTGTTTGCAAAATATTCTTCAAAAGGGGACCTCCGGAGACCACCTCTCTAAAAGTAGGGCCAGCAGCTGTGCCCTTCAGCCATGGCTGAAGGCGAGGGTAATTAAAACTTCTTTTATGCTGAGAGGTTACAAGCATAGAAGACAGGACTCACGTGGTTATCACTCTGCAATCTGTTCCCGGGGAGTCTTGTGAATTCTCACAGTAACACGTTGTGACGACCTGTTTAAAGATCACTGAAAGATTTAAAAGCAAAAGGGGAAGAAGGGAAACATTTTAACTAGGCAGGGATGGGGTAGGCTGGAGCAAAGAGGGAAGGAAGGAAGGAAGGAAGGAAGGAAGGAAGGAAGGAAGGAAGGAAGGAAGGAAGGAAGGAAGGAAGGAAGGAAGCGGGAGAGAGGGAGAGCGAGAGAGAGGGAGAGCAGGAGAGAGGGAGGAAGGGAGGGAGGGAGGAAGAAAAGAAAGGGAGAGAGGGAGAAATGAAGGGAGGAGGGAGGGAGGGAGAAAGAGAGGGGGGGAGGGAGAAAGGAACGGAGAGGGAGAGAGGGAGGGAGAAAGAAAAGAAAGGGAGAAAGGGAGAAATGAAGGGAGGAGGGAGGGAGAAAGAGAGGGAGGAGAGAGGGAGAAAGGAAGGGGGAGGGAGAGAGGGAGGGAGGGAGGGAGGGAGGGAAGGGAAGGAGGGGGGGAGGAAAAGAGATAAGGGAAGGAAGGAAGGGAGGGAGGGAGAGAGGGAGAGCAAGAGAGAGGGAGAGCAGGAGAGAGGGAGGAAGGGAGGGAGGGAGGAAGAAAAGAAAGGGAGAAAGGGAGAAATGAAGGGAGGAGGGAGGGAGAAAGAGAGGGAGGAGAGAGGGAGAAAGGAAGGGGGAGGGAGGGAAGGGAAGGAGGGGGGGAGGAAAAGAGATAAGGGAAGGAAGGAAGGAAGGAAGGAAGGAAGGTCACAATAGGAATCTACATTTTCAAGTTGAAACGTGGAAAATAAGGCTGGGCACAAACACAGTTCAAAAACTGCTATTTCAGCTCAGTTAAAACCTTTCTGCCCCCTCATTGGTTCTGAACATCAGATCCTGCCTTAGCGGCATTTATATTTTATGCCAGCGAAAGGAAAGTACATTCCCTGCCTCTAGATTATTCTTAGCCCCCAAGCACGCATTTAGGGGTCTCCTGCATAATAAATTCCCTCCACATTTTCCCTAAAGAGAAAACACTGGTTTTATTTTTTCCATAAAAGAAGTACAAATGTTTTGTCTTCTTTGGGCGTGATGATCCGATATAAATTCTCCAGATCCTTCCTGATTTTTCAGAGAAGCTGATTTTATGAAAGGCTTTCATACAGAATGAACTTTATTAAAACCCACAAACTTTCATTCAAACATTATCGAGATGAACAAAAATGATCTGATTCAGAACGTTGTTTTTCCCCCAATGCGCTTGGTTTTTCCCAAGAAAGGAAATGAACTTGGAAGCTGGGAGTCATAATTTATCTTAAACACATTCATTTGCTCTGAGTGGACACATAAAAAGCTGTGGGTTTCTCTCCAGATACAATCCAAGATGGAGCTGCTGTGATATTCCACATACCCCAGCAATATTAATTCCAAAATAGGGACTATTGTTTGTTATTATTAGCAATAGCCCTCTCTGAGCAGTTTAAAAGAGTCAGCATGATGCCCCCCAACAATTGGAGTCCTCATTTTACCCACCTCAGAAGCATGGAAGGCTGAGTGAACCTTCAGCTGGTCAGGATTGAACTGAAGGCAGTGGGACGATTTAACCTGCAAAACTGCGTTCTAACTACTGTAAAGGGCAGGAAGGGAGGAAGGGAGGAAGGGAGGAAGGAAGGGGAAGGGAAGGGGGAAGCGAGGGAGGGAGGACAGAAGGAAGGAAGGGAGGAAGGGAGGAAGGGAGGAAGGAATAGTAATAGCTCTTAGATTTATACACCGCTTTACAGAGCCATGCAGCCCTCTCCAAGCGGTTTACAGAGTCAGCCTCTTGCCCCCAAAAATCTGGGTCCTCATTTGACCCACCTCGGAAGGGTGGAAGGCTGAGTCAATCTTGAGCCTGGTGGGATTCGAACTGCCAGATTGCAGGCAGTCAGCAGAAGTAGCCTGCAGTACCGCATCCTCACCACTGCACCACCACGGCTCATCTTTATGATTAATAACATTTCCCAGAAAACTAGCTCAAAACTAATTTCGGTCTAGAATGCTTATAGTTGGAAAAGCATCACTGATTTGAGCCTTTGTTCTAAGAATAAAGTCCAATTAGTTCTCATTTAACAACTGCTGCAATTGGAACAGCCAACTTGTTTATTAAGTGAAGCGGCTGCTAAGTGAAACTGCTACTGTGCTTACCATTTGACTTTGGTTTTCCTTCGCTTTACAGATCTCCAAGGGGCATAAATGTGAGGATTGTTGAAAAAGTTGCTTTTTCATTCCCATGGTAACGGCAAATGGTCAGTGTATGAAGTGGTCACTAAACAAGGACTACTTGAATTACCATTCAATAGGGGAAAGTTTATATCTTTCAGGTCCAGCATAGAGGGTCCAAGAACAAAGAACCTCTTTTAAAATATATGTGATTTCTTCTCCTAAGTAGATTTTTTTAAATTATTTTCTTGGATGTAAGCAACCTGTCAATGATTTGATGTAAAGATGGAAGATGTAGAAGTTACTCTACTATAAGAATATCATTTCGTGCATAAGTAGCCACAAAGCGAATACTCTGTTCTTCCGTCAGGAAGTATTTGTAACTAGCATTGCCCAGATATTTATTTATAGGGGGGAAATGTCTGAACCAAACGTAATTTCTAATGTTGGATTCCACCACCACCCCTATCCGGAGGGAGCCTTTATGGAGTATTGTGAAGCCATTACCATAGCAATTCCACTGTGCTGCACTGTAGAAGCCTTTTTATGGCAGTACAGTAGAAGCCATTTTCAGGCACAACAGACTGTATCTTAATAGAACACACATCCTGAGGGGTTTTAGAGGTGTCTTACCCCCACAGTATTTGTTTCCAGAGAAT
Organism: Rhabdophis nuchalis; assembly: GCA_039707465.1. Taxonomy (NCBI): domain Eukaryota; kingdom Metazoa; phylum Chordata; class Lepidosauria; order Squamata; family Natricidae; genus Rhabdophis; species Rhabdophis nuchalis. The sequence goes on along the minus strand of CM077653.1, from coordinate 5,253,841 downwards.
AAGTAATCTGTGTACCAAGTTTGGTTGAAATTGCTGGAGACGTTCCAGAGTTATGCGGGGGGACACACACACACGCACACACACACACACACACACACACAAAAGTAGAGAGAGAGAGAGAGAGAGAGAGAGAGAGAGAGAGATAATAGATAGAGAGATAGAGATAGAGATAGAGATAGAGATAGAGATAGAGATAGAGATAGAGAGATAGAGAGATAGATAGAGAGATAGATAATAGATAGAGAGAGAGAGAGAGAGAGAGAGAGAGAGATAATAGATAGAGAGATAGAGATAGAGATAGAGATAGAGAGATAGAGAGATAGATAGATAGATAGATAGATAGATAGATAGATAGATAGATAGATAGATAGATAGATATGATATGATATGATATGATATATGATATGGATGGAGATAGATAGATAATAGATAGAGAGATAGAGATAGAGATAGAGATAGAGATAGAGATAGAGAGATTGAGAGATATAGATAGATAGATAGATAGATAGATAGATAGATAGATAGATAGATAGATAGATAGATAGATAGATAGATAGATAGATAGATAGATAGATATGATATGATATGATATGATATATGATATATGATATGGATGGAGATGATAGATAGATAGATAGATAGATAGATAGATAGATAGATAGATAGATAGATAGATAGATAGTTAGATAGATAGAGAGAGATATAGATATAGATATAGATATAGATATAGATATAGATATAGATATAGATATAGATATAGATATCTCTACTCCTATCTCGTGTCAAGCAAAGTAAAAGGTAAATTAATATTTCCTTTGAAAAGAGGAATTAAGTTTTGTCACAATGGCAACATAATAAAAAAAATTATAACAAACCATATCTCTTTGTCTGACAGATTCAAAATAAAGCTTTCGTTGTCTATCACATCTGACTGACCTGCCGTTTGGGAATGATGTGACTTCCTCAGTTGTGGCCATGTGGCTCGGCTTCCTTCTGAGTCGAAGCTTTCCTGTCCCTGTTCAGTCAAAGTTTAGAGACAAAGTTTAGAAAAGTTGCAAAAGTCTTGTCGCTCGCCACTCGGATTCTGCTGGGGATGCAGGATGTCCCCGGTGTCTTCCATTTTTAATATCAGAGTCAAGCTAGTGGAAGGGATCAACGTCAAGTCAAGTCATTTGGAACTAGAACTCCCAAAGGCTCTGCCTTTCCTGCCAGGCTAAAACCAACACAAAAAAAGGATCCTTACAATAAACAAATGGACATGCCATCCAATCACACTGGGTGATGGAAGACGCAGCTGAAGGAGTGGGGGCAAATATGGGCAGGACCACCACAGCTCCCCAATTTATTTTATTTTATTTTAATCATATTTTTATACCGCCCCATCTCCACAGTGGGACTCGGGGCGGTGCACAGAAGATAAAAAGTAAAAAACAGCAACATACACACCATATAAATACAATCCACAATTTAAAACTGAATTAAATTAAATATTTTATTTATTTTTATTTATTTTTATTTTTGGAATTTATACCCCGCCCTTCTCCTTGTTAGGACTCAGGGCGGCGCACAGGCATTATTAAAACCATAGCAAAACAATATATACTGTTAAAAACATATTAAATTAAGTTAAAGCCCGTGCTAAAAACCCTTTAAAACCCTAAAAAAATTAAATTATCAGTAGAGTCAGAAAACGGGGGGCTACGCTAGGCCGGCTTGTTGGAATAGGTACGTCTTAAGACGTTGGCGAAAGAGGCGGAGGTCCGAGATAGTGCGAAGGTCTATATAACTGTGCTACAAAGATCAAAACTATAAAACCCTCTATTAAAAATAAATTTACATTATTAAACTCTAAGCCAAGCCGGCCAGATGTAAAAAATGTGATTTGAGCTCCCGACGGAAGAGGCGTAGGTCTGTGATGGTGCAAATATTGGAGGGCAGGTCATTCCAGAGAGCCGGACCCGCCACAGAGAAGGCCCTTCCCCTGGGGGCCGCCAGCCAGCATTGACTGGCAGATGGCACCCTGAGGAGGTCCTCCCTGTGTGAGCGGACTGGCGCGGGTCTAGATAGACTCTTCCCAATGAAGAGGCAGCACATCTCTGCAGAGATGAACTCCCAAGACAAGAGACCGTGCAGTCCTGGAGTAGACTAGTGCTGTGGCCCGCCAGCCGCCAGCACATTGGGACAGTGAGGAGGTTGGGCAGGAACATGAGCCAGTCCTGGAGTCTGGGGAAGGCTCAGATGCTCCGGTGTGCACAAAGACCAGCTGGCCGGCGCACATGCCCACAGAGAGGGCTCTGCATGCCACCTCTGGCACGCGTGCCGTAAGTTCACCATCATGGGCTCCAGTCTAGTCTTTGCAACTCTTTGCAATTAGGTCTCATCAATGCGCAGGTGATCGGCTTGTGTATCTGTGTAATTTTCGAAAGAAGGGAAGCCAACGACAACGACCGGAGGGAATCGGGGGAGGTAAAAACAAAAAGCTTTGGAGTGGTTTTTTTGAAATAGAAGAAAAAGAGGGGGGGGCATTCACAAACAGGCCCCTGGCGGTCTATCGACTTAAACAGGAGGCACGAAACGAAACCGCGTCCACCAGTCAGAGCCCTGTTCTGCCCATTGCTTTTTTCGGTGCGTGTCTGGCAGCGTTTCGCCCTGTGATGGAGCAACGGTGCATGTACCCACAGAGAGGTCTCTATGTGCCACCTCTGGCATATGTGCCATAGGTTTGCCACCAGGGGTATAGGGTTTCCTATCTGAGCAGGGGGTTGGACTAGAAGACCTCCAAGGTCCCTTCCAACTCTCTTCTCTCCTCTCCTCTCCCATTCCATTCATTTTCTCTAATTTGTTTTATTCTAATCTATTCTATTCTGTTCATTTTTTCTAATTTGTTCTATTTTCTCTAATTTGTTCTATTCTATTCCATTCCATATTTTATTCCATTCCATTCATTTTCTCTAATTTGTTCTATTCTAATCTATTCTATTCTGTTCATTTTCTCTAATTTGTTCTATTTTCTCTAATTTGTTCTAGTCAAATCTATTCCATTCTGTTCATTTTTTCTAATTTGTTCTATTCTAATCTATTCTATTCTGTTCATTTTCTCTAATTTGTTCTATTTTCTCTAATTTGTTCTATTTTCTTTAATTTGTTCTATTCTATTCTATTCCATTCCATTCCATATTTTATTCCATTCCATTCTGTTCATTTTCTCTAATTTGTTCTATTTTCTCTAATTTGTTCTATTGTATTCCATTCCATTCCATATTTTATTCCATTCCATTCATTTTCTCTAATTTGTTCTATTCTATTCCATTCCATTCCATTCCATATTTTATTCCATTCCATTCTGTTCATTTTCTCTAATTTGTTCTATTTTCTCTAATTTGTTCTATTCTATTCCATTCCATTCCATATTTTATTCCATTCCATTCATTTTCTCTAATTTGTTCTATTCTATTCCATTCCATTCCATATTTTATTCCATTCCATTCATTTTCTCTAATTTGTTCTATTCTATTCCATTCCATTCCATTCCATATTTTATTCCATTCCATTCTGTTCATTTTCTCTAATTTGTTCTATTTTCTCTAATTTGTTCTATTCTATTCTATTCCTTATTTCTATTCCATCCCATTCTAATGTTCGAATGCAAGGCATCCTGGCTGAATAATGGTTCTAGCAACAGGCCAGAAAATTGAATGAAAGGGAAGCGAGAAAATTTTGCAGCGAGGTAGGAAAGGAGCGTCCCTGGAGTTTTCGCTCGGGGCCATGACACAGATCGCCTTTCATCCTTTCGAAGAGGTAAACGCTGCTGCTGCCGCCGTGGGAAGGCCGATTAGCTGGAAGCGCCGCCTTGGTGACAGGAGCCAAATGCAAAGCTTCTCCATTAATGAGCTGCTCTGAATCACATCAACTCACACGCTGCAACCTGCCGAACAAGAAGAAAAGAAGCAAAAGGCGAAGGGATTTTGAAGGGTTGCGAAATTGACTTCCTTCCTCAGCGTGCTGATGAGCATCTCCCTTCAACATTAGTCAGGCTGCCTGGAGCAGATGCTGGCTGTATCTGAGTAGCAGCTGGAGGCTTACAAGTTTTCCGTTGCAGCTTGGAAACTTTCCCTTCCCGAGATTTTGAATAAATCTCCTGCTTTAAGAGAGAAATGAGATTTTTCAGCCCAGCCATCTCTCGCTCTCTCTCTCTTTTATATTGAAGGTGAGCTGAAACCAAGAGAGGAGAAGGACCTGCGGAAACTCCTGTTTCTGTTTATTATGATTACTTTCCCCGACCTTCTCAACCATGAGATAGAGTCTCATTTATTTTCTTTAAAACATACGTGCTCCCTCTCTCTCTCCCCCTCCCTCCCTCCCTCCCTCCCTCCCTCTCCCTCCCTCCCTCCCTCCCTCTCTCTCTCTCCCTCTCTCTCTCTCTCTCCCTCCCTCCCTCTTCCTTCCTCCCTCCCTCCCTCTCCCTCCCTCCCTCTCTCTCTCTCTCCCTCCCTCCCTCCCTCTCTCCCTCTCTCTCTCTCTCTCTCCCTCCCTCTCCCTCCCTCCCTCCCTCTCCCTCCCTCCCTCCCTACCTCCCTCTCCCTCCCTCCCTCCCTCCCTCTCCCTCCCTCCCTCCCTCCCTCCCTCTTCCTTCCTCCCTCCCTCCCTCTCCCTCCCTCCCTCTCTCTCTCTCTCTCCCTCCCTCCCTCTCTCTCTCCCTCTCTCTCTCTCTCTCCCTCCCTCTCCCTCCCTCCCTCCCTCTCCCTCCCTCCCTCCCTCCCTCTCCCTCCCTCCCTCCCTCTCTCTCTCTCTCTCTCTCTCCCCCCACATGCATGTGTGGACAGAAAGCCCTGCACACAGTCACTCAAGCCCTCGTGACATCCCGTCTAGACTACTGTAATGCTCTCTACATGGGGCTCCCCTTGAGGTGCACCCGAGGAATACAATTAGTGCAGAATGCGGCCGCGTGGGGGATCCTGGGAGCCTCACGGCATTCCCACGTAACACCTCTCCTGCGCGAGCTGCACTGGCTGCCTGTGGCCTTTCGGGTGCGCTTCAAGGTGTTGATCACCATCTTTAAAACGCTCCATGGCACGGGGCCTATTTATTTGCGTGTTATTGCCGGCTGGCGACTCCTAGGGGAAGGGCCTTCTCTGTGGCGGGCCCAGCCCTCTGGAACGACCTACCCTCCGAACTTAGGACCATCACGGACCTCCGCTCCTTCCGCAAACACTTGAAGACACATCTCTTCCATTTAGCCGGCCTGGTCTAGATCTAGATTTAATTATTTTAAATTTAGTGATTGAATTTTAATATAGGTTTTAATAGTTTTAATCATATTTTAGCACACACGCCAAATTTAATTCTATTTTAAGATGTGACTGTATTTATATTTTGATTGTTTGTTGTGTTTTTTTTAATTCTTCTGTGCACTGCCCCTGAGTCCCATTGGGGAGATAAGAGCAGTATACAAATGGGATAAAATAAAAATAAAATAAAAATAGGGAGAGAAAGAGAGAGAGATAAAGATAAGAGAGAAATAAAGAGAGAGAAAGAGAAAGAGGCGGGAGATAGAGAAAGAGAGAGAAATAAATAAAGAGAGAGATATATATAAAGAGAGAGAGAAAGAAAGAGAAATAAAGAAAGAGGGGAGATAAAGAGAGAGAGAGGCATAAGGGGAGAGAACGAGAGAGCGAGAGAAAGAAAGAGAGAAGTAAAGAGAGAGAAAGAGAAAGAGAGAGAAAGAAATGGAGAGAGAGAGAGAGAGATAAAGAGAGAGAGAAATAAAGAGAGAGAAAGAGAAAGAGGCCGGAGATAGAGAAAGAGAGAGAAATAAATAGAGATATATATATAAAGAGAGAGAGAAAGAAAGAGAAAGAAAGAAAAGAGGGAGATAAAGAGAGAGAGAGGCATAAGGGGAGAGAACGAGAGAGCGAGAGAAAGAAAGAGAGAAGTAAAGAGAGAGAAAGAGAAAGAGAGAGAAAGAAATGGAGAGAGAGAGAGAGAGAGAGAGAGAGAGAGAGAGAGAGAGAGAGAGAGAGAGAGATTAACAGAGTTGAAAGGAAACCTGTAGGTCATCTAGTCCAACCCCCACCCACCCACGCAGAAGACTCTACACCATTTCTGAAAGATGGCAGTCCAATCTCTTCTTGAAAGCTACCAGGGAGGAGTCCTCCCCAACCTCCTCCCTATCTGAATCTGCTGCCAGCTCTGCTGGCCATTGGCGGGCCACAACCCATAGTGCCATTTGTGTGAGCGACAGACATCACTCGCACAAATGAAGCTGGGTGCGTGGCATGCATAGACTTGCCCACTGCTTCCACGGCCCAGTTCTGAACAGGTCCCTGGCCCAGGGTTTGGTTGACCCTAAATAAACCATACACCCCAGAAAAAAAAGTATATTTGCACCCCCAGATTCTACGTATTGACATTCTTGGTATTCAGCTACACCCATTTGGACTCCACTGCGACGCAAGTAACCTTATACTTACTCCTCACAAAGCAACCTCTTGAAAATGAGGACTCCAAGATTTTCTTTACAAACCCGTTTTTTTCCCCTCAAGATCGGGTTTGTTTGTTTTTTGAAGTTTTTTCTTCTTCTGTCAATTGGAGGGAAGGGATAGTTTCGCCTTAGCTAAGAATAGATGATGCTGTTGAGAACGAAGGAATTAATATGAGGTGTAAAAATGATCGCTGAAGTGAAACTCATCCAAGCCTCTTCTTTCGTTCCTTTCTTCCTTAAAGTGAACTGCTTCAATGGACTCCACAGGAAGGCCTGGAGGAACGTTCTCCATGGGGTTGCGATGGGTTGGACACAACTTCGCAACTAACCACAAGTCTAGGGAAGAGAAGGACCAGGGGAGACATTATAGCATCTTCCAATATTGGAGGGGCTGCCACAGGGAGGAAGAGGTCAAGCTATTTGCCAAGGCACCCGAAGGCCAGACAAGGAACAATGGATGGAAGCTGAACAAGGAGAGATTCAACCTAGAAATAAGGAGGAATTTTCTGACCATGAGAACAATCAACCAAGGGAACAGAAGTTGCCTTTGGAGGTTGTAGGCGCTTCATCCCTGGAGGCTTTCCAGAAGAGACTGGACTGCCATCTGTCAGAAATGGTGGAGGGTCTCCACCTTCAGCAAGGGGTTGGACTAGATGACTAGATGACCTCCAAGGTCCCTTTCACCTCTGTTAATCTGTAAATCTGTACCTGGAATTAGGAGAGCTACTGCACATGTAGCTTACCTTATGTCATTTGAAAGGATGTTAACAACCCAACCCAATGAGATAAATCCAAAGGTGCTTTTTCAAGAGGCAACTGGACTTCCTTGTTTTTCTTTGAAGACGTTTCGCTTCTCCTCCAAGGAGCTTCTTCGGCTCTGACTGGATGGTGAGATAAAGAGCTAAAGAAGCTTCTTGGAGGAGAAGCAAAACATCTTGAAAGAAAGAAGAAAGAAAAGAAGAAAAGAAAAAACAAGAAAATCCAATTGCCTCTTGAAAAAGTTCTTTTGGCCCAACCGTGACCTGGATGACTGAGAATCTCCACAGACATGTAGAGATGCATTTTTCACTTGGCAACTTTTCACCGCCACTATTCCTCACTTAAAGACTGCAGCGTGCGGCAACGGCGTCAAGGTGAGCAGAAACTTCCCCAAGCCAATCTAAACCACCCTCAACCCTCATTGATTCCGTCTGTCTGAGGAGGCCTCAAGGCGAAGAACCGCATTCTGAAACCTAATTTAATGAATCGAAACGTACCAAATGAACAAGACACTAATTGCGTGTTTACCCTGCTGCTGACAACAGCCGGTTCTGCAGCTTTGAGAAAGTTCCACATGGCGTTTCGCTCTCTGATGGTTGTTGTCTCCATCCTGGGTGGCCTCCTCAAGCGGCCTTCACAATTTGACCGCTTCTGTCAGCGGTTCTCAACCTGTTCAACCCTTTGGGGGTCGAACGCCCCTTTCCCAGGGGTCGCCTAAGACCATCGGAAAACACATCTTTTCGATGGTCTTAGGAACCGAGACACCAATTTTATGGTTGGGGGGGTCACCACAACACGAGGAACTGTATTAAAGGGTTGCGGCATTGGGGAAGGTTGGGAACCAGTGGTGGGTTTCTGCAGGCTCGCACCTACTCGCGAGAGCCGGTTGGTGAAATTTAGAGAACCGGTGAGAGGGGGTTCCACCGGCGTACCTGGAAGTAAATCTGGCCCGCCGCTGCCAGTGACCCAACGGGAAGGAAAGGAAAGGAAAGGAAAGGAGGAAGGAAGGAAGGAAGGAAAGAAGGGAAGAAAGAAAGAAAGAAGAAAGAAAGAAAGAAAGAAAGAAAGAAAGAAAGAAAGAAAGAAAGAAAGAAAGAAAGAAAGAAAGAAAGAAAGAAAGAATTTATCATCACAATGGAGTCCAAAATTTTGGTTGCTAAGCAAGAGCGTTGTTAAATGAGTTTCACCACATTTTAAAAGGTGGCCACTCCCACCCTGTCACATGACTGCCAAGCCACGCCCACAAAATAGGCCACACCTACAGAGTAGGTTCTAAAAAATTTGAAACCCACCACTGCTGGGAACCATGGCCTCGTTTGCTGCTTCCACCTAATCCTGACACAGATATTCCCTGTCAGTATCTCTCTTTATTTCTTTAGGGTTCACTTATGGTTTATGTCCAGCAGAGGAATGGTGGGTTGCAGGTGGTGCGTCCCGGGACGGGCATACTGGTGCCTGCCCAAAGCCCTGGGCACCATCCTGGTACGGTGCCCCCAGAGGGTCCACCCGCCCACCCGAGCTCCTTACCTGTAGTTGAGCTCTTTGGCACTTCCGCCCATGTGCACAGCGCCTGCACGACACTCCACCAAGCAGCTGGAGCATCACGGAGGCTCGCAGAGGCGGAAGAGGTAATGCAGGGTGCGCATTCATGTGGTGGACACTGGGCCCCGTTGCAACTGTACTAGTTGCAACGGGATCCGCAAACCCACCCCTGCAGCAGAGGTGGGGTGCCAATTTTTCTACTACCCGTTCGGGCGCGCCTCCCACGCGCATGACATTTCTGCGTCACCCTTTGCCGCCTCCCCATGGTCACATGATCAAACTGCAGGCACTGACTCCTATTTATGATGGTTGCAATGCCCCCATTGGTCAAGTGATGCTCTTTGGCGACCTTCCAAGAAGTCCACGGGGAAATTAGATTCCTTTAAACCCCCCTGTGATTAAGTTTACGAACCACAATGGTTCGCTTCCCAACTCTGGCAAGAAAAAGAGGATAAAATTCACTCAACAAAGGTCTCGCTCAGCAACAGGGATTTGAGGTTTAGAGGTTTTTGGGTATTTTTATACCGCCCTACTCCCGAAGGACTCAGGGCGGTGTACAGCCAGAATAAAAACAAATATATAAAAGTTAGAAAAAGCTATTAAAAGGCATAATTAAAAACATCATTAAAATAGTGGCCAAAATGTGGAAAAAACCCAAACTAACCCTAATTAAAATAATAAAAATTTAAATTTAAAATTTAAACATCATGTTTTATGCCAGCCCGGCTTGTTGGAAGAAAAAGGTTTTGAGACCACGGCGGAAGGTGCGTAAGTCAGGGATAGTTCTTAATTCCGGGGGCAATTCGTTCCAGAGGACAGGGGCTCCCACGGAGAAGGCTCTCCCCCTGGGTGTCGCCAGTCGACATTGTTTAGCCGACGGCACCATGAGGAGACCCTCTCTAGGGGAGCGTACTGGCCGGTGGGAGGCTCTGGGTGGCAGAAGGCGATCTCGAAGGAACCCAGGTCCTAAGCCATGGAGCGCTTTAAAGATGGTAACCAACACCTTGAATCGCACCCAGAAAACCATCGGAAGCCAGTGCAGCTCGCGCAGGAGGGGTGTTACATGGGAGCGTCGCGTCGCCCCCATAATTACCCGCGTGGCCGCATTCTGGACCAGTTGAAGCCTCCGGGTGCTCTTCAAGGGGAGCCCCATGTAGAGAGCATTGCAGTCGTCCAGACGGGAAGAGATGACGGCGTGAGTGACTGCGCGTAGGGCATCCCGATCTAGGAAGGGACACAACTGGTAAATCATTGGGGGCTTAACTGTGCTCGTTCGTCAAGGATTGCCTGCACATGATAGAGTTGAAACTGGTAGAGTTTCCTTATGGGGCACGGTAGCACAATAATGGGGAATAGGGACTCACAATCTCACACTCACGTAGATACCCCTTGTTCTGAGCTAGGCTTCCCCAAAAAGCCCGAAGCAGATTCCTGGTCCCGACAAAACCCCTTTTATTAAATAAATATGAATTCCTCTCATTCACGTTCAGCAAAGGCCTGGCAGACAGTCTTTCAAAGGAATATTTAGGACTACAGACCTTATCTAGTTTGGAAAGCTGCCATGTCGATATTGTCCAAAGGAGGTGCTGTGCAAGGAAAGGCTGGGCACAGAGTCTCTGAGATTCACGGACAGATCTTCACACTCCTGAAATGAACGAACGGACAAATTGTTTCCTGCAAAAGCCCCCTCCCCTTTGGCTCCTCTTTTATGTCCTTTGGGAGGGGCCATTCACCTTCCACCTGTGGCTTTACTCCCAAGTCGACCCTGATTTCTGAGTTGTTCTTTTCTTCTGGCGGCTCTGTGCATGTGTACACTGGGAACAGGCTCCAGCTGTTCCTCTGCCTCACTGCTGTCTAGCTCCAAAGGCAGCTGAGAACTGCCAGAGGGCCTCGGCCCCCTCTCTGCCTCCAACACAGAGCCTTCATCCGAGCCTTCTCCAGCCTCCAGGACTGACCCATGCTCCTCCCCAACCTCCTCACTGTCCGAATCTGCCGCCAGCTCCACCCCTACACTTAATTTACACAAGATCTTTCAGGAACCACAATCTTTCTGCAGCTGCCAAGCATTGGTACATATTGCATTCGCCAGCCCTGAAGTCCTGGGTGGGTGCAGATATTTAAAGGAATTCCCCACCCATTCACCCTCCCCATCTCCGTCTCTCCTCTTGAGGGGGTGGGGGTCCTTTAACCAAAGCGACACTTAGCTGAAAGCAAAGCACAACCTTTTAAAGCACCAGATCTCCTCCCCCGCCCCCAATTTCATCAATCATTCGGCACAAGGGAAGGGATCACTGCTGCCAGTGTTAATTTCATCAGACCGAAAGCTCACTTCCTTTGGGGGGTTACTGCAAAAAAAACAAAAAACCCCACATTTGTTCTTCTTCTTCTGTGCCATGACAGAAATTGCCTACAACGGAGTCTTCTGGGGGGAAAAAAAAAGGCGAGGAAACCAGGGCAGCTGGTAGATAGCCGAAGCTGACATCGCTGGGTGTTTGATTATATGTGAATGCCTTTGGAAGAAAGAAAAAAGAATCAAGAAATGGGTAGATTTGGAACAGAAGGTTTATGACGCTGCTCAAGGATATGAGCAGCGACGCATTCCTGTTGTTGTCTGTTCGCAACCGTGTGAAGTTCTGCAGCCGGGGTTAGCCGTCCTAGGCACTGGGTTCTTCCCAAGGAACGTGGAGGATTTGATGTGTCAGGGGTCCAAGGAACACCCCCAAGGGAAGGAGACTGCGAAGCCTGAGGTTCCTCAAAGCTCCGTTTTATTAGAGATGTCCTCTTGGCGCATCTGGGAAAACCCAAATCTGAAAGCTTCCAGGTTTTCCCCACCTGCCCAAGACCCTGCCCAGCACCGACATGTCCATCACATGGTCCAATCAGGCACCGTCCAAAACTGGAGATGTCTCCCAGTCATGCCACTCCAGCTGCAGGGATAGATGTCCTTGACTCTCTGAGAAAGGAATGTTATTTTGACTATATAACTCCTATAGTCCACCTAATCCCCTCTCCCGTTTTCCCACAGCATTAAGTGTGGCAGGCCACACTTCAATTTCATGTCTTGATACTTTGTGACCTTCTCCAATGCTTTGCCTAGTATCTACTACTCTACTATCTCCAGTTATTGCAACACCGATTATCCACCCTTCCTTTTTTCCAACCACAGTTATATCTGGTGTGTTATGAAGCAAGACTTTAAAGTAGAAGAAGAAGAAGAATAGAAGAGAGTTGGAAAGGGCCTTGGAGGTCTTCTAGTCCAGCCCACTGCTCAAGCAGGAGAACCTATACAGATAAGTGACTGTCTAGTCTCTTCTTAAAAACCTCCAGTGATGGAGCTGCCACAATTTTGGAGGCAAGCTGTTCCGCTGGCTAATTGTCCTCACTATTGGGAAGTTTCTCCTTAATTCCAGGTTGCTTCCTTCTTTGATTAGTTTCCACCCATTGCTTCTTGTCCGGCCCTCTGGTGCTTTGGAGAATAATTTGATCCTTTCTTATTTATTTTATTTATTTTATTTTATTAAATTTATACCCCGCCCTTCTCCTTGTTAGGACCCAGGGCGGCGCACAGGCATTATATAAAACCATAAATACAATATACATCAATCAATTAAAAATATATTAAATTAATTCACCCGTGCTAAAACCCATTATTAAAACCGTAACCCAATTATAATTTATATTTAAAAGTCAGATGCGGGGGGCTATCCTAGGCCGGCTTGTTGGAATAAGTACGTCTTAAGACGTTGGCGGAAGAGGCGGAGGTCCGAGGTAGTGCGAAGGTCGGGGGGTAGGTCGTTCCAGAGGGCCGGGCCCGCCACAGAGAAGGCTCTTCCCCTGGGTGTCGCCAGCCGGCATTGTCCAGCCGACGGCACCCGGAGTAGGCCCGCTCTGTGGGAGCGGACCGGACGAAGGGATGTATGGGGCAGGAGGCGGTCTCGTATATAGCTAGGCCCCGAGCCATGGAGCGATTTAAAGATGGTGGTCAACACCTTAAAGCGCACTCGAAAGGCCACAGGCAGCCAGTGCAGCTCGCGCAGGAGAGGTGTTACGTGGGCTTGCCTTGAGGCACCCATAACCACCCGCGCGGCCGCATTCTGCACTAACTGCAGCCTTCGAGTGCACCTCAAGGGGAGCCCCATGTAGAGAGCGTTACAGTAATCCAGCCGAGATGTCACAAGCGCTTGAGTGACTGTGCGAAGGGCCCCCCGGTCTAGTAAGGGGCGCAACTGGCGTATCAGGCGAACCTGATAGAACGCCCCCCTGGCCACGGCCGCCACATGGTCCGCCATGGCCAGCCGGGAATCCAGAAGGACGCCCAAGTTGCGCGCCCTCTCCACGGGGGCAAGATGTTCGCCCCCAATGGCCAGTGTTAGATTTATCTGGCTAAACCGGGGTGCCGGAAACCACAGCCACTCGGTCTTGGACGGGTTGAGCTTGAGTTTGTTACTACCCATCCAGACCCGGACGGCCTCCAAACACCGGGACAGCACCTCGACGGCATCGTTGGGGTGGTCTGGGGTGGATATGTACAGCTGAGTATCATCAGCGTACAGATGGTACTCCACCCCAAAACCACGGATGATCTCGCCCAGTGGCTTCATGTAGGTGTTGAACAGAAGTGGCGAGAGGACCGACCCCTGAGGAACCCCACATGTGAGGGGCCTCGGGGCCGACCTCTGCCCTCCTGCCAACACCCATTGCGACCGACCAGAGAGGTAGGATGAGAACCACCGTAAGACGGTGCCTCTCAACCCCAACCCCCCCAATCGGTGCAATAAGATACCATGGTCGATGGTATCAAAAGCCGCTGAGAGGTCTAACAGGACCAGGATAGAGGAGCAACCTCTATCCCGAGCCCTCCAGAGATCATCCACCAACGCGACCAATGCCGTCTCGGTACTGTGACCGGGCCGGAAGCCGGACTGGCGCGGGTCTAGATAATCAACTTCCTCCAGATGTCGAGGGAACTGTTGAGCCACCACACTCTCAACAACCTTCACTAAAAAGTGAAGGTTGGAGACGGGACGATAGTTCTCTAATAAAGCCGGGTCCAGGGATGGCTTCTTGAGGAGGGGCCTCACCACCGCCTCTTTCAAGACGGTAGGCAAGAACCCCTCACTCAGAGATGAATTCACAATACCCTGGAGCCAGCCTCGTGTCACCTCCCAGGATGCCAGTACAAGCCAGGAGGGGCACGGGTCCAATAAACATGTGGTGGCTCTAAGGTTCCTCCGCAACCTGTCCATATCCTCGGTAGTAACAAAGTCGAACTCCTCCCAAGGTGTTATCTCAAGACCAGCACCGGGCACCTCGACCGGACCACTAGTGGAGGGCAGCTCGTTCCGAATCTGAGTGATTTTGTCCTGCAGGAAAATTCCAAATTCCTCTGCTCGACCCTGCAAAGGGGCTTCCCGCGGCCTCAGATGAAGGAGGGAGCGGGTCACCCCAAACAGGGCGGCAGGGCGGTTTTCCGCGGACGCGATAAGGGTGGCACAATACTCACGTTTGGTCACTCTTAGCGCCACTAAGTAAGTCCTAATATGGTCTCTCACTAGTGTTCGGTCAGCTTCGGATCGAGAAGATCTCCACCTACTCTCTAGGCGTCTCTTGCGGCGTTTCATCTCCCGAAGCTCCTCGGTAAACCAAGGAGCCTGGGTGACTCGACGCCGCATGAGAGGCCGCAAGGGCGCGACTCGGTCCAGGGCCCCCGCGGCCGCACTATACCATGCAGCCACTAGGTCCTCAGTCGAGCCGCGGGGCAGGGATACAGGTACTGGCCCAAGCTCCCTCTGGAACCTTTCCGGGTCCATCAGGCGCCTGGGGCGGAACCAACTTGGTGTTTCCGGTTCCGCCTCCCCGCGGTGGGGTGTGACGGTCTTCTTTGTGGCTGCCCCTCAGATACTGAAATACTGCTATCCTGTTGCCCCTAATTCTTCTTTTTTTCAGACTAGCCAAACCCCAATCCTGCCGCCATTCTTCATATGTTTTAGTCTTTATATTGCTTCCAAAAGATAGTACTACAATACAATAGCAGAGTTGGAAGGGACCTTGGAGGTCATCTAGTCCAACCCCCTGCCTAGGCAGGAAGCCCTATACCAGGGGTCTGCAAAGTCGGCTCTTTTAAGACTGGTGGACTTCAACTCCCAGGGAGTTGAAGTCCACCAGTCTTAAAAGAGCTGACTTTGCAGACCCCTGCCCTATACCATTCCAGACAAATGGCTATCTAACATCTTCTTAAAGACTTGCAGTGTTGGGGCATTCACAACTTCTGGAGGCAACTTCTGTTCCACTGATTCATTGTCCTCACTGCCAGTTAATTTCTCCTCAGTTCTAAGTTGCTTCTCTCCTTGATTAGTTTCCACCCATTGCTTCTTGTTCTGCCCTCGGGTGCTTTGGAGAATAGTTTGACTCCCTCTTTTACATTCTTGCTCCCATTTTCTACATAACGTTGGCGAAAATTTGGACTCCCCCTCCCTCCCAAAAAAAGGCCTTTTACTCACTTTCTTAAGCAATATTTAGGCCCACAATGAAACTCTTTGGATGGCGCAAGTCACTACAAGCACTCCAAAAAAAATAGATGAAAAGTTGAAAAGGCAAAATGATACATCCAAGACAGCATTTGGTGTGGCTTGGCAGGATACGTCCGGTTGGAACCCGTTGAGCTCTATTCATGCAAGGACTGAATCAACGTTCTTCCAAAAAGAAAATAGAAAGGATATCTCAAAAGCAAACATCCCAACGCCATTCAAAATTAGCTGAATGAACCTTACAATACAATACAATAGCAGAGTTGGAAGGGACCTTGTAGGTCTTCTAGTCCAACCCCCTGCGTGGGCAGGAGCCTTATACCATTTCAGACAAATGGCTATCTAACATCTTCTTAAAGACTTCCAGTGTTGGGGCATTCACAACTTCTGGAGGCAAGCTGTTCCAGAGGTTAATTGTTCTAACTGTCAGGAAATTTCTCCTCAGTTCTAAGTTGCTTCTCTCCTTGATTAGTTCCCACCCATTGCTTCTTGTCCTGCCCCCAGGTGCCTTGGAGAATAGTTTGACTCCCTCTTTTACATTCTTGCTCCCATTTTCTACATAACGTTGATGACCTTGCTGATGGAGACACTGCGTCATTTTCTAAATCCCAATTATTGCTAAATTCAGTCAGGGGGAGGTTTGGTAAACACTTCCAAGGAAAGAGGAACCTTCACAATAATTCTGTTTTTCTCTCTGCCTCATCTAGGAAGCAACGGGAAGAGACCCTCCAACATTCTTAGCCCATTGTTGTTGTTAGTTGCGAAGTCGTGTCCGACCCATCGCGACCCCATGGACCACATTCCTCCAGGCCTTCCTGTCCTCTCCCATCCTCTGGAGTCCATTGAAGCTCACGCCTGCTGCTTTGGTGACTCCATCCAGCCACTTCCTTCTCTGTTGTCCCCTTCTTCTTCTTTTGCCTTCCATCGTTCCCAGCATGAGGCTCTTCTCCAGGGAGTCCTTCTTCCTTCTCATTAGGCGGCCAAAGTCTTTGAGTTTCCTCTTCAGGATCTGGCCTTCTAAAGAGCAGTCAGGGTGGGTCAGTCAAACTTCTGGCAATTGGCAGAATTACTGCATTCTAACCACAGGGAGTGTGAGTGAGTGAGTGAGTGAGTGAGTGAGTGAGTGAGTGAGTGAGGGAAGGATGGAGGGATGGAGGGAAGGAAGGAAGGAAGGTATCAACAGCATTTAAACATACACTGCTTCACAGTGCTTTGACAGCCCTCTCTAAGCAGTTTACAGAGTCAGCCTCTTGTGCCCAACAATCCAGGTCCTTATTTTACCCATCTCCGAAGGACGGTAGCTGAGTCAACCTTGAGAAGCTGCTGTGGCCTAGAGGTAGAGCTCTTGCCTCACAAGCAGGAGGTTGTGAGTTCAATCCTAGGTAGGGTCTCATGCTTGGGCAGGGGGTTGGACTAGATGACCTGCAAGGTCCCTTCCGACTCTGTTAATCTGTTAAAGATTCAAACTGCCAAATTGCTGGCAGCCGGCAGACAGCAAGAAGTAACCTGCAGTACCGCATTCTAACCACCGCGCCACCACGGCTCAGCAGGACGGAAGGCTAAGCTAACCTTGAAGCGGTCAGGATCGAACTGCCGAAAATCCCATTGCCGGTTACATAGCTCTGACTTCTGTTTGCGTCCATTGAAAAACAAGCGGCGTTAAATTCAGTCGAGGCTAAAGCGAGCCCAGGCCAACAACCAGGGCGCTGAATCTCTCGGGATTTCAAGGGAGACTGGAGGGAGCACGGCTTCCCTCGGCTCCTGACACATTGATTCTATTAAAGCCATGAAGCATTTGGGGAGCATTGATGGCAGAGCTTGAGGCTTCATCTGTCGAAGCCCTAATGCGGCGCGACACATTTGGTGTTTCTAGAATCTAAGGGATGCAACACGCATTTTATTTTTCCCCTCTGTGGATTTGTCGCATACCTGAAAAAATCCAGCCACAATTCTTTTGCACGTTTGAATTGTCCCACTTAGCAAAAGTAAAAGTTGCAAATTAAAGCAAAATTCATTTGCTAAATTAAAAGGCCTGGTCTTTTTTCTTTTTCTTTTTTTAGCAAGCGTTAAAGATTTTCTACTAGACTCTGCTGACTTTGGGTGGGTTCCTTTGTATTTATTTATTTTAATAGTTTTAATTAAACATTTTTATCTTTAAAAAACAGAAAGAAAACACACACACACACACACACACACAAAGAAAAAAACAAGACAAACATAATATAAAATAGTTATACAGCCTTCTGTATCCGCATTCATGTTTAGCCATTGCGATTCTCCATTCTCCATTGCCTTCGTATCGATTTTAACTTCTGTAATAGTGTAATAAGAGTTGTATATAACAATATAGTGTAATAACAATGGTGTAACTCAGGGGTCTGCAAAGTCGGCTCTTTTAAGACTGGTGGACTTCAACTCCCAGAATTCCCCAGCCAGCTATGCTGGCTGGGGAACTCTGGGAGTTGAAGTCCACCAGTCTTAAAAGAGCCGACTTTGCAGACCCCTGGTGTAACTAACACTTATTAGTTATTACAATATTAATTGTTCATATCACCATTTTATTTACATTGTGGTCAATATTTTAAGTTTGATAGTAATTAGTAACTTCGGTTAATTTTTATTCAGTATTAGTTTAGAGAGAAAAAAATGAGTGGATTCCTTTTTAATAAATGATTTAACCAAAGTAGAGTTTGAGAATCTTCCTTTTCTGGAACCTTTGAAAGCAGCTTGTATTGAAGAATTATGTAGGGGAACAGCACTCCATGTGCCTTCGGTGTTTAGTCATGCTGGCCACTTGACCATGGAGATGTCTTCGGACAGCGCTGGCTCTTCAGCTTTGGAACGGAGATGAGCACTGCCCCCTAGAGTCGGGAATGACTAGCACACACCTTTACATGATAGCAGTCTTACAATATCTCAGGGGTTGCCCCAAAGAAGAGGGAGTCAAACTATTCTCCAAAGCACCTGAGGGAAGGACAAGAAGCAAAGGGTGGAAACTCATCAAGGAAAGAAGCAACTTAGAACTAAGGAGAAATTTCCTGACAGAACAATTAATCAATGGAATAGAAGTTGCCCCCAGAAGTTGTGAATGCCCCAACCCTTGAAGTCTTTAAGAAGATGTTGGATAACCATTTGTCTAAACTGATATAGGGTTTCCTGCTTGAGGAGGCGGTTGGACTAGAAGACCTCCAAGGTCCCTTCCAACTCTGTTGTTCTGTTAATTCTGGTTCACATCTTCTTATGCCAAAGTTAAAGTTGAAGGAAATGCTGAGGTTTGACATTTGCTAAGGAAATACTTACTCTTAACTGACCGTGACCTGCTTAGCGCTTAAAGCTGAAGCATTTACTATATTGGCTTCTACTTTTTTCTTTCTTTCATCCCAGTTCATTTTCCTTCTGCTTATCCAAAGAGATAATTAAAAGAAAGCTACAACCACCGAAAAGGTGGGGTTAATCCAGGAAGGTCTGAGCAACTTCCAGCCTTAAAGTAATAAAAAAAAAAAAGGTAACAAGTCAGTGGAAAATCAGGTTACAGCTATTCTTTAAAGTCGGGTGGATTGAGGTCGTATTCTTTGTCCCCTTCTTCTATTTTCAGGGGTGCCAACTGAGAGCCTGACAGCTCTGGAAATCAAAACCTACTTTTTCCAAAACAGATTGGGGAAGAGAGAGAGAAGTGCATGCTTCTTTTTGCCTTAAAAGACCGTTTGGATTCACAGTCCAACGAGTTCATCTAATAAGAACCCATTCCTATTGATTTATTTATGGGGTCCTAGCCCACCCTGCCAGCCATAGAGCAATGTTAAACACTGCATACGATCAAGCAAAATGCATTCTCCTGCTCGGAGGTTTCCCCAGGAGGTTTTTGTCCCCAGTCCTTTGCAAAAGGAATATTTTATTCATTTGTTTATTTTATTTGGTTTGTCAAACATGAACAAGAGAACAGGCATCAGTATAAACAGGGACACGAACAAAGGCAATGAGAACAAGTAAATGGGGACAGTAGGAGAGGGACGGTAGGCTCGTTGGTGTGCTTATGCACCCCCCCTTAAAGACCGCTTAGGAATGGGGTGAGGGCCACAGTAGATAGTTTGAGGTTGAAGCTGTGGGGGTTTGAGGATGTAACAATGGAGTCAACCCCCTGCTTAGGCAGGAAACCCTATAGCATTGCAGGCAAATGGTTGTCCAAAACTTAAAACTTCCAGTGTTGGAACAGTCACAACTTCTGGAGGCAACTGTCCCACTGATTAATTGTTGTAACTCTCAGGAAACTTCTCCTTAGTTCTAAGTTGCTTAGAACTACTAAGTCATTTAATAAAAAGAAGGACTAGGGGAGACATGACAGCAGTGTTCCAATATCTCAGGGGTTGCCACAAAGAAGAGGGAGTCAAGCTATTCTCCAAAACACCTGAGGGTAGGACAAGAAGTTATGGGTGGAAACTAATCAAGGAGAGAAGCAACTTAGAACTGAGGAGAAATTTCCTGACAGTGAGAACAATTAATCGGTGGAACAGAAGTTGCCTCCAGAAGTTGTGAATGCCCCAACACTGGAAGTCTTTAAGAAGATGTTGGATAGCCATTTGTCTAAAACATTATAGGGCTTCCTGCCTAGGCAGGGGGTTGGACTAGAAGACCTACAAGGTCCCTTCCAACTCTGCTATGTATTTTATTATTGTAAGTGTATTCACTGCAGTTGAAACATTAGCAAGAGATGGTATTCAGCTAGTTCGGATCGGTTCAGGCAAACCGGTAGTGGAAAATTTGAATAGTTTGGAGAACCAGCAAAGATCACCTCTGGCTGCCCCTGCCCACCTGCCCGCCCGCTCGCCCTGCCCAGTCACTCCTCATCTCGCTTCCCCAACATAGCATCCTGTGTGGCTCCTCACTTGTGTTGACCACACAGTCTCTGCGGCTTGCCTGCGTTCCCACACAGTGCCTGCAGCCCAACTTAACGGCCCTGGCCACCTGCCTGCCTGATACAAAGAGAGCCCGCTCCCTCCATTACAGGCAGTCGGTGAATGCAACTGGCATCCTTTAGTTAGTTAGGTCAGTGCTGTGGCCCAGCTGGCTCCGGATGAGCTGCTGATGGACTCCTCACTATGAGTTTGCTCTGGAGGAGGAGGGCGACCTTGAGAGAGCAGAGAGCCCGGCTAGTCATCAGGAGGCACCTGGGTCTTGGAGTAGTGGGGAGGATCAAGGCCAGTTTGTCCCTGATGCTAGATTGAGAAGGGCTGAAAAAAGGAGGCTCCAATTGCATCAGAAGCGAACTCGTAGGATGTGAATTAGTCCCAGCTGCCTAATGACTGGACCCTCCCAAGAGGGTTTAAAAGGAAGTCTTTACTAAGAAAGTCCTTGCAGAGAACAACGTTGGATTTCTCGGTTCGTGTTTATTCGTGTTGATTTTCAGGTTCGTGTTTAGTCGAGTTAAGAAGCTTCGTATCTGTTCAGAGTCATTCAGGCAAGCAGCCAAGAGAGTCAGTGGCAGGCAGCCAGTCTTGTGCTAGTCGGAGAAAGGGAGGTCAGAACAGGTCAGTATATTTGGCCCAGCTAGATGGCAGCATTGAGCAGTTTGGCTGATCTTAAAACCTTATAGAGGTTGAGACTCGGTTAATATCAGGATGGGAGACCACCAGGTGGTGAGCTAGAATGGAGGAAGCTGGAAAAAAATATCGTAGGAGGAGGCGACCATAAATCTCCTGTACTGCTACCCAGAAAACCACCTCAGGCAGGCTTTGCGTCCTTCCAAATGAAGGGGGAAAAAAACCACGCCACCTTTCATTTTTTGGCAACCGCGCCATCACAATTCAGCAGTATAATCCGACTGCTCCAGGGGCTGCGGGGAAGAGGGGAGGGAAGGGGGTTTCGCAGGGAGCTGGAATTTGCTGTTGTGAGTCATCCCTGCAGTCAACACTTTTATCTCGAAGGCCCTGTTTCTTTCATTTTTTTTTTATTTTTTTTTTAAAGTGGGGGGAGAAGCTCCGTTCCTCCTTTGCAGGCGGAATGAGGATGCTTCCTCCACGTTTAATCTCTTTAACCGCTTTTGACACGAGGAAAGCCTATTTACTCGCCCCCCCCCCTCCTCCCTCCTTCTTCCACACTCCCCCAGAAGGTTGGGCTGTCGAATGGCCAGGAGTCAGGGGCAGCTCATTGCATGCCCAACCTTCTCCCCCCAACATCTCCCCCTTAATCCTGGTGGTGGTTAAGGAGGGGCCTTCCTCCTCCCCTTGCACACACAGCCATGTGGTAAAACTTGCAAGCTGAGATTTCTCCCCGCTACTCCCCACCCCGCCACCCCCTTCTCTTTCCTCCTCTTCTTTCTAGACATGCCAAATTACTCTGGCAGTTCTAGATGTGTCTCTCGGCTGCGCTGCCGCCTCTGACTTTCCCCTTCCAGATGTTGACAGGCTCCAAACGGAATCGACGGCTGGAGAGGCACCACAGCTCTTCTGCTCCGCTCTGCACGGGAACTGAAAGGGGGATGAACGGCAGGAGGGCAGAAGAAGAAACACAACCAAAAAAGCCAAGTTGGATATTTTTCCGGCGCACGGAGGCAATTACCCAGAGCGCATTCCAGAGGCGCTGCTTTGAATTTTGAGCAGGTCTGCTTGTCAGTTTTCCTGAGTGGGAAGAAGTGAGGAGAAAAGAAGAAGAGGAAGGAGAAGGAGAAGCAGAAGAAAGGAAGGAAGGAAGGAAGGAAGGAAGGAAGGAAGGAAGGAAGGAAGGAAGGAAGGAAGGAAAGGGCTGTCTCACACACAGAGGCGGAATGTCTGTGCTTTTCATCTTCCTAGGTAAGTTGGAGAATTTGATTTTTGGCCTTCATTTAATTCGGGAAGGCAGCCTAAAGTTACCCAATGCAACCATAAGGCGTTCGGGGAGGGAAAACTGTTGGCATTGAAGTTTGCAAGAAGCTCATCTGCTTTCAATTGCTTGTTCTTTTACCATCCTCAAACCTTTCATGTGAGCATTGAAAAGTTTAAAACCCCTCTTTCCTTATCCCAGCCACTCCAGGCGTGAAGCTCGGTTCTCCAAAAGATTTGTGGATAGGTTTTGTGTTGTTGCTGTTGTTGTTTTTACACCAGAATCTGTTAACCAGGTTAACTATTTTGTAAAGGGTCTTTCCTTGCCTTTCTCGAACGTATAACATGGAAAGGGTGGGGTTTTTTGGAGGGGGGGTGGCTAAAAAAAATCAACATATTGAACTCATCTGTCTTTTTTGCAAACCTGAAACAAAGAATTTCTTGTTTTAGGGCCTGGCCCCCCCAATTTATTTAACTTTTTGGGAGAAGGGCGATTTTTTTTTTTTGCCCAGGAGTTCATTTCGCCTGTTTTAAAGGAGCGCATTGTTTCCAAGTGATACTGTGAAAAAAAAAAAAGAAATCTAAATGAGAAACAGATGTGTTAACGTACCAGTTGGAAAAAGGTCTTGGGGAGAGAGAGAGAGAGAGAGAGAGGATGATTGAAGGAAGGGGGAAGAGAGGCAAAAGAGAGAAACCGAAGACCTCAAAAGTCGACCAAAGAGGAAGAGAGGAAGGATGGCTCAGAGGAGAGATGGAAGATAAAGAGAGGGATATATTATTTTTTTCTTAAAAAATAGTTTCACGGATAGGAAAACCAAGGTTGATCTAGAATCCAGAGAAGCGGGGGAAATGGCTCCTCGATCTGTAAAATCCAGTCAGTTATGAAAGTGTGGCTGCTGCATTTTCCATTTTAGGCACCGTGGGGTCATCTAGACCAGGGGTCTCCAACCTTTGCAACTTTAAGTCTGAAGGACTTCAGTTCCCAGACTTCTCCAGCCAGCAAAGCTGGCTGGAGAAGTCTAGGAGCTGAAGTCCTTCAGACTTAAAGTTGCAAAGGTTGGAGACCCCTGATCTAGACCACCCTTAATCAACCCTGAAGTACTGAGCTTATTTTATGGAAGATTGCACACGTGCGTAGATTCATGGGGCTTTGAAGGGTGCCCCTTTAGCTAGATAGGGCCACCGTGGTGGTTCGCCAAGAAGTGAAAATGGCCAGATAGGGAGCAGCCCAACCGTGATTTATCAAACTATAAAGATTGCGAGCACGAAATAAGGAGCAGATGATGCCTTGCGGGGAGCAACTCCTGCCAAATAATGCAAGACGGGTCATCATCACAGCCAGCAATGAATAAAACGGTTCCTTCTGTGCATTTCTGATAAAAAGCATTGCAGCCACCAGTTATCCACCAAAGGAGGTTTATACAAAATGGAGGAGAGAGGAGGAGGAGGAGGAGTGGGGGGGAAGATGGAGTCAATGATTAAGGAAGGTAGACGGGAATAAAAGTCAACTGCTCACTGCTTGCGTGAGGCAATTAGCTGCCGTTGCTTTCAGCCCCTTTTCTAAGATAGGTTTTCCTGAGGTATTTTATGTGGAGAATGGGCTTTCCCTCCTGTCCTTCTTACTACATTGGGCTGACAAGCAGGCAGCTACACACACACACGCACAAATAAAACCCATGGATTCGGGCCTCAGAAGGGTTGCCAAATCCCGCTCTTTTCAGCCTCAGACACATTAGAATGGACTCGCCATCTCCTTTAGGAGGAAAGCTGAGGGAAAGAGCACGTACAATTAAAGTCCTTGGAGCTTATTTTTTTGGATGTACACGAAAAAATGATTGCAAACGGTCGATGCTCTACACAGGATGAAATAGATGAGTACCACATCAGAAAGGATAGCAACAGAGAATTAAGCTGGAAGCTAAAACATATGAAGAACGGTTGCAGGAATTGAGTATGTCTAGTTTAATGAAAAGAAGGACCAGGAGAGACATGAGAGAACTCTTCCAATATCTCAGGGGCTGCCCCAAAGAAGAGGGAGTCAAGCTATTCTCCAAGGCACCTGAGGGCAGGAGAAGAAGCAATGGGTGGAAACTCATCAAGGAGAGAAGCAACTTAGAACTGAGGAGGAATTTCTTGACAGTGAGAACAAATAATAAGTGGAACAACTTGCCTCCAGAAGTTGTGGATGCTATAACACAGGAAATCTTTAAGAAGAGATTGGACAACTATTTGTCTGAAATGGTATAGGGTTTCATTTCTGAGCAGGGGGCTGGCTAGAAGACCTCCAAGGTCCCTTCCAATTCTGTTATTCTGCCTTCCTTCCTTCCTTCGTTTATTCATTCATTCATTCATTCCCCATTACTGGAAGTTTTTAAGAAGAGATTGGACAGCCATTCATCTATGGCCTTATTTTCGGGGAGGTCTTATTATTTTTGAGGTGCAGGAGGCAGCGAGCATTGTCACCTCACGGCTGCTGCTGTATTGCAAAAACCCAATTGGGCTTATTATCCAGGGAGGCCTTATTTTCAGAGAAACAGAGTATATTGCACTATTTTTTATTTAAAAAAAATTTCCCTTTCACATTCATTCACAAGTATACATTCTTATAATTGCTATTAACATTTATCTATTCATCATTAATCTTTATCGTTATATCCTTACAAATATATAGAATACAGTTTGGGTCACTTTCTTGCCACTCCATCTTATTTTACAACAACTTTACTCCTTCCATCTTCTCATCCTGCCTTCTCTACCTTCTTCTTTCCTCCTCTCCTTCCTCCTTTCTCCTTCCCCTCTCTTTCCCCCTCCTCCTCTCTTCTCCTTCTTCCCCTCTCTCCTACTCTTAATTCCGCTCCCTTACTTCCTCTGCTTTCTTCCTTTCTCTCATCCTTCCTCCTTTCTCTTTCCCCTCTCTTTCTCCTCTCCTCTCTTCTCCTCCTTCTTCCCCTCTCTCCTCTTAATTCCCCTCCCTTACTTCCTCTCCTTTTACCCTTTCTTCCTTTCTCTCATCCTTCCTCCTTTCTCCTTCCCCTCTCTTTCCCCCCTCCTCCTCTCTCCTCCTCCTTCTTACCCTCTCTCCTACTCTTAATTCCCCTCCCTTACTTCCTCTGCTTTTACCCTTTCTTCCTTTCTCTCTTCCTTTCTCCTTCCCCTCTCTTTCCCCCCTCCTCCTCTCTCCTCCTCCTTCTTACCCTCTCTCCTACTCTTAATTCCCCTCCCTTACTTCCTCTGCTTTTACCCTTTCTTCCTTTCTCTCATCCTTTCTCCTTCCCCTCTCTTTCCCCCCTCCTCCTCTCTTCTCCTCCTCCTTCCCCTCTCTCCTACTCTTAATTCCCCTCCCTTACTTCCTCTGCTTTTATCCTTTCTTCCTTTCCCTCCTCATCCTTCCTCCTTTCTCCTTCCCTTCTCTTTTCCCTTCTCCTCCTCCTTCTTCCCCTCTCTCCTACTCTTAATAATGCGCTACTAACGGTCTGTAGAAAGGTATCACAATTGGATTGCAGCTGGCACATAAACCAAGCCCAACTTGAGAAAAAGTAAACACAGATTTCATTCCTTGGCTGTTTCTCCTTTGTTGGGCTGAACTTCATGGGTGGGGGAGGCATTCTTTCATCCTAGCCAGATGCACGAGAGACATGTACTGCTGCTGTAATATAACCCATCCTGCCCAGGATGTCTTTTTTTTTAATTTTTGAAAGAATGTTAATAGCTGGAGAAAAGTTTCACGCAGAACAAAATTCTACGCTACAGCAAGGAAGCAGAGCCCTGAAATGGTCTTTGTCCCACCAAGGAAAATATTGGCAGCGGAGTTGAAATGCATAGTCAAATATTCCTCCACCCCACCCCTTTCTGACCCAAAAGCTTTTTTTTTTTTTAAGATAGGCTTTCAGGCTTGGAGGCAAATCGCTTTGTGGCTGTTTTAAATCTAGAGGGTGGAGGACGGGGAGTGAGGGGTGGGATGGGGCTTGGAGAGGGGGGAGTGTTAATTAAAGGGCACTAAAGCTGCAAATCCCAGGGACTGTCATCCTGCATGACTTCCAGTGCCTTTCCAATTATTTTCCGATCGCTATTCCAGAGACAAGAAGGAAGGAGGCTCTGAACTTCTCCAACGTGAGGCTCTCGTTGTTGGGGCATTTTCTCCCCGGAGCAAAAAGTAAAAGGGAGATAATCAGAAGTAAATCTTGTCATTGACTATATCTAGGATGACTCCCAGCAAGGTCAATCAAGGGAGAGTAAACTAGAAGGATATAATGATCCAAGGGCGGGGCCTGGACTCTGTTGTGTGACGCCATCCCTCGTAGTAAAATCTTTAGCTTTAGCAACCCTCAGTTTTGCAATTCAGATTAGATTAGATTAGATTAGATTAGATTAGATTAGATTAGAACAAAACAGAACAGAACAGAATAGAATTTTATTTTGCAATTCAGAATAGAGTAGAGTAGAGTAGAGTAGAGTAGAGTAGAGTAGAGTAGAGTAGAATAGAATAGAATAGAATAGAATAGAATAGAATAGATATTGGAATGAAGAATTAGAGAGTAGAGTAGAGTAGAGTAGAGTAGAGTAGAGTAGAGTAGAATAGAATAGATATTGGAATGAAGAATTAGAGAGTAGAGTAGAGTAGAGTAGAATAGAATAGATATTGGAATGAAGAATTAGAGAGTAGAGTAGAGTAGAGTAGAGTAGAGTAGAGTAGAGTAGAGTAGAGTAGAATAGAATAGAATAGATATTGGAATGAAGAATTAGAGAGTAGAGTAGAGTAGAGTAGAGTAGAGTAGAGTAGAGTAGAGTAGAGTAGAGTAGAGTAGAATAGAATAGATATTGGAATGAAGAATTAGAGAGTAGAGTAGAGTAGAGTAGAGTAGAGTAGAGTAGAATAGAATAGAATAGATATTGGAATGAAGAATTAGAGAGTAGAGTAGAGTAGAGTAGAGTAGAGTAGAGTAGAGTAGAGTAGAGTAGAGTAGAATAGAATAGAATAGATATTGGAATGAAGAATTAGAGAGTAGAGTAGAGTAGAGTAGAGTAGAGTAGAGTAGAATAGAATAGAATAGATATTGGAATGAAGAATTAGAGAGTAGAGTAGAGTAGAGTAGAGTAGAGTAGAGTAGAGTAGAGTAGAGTAGAGTAGAGTAGAGTAGAGTAGAGTAGAATAGAATAGATATTGGAATGAAGAATTAGAGAATAGAATAGAATAGAATAGAATAGAATAGAATAGAATTCTTTATTGGCCAAGAGTGAGTGGACACCCAAGGAATTTGTCTTCAATGTATAAGCTCTCATTGTACATAAAAGCTATAACTGATAAATCATGATCATAGTCATCATAAAAATACATTATAAATATATATATATTACAAATTTATAAGTTTATTTATACCTTTATAAATCTTGCAATTTAGACTGTAAGAAAGGACAGCCTCGCCCTCTTCCTTTAATCATGGGTTCATTACATTATTACATTAATTAAAACTTCCAAAACACGGGAAGATAATTAATACACAGAAACGAAGTACAGTTTAAACTTGAGACCAGACCGAAGAAATCTCTCTCTTCCTTGGATGAGTCAAAACCTTATATATCAAACTCTGGGGGGGGGGGGAAATGAGCATAATGAGGTTTTGAAGATAAGAGTCTTGTTCAGATGTTCTTTCTTGCACAACTCTCTTACACAACTTGCACAGTTATTTCCCAAAACTTGCACATAGCAATTTTGGGGTGATTTCTTGTCATTCTAAACCACATATCTCTTTCAGCAAAACTAACTTGACAAATAGATCACATCTTCTGCTTACACAACTCCTTGAATCTGGGCGAGTGTACAGAAGAGGATGAGACTAGCTTGGCTCTCAAAACTCTGGGATGTTGTGGTATACCAGAGCTTTTCAAAACCAGCTGAACTCTGCCAGAACTGGGACTGATTAGAATGGGGGAAATCATACCGAACGAAGAAGGCCAGAAGTTAGTTTTGACATCTCTTCAGCGAAAAAGAAGGACCAGGGGAGACATGATAGCAGTGTCCCAATATCTCAGGGGTTGCCACAAAGAAGAGGGAGTCAAGCTATCCTCCAAAGCGCCTGAAGGCAGGACAAGAAGCAATGGGTGGAGACCAGTTAAGGAGAGAAGCAACCTACTTTATTTTACTTTATTGTCATTGCACCTTGTACAACAAAATTAAATGTGATCTTCAGTGTACAATGACAGTTCAGGTTGTAGTTGTTAAGGAATTATGCGCAGTCATTAAGCACAACATCAGGGGGTGGCTGGTTTCCTCGTTGACTTGTCTTGTGGGAAGCTGTGACCATTGCAACTGTGTGCCGGTTGCCAAGTGCCCCAGTCATGATCCTGTGGCTGTGGGGGACACTGCGACAGCCACAACTTCAAGGACAGGCCATAAGTCTTCTTGTTGAGCACTGTTGTAACTTCGAATGAACAAGAAGTTCCTAAGTGAGGACTACCTGCATAGCCCAGAGCCCTTCCCTGTCTTTCATGGTTGACAAAACATAATGATACCCCTGATGACAATAATCGGACCAACCCCTTGGTGGGCTCCATAGTATCCTGGGGTCTCTGACTTGCTGGCAAAACTACGTCTTCAAATGTCAGGGAATGTCCTTGAAATAAGGAGAAATTTCCTGACAGGGAGAATAGTCAACCAGTAGAAGGGCTTGCCTCCAGATGTTATGGGTGCTCCAACACTGGAAGTTTTAAAGAAGAGATTGGACATCCACTTGTCTGAAATGGTATAAGGTCTCCTGCTCGAGCAGGGGGTTGGACTAGAAGACCTCCAAGGTCCCTTCCAGCTCTATTCTGATTGGATTGGAAACCCTTTCTCATTGTTTCTCTAAAACTAGATTCACAACCTATTTTGGAGCATCTGTTTAGATATTATTATTCATCTGTCCCTGATATCCCTCATCAAGTTGCTGATAAGTCAGGTACTAGAGAGAGCATAAAGATAGCCCTAATAGAAATAAGGGACAAAATCTTTATCTCGAGGATCTTTCTCAAGTGTTTCCATTGCCAGATCAAAGGAAGAACGTCACATTTTGAAATAGGGTTATTAAGAAGAAGAGAGATTCCCAGAAGGAGCAGCTGCTGGGAAAAAAGGAAGAAAGAGGTGTATTTGAATGGACACGCATTAGCCTGTATGTAATTGCCTTTCCTGGGAATGTGTTTCGTCATCAGTCTGTCCAGCACAGCTATGGAAGCTCGGTATAACGGACAGAAAATTGGGAAATCACACTTGTTCCTGCATTTTAAGTCCGAGTCTGCATCCTATGGTATTTTTTTTTTTGATAAAGATACAAAATAAATTACAATACAATACAATACAATAGCAGAGTTGGAAGGGACCTTGGAGGTCTTCTAGTCCAACCCCCTGCGTGGGCAGGAACCTTATACCATTTCAGACAAATGGCTATCTAACATCTTTTTAAAGACTTCCAGGGTTGGGGCATTCACAACTGCTGGAGGCAAGCTGTTCCAGAGGTTAATTGTTCTCACTGTCAGGAAATTTCTCCTTAGTTCTAAGTTGCTTCTCTCCTTGATTAGTTTCCACCCATTGCTTCTTGTCCTGCCCCCAGGTCCCTTGGAGAATAGTTTGACTCCCTCTTCTTTGTGGCACCCTCTGAGATATCGGAACACTGCTATCATGTCTCCCCTGGTCCTTCTCTTCATCAAACTAGACATACCCAGCTCCTGCCACCGTTCTTCATATGTTTTAGTCTCCAAATTCTTTTGTTAGGTTTTGTGGTGTGCAAACAAGCCCATGAGGACTGCTGATTGGATGATGACTGACAGTCCCAAAGGTGTTTTTTCAAGAGGCAACTGGACTTTCTGGGTTTTTTCTTGTCTTTGAAGACATTTCGCTTCTCATCCAAGACGCTTCTTCAACTCTGACTGGATGGTGGGGGGAATGGAAGGATTTATACTCCTTGCAAACAGCTGGTCCTTTGCATTCTTTTAGAGGGTCGTTGAGGCCACTTGGAGGTTTATCTGTGTCCTCAGGGTCACCCGAGTGGTGCAAGTGGGTGTGGGGCCTTCTTGGAGCTGTTGAAAGGACCCTGTTGCAGATTGGAGCTAGATGGTGTCCTATCCCTCCCCCTCTGTTGAGAGAGGGCTGTTCATTTTTGACGTAGATTTTTATTTTATTTATTTATTTTATCAAATTTATACCCCGCCCTTCTCCTTGTTAGGACCCAGGACGGCGCACAGGCATCATTAAAAACCATTACAAAAACAATACAAACTCTTAAAAGCATATTAAATTAACCTAAAACCCGTGCTAAAACCCTTTAAAACCCTAAAAATTTAAAATTTATAAATATAGTCAGAAACGGGGGGCTACGCTAGGCCGGCTTGTTGGAATAAGTACGTCTTCAAGCGTTGACGGAAGAGGCGGAGGTCCGAGATGATACGAAGGTCAGGGGGTAGGTCGTTCCAGAGGGCCGGGCCCGCCACAGAGAAGGCCCTTCCCCTGGGTGTCGCCAACCGGCATCGCCTGGCCGACGGCACCCTGAGAAGGCCCTCTCTGTGGGAGCGGATTGGACGAAGGGATGTATGGGGCAGAAGGTGGTCTCGTATATAGCTAGGCCCCGAGCTATATGGCCCCCTTGACCCCTCTTTCAAACCAGTGGTCTTCCCTGTCCAAAATGTGGACGTTGCTGCCTTCCAAAGAGTGGGCTTTGTCTTTCAAATGCAGATGGATGGCTGGATTTAGTCCTGATGGGTATGTTCTCCTATGTTATGTCATGCGCTTATGAAGTGGCTGTTTTGTTCCCCCAGTGTACAGATCTGCATGTATTTCGTTGCATTGTACTGCATACACCACATTGCTCAGTTTTTGTCTGGGTGTTTTATCTTTTGGGGTGGACAAGCTCCGTAGGCACGATGACGGACAGGTTAAGTAAAGTTCATTCTTGTTTTTTGCTCGGGAACATTTCTATTTACTTTCCCGACTCCCGGCTTTATAAATCCACTAGGCCACAAATTCCACAAACGGAACTACCAAGTTTAGCCGTTTCATCCCCAAAGGGTCATTTGGAAACCACTTTCTCTACTTGTCTTCTTCTGCTGTGAGCCAATAAAGCGAGAAGCAACTGCTTCAGGGCATTCTAATCACTGGGAAGGAGGGAAGGAAGGAAGGAAGGAAGGAAGGAAGGAAGGAAGGAAGGAAGGAAGGAAGGAAGGAAGGAAGGAAGCTATCAATAGCACTTAGACTTATATACCACTTCACAGTGTTTTGCAGCCCTCTCTAAGTGGTTTACAGGGTCAGCATATTTGCCCCCAACAATCTGGGTCCTCATTTTACCGACCTCAGAAGGATGGAAGGCTGAGTCAACCTTAAGCCAATCAGGATCGAACCGCTGCTGTGGGCAGAGTTAGATTGCAATTCTGCATTCTAACTGTTGTGCCACCACAGCTCTTCCTTCCTTCCTTCCTTCCTTCCTTCCTTCCTTCCTTCCTTCCTTCCTTCCTTCCTTCCTTCCTTCCTTCCTTCCTTCCCTCCCTCCCTCCCTCCCTCCCTCCCTCCTTCCTTCCTTCCTTCCTTCCTTCCTACTTAGCAATAGCATTTAGACCTACATACCTCTTCACAATACTTTACAGCCCTCTCTAAGCGGTTTACAGAGTCAGCATATTTGCCCCCCAACAATCTGGGTCCTTGTTTTTACCCACCTCAGAAGGATGGAAGGCTGAGTCAACCTTGAGCCTGGTAAGATTCGAACTACCAAATTGCAAGCAGCCAGCAGTCAGCAGAAGTAGCTGGCAGTACTGCATTCTAACCACTGCGCCATAAGGTCTGTATAATAGCAGCACAGTCTACCTATGGAAACTTATCAAGGAGAGAAGCAACCTAGAACTAGAGAGAAATTTCCTGACTGTGAGAACAATCAACCCGTGGAACAGCTTGCCTCTAGACATTGTAGATGCCCCATCACTGGAGATTTTAAAGAAGAGATTGGACAGCCATTTGTCCAGAATGGTAGAGGGTCTCCTTCTTGGGCAGGGCATTGGACTAGAAGACCTTCACTTTCCCTTCCAAACTCTGGAGCAGCAAGTTCTGGATATTTTCCAGAAGATGCTGGAGACCCACATTTTGTCTATGGTTTAATGATGGCTGGGGAATTCTGGGAGTTGAAGTCCCTACATCTTCAAGCTGCCAAGGTTTAGAAACACCAGGCTGGATGGTCCTTGTGGCCTTATGATTGTATTAACTGTCTAAAATAAGTAACACCAAGTCCAGTCAAGGCCCTGATCTTGTGACTTTCCACTGTCTTTCCAAAGAGCCCAAGGCAAGGATTGCTCATCTAAATACATCCAGGTCTTTTCATAAGTGACAGAAAGAATACATTTTCACCTATTACTCATCACCTCCGATGTTGTTAATGAAATATGAAAAGCAATTAAAAACTTATTTTTTTTAAAAAAAAAATGAAATCTGTTTCCATTCCTGCCGTCTTAAATATCCGGGCTGTGCAGAAGATTAGTTGAATCAAATGAATGTTTTGAATAGAGTTGTTGAGTTGATCGCGCGGGCGATCTTGAGAACGTCCAGGTATTCCCATGTAACACCGCTCCTGCGCGAGCTGCACTGGTTACCTGTGGTCTTTCGGGTGCGCTTCAAGGTGTTGATTACCATCTTTAAAGCGCTCCATGGCACGGGACCTAGCTACCTGCGAGACCGCATCCTACCCCATACATCCCTGCGGCCGATCCGCTCCCACAGAGAGGGACTTCTCCGGGTGCCGTCCACCAGGCAATGCCAGAGGGCGACGCCCAGGGGAAGGGCCTTCTCTGTGGTGGGCCCAACCCTCTGGAACGACCTACCCCCCGACCTCAGAACAACCACAGACCTCCGCACCTTCCGCCAGAAATTAAAGACACTCCTGTTTCATCAGGCCGGCTTGGCCTAAGTTATTATTATTATTTATTGGACTTCTAGACCGCCCCCTCTCCCCGAAGGGACTATTTACCTAGCCTACAGTCTGCACCATAAATTGTTTTAATTGGGTTTTAGATGGGATTATGTTTTAATATTTTTAAATTTTAGCACAGGGATAATTTATTTAATTTGGTTTTAATTATTTATATTGTGATATTGTCTGTTTTAATTTCCTGTGCACCGCCCCGGGTCCCTTCGGGGAGATGGTGCGGTTATATAAATTCAACAAATAAATAAATAAATAAATAAATAAATGTGATGCGTCCATCAAGCCAAGAGCTTTTCAGTTGATTCCAAAGGTCAGACTCCTATCAATGGGCATAGTTGAACTTTGGCAAGCTCACTTTTTAAAAAAAAATATTTAATTTATCTTAATCTATCTAATCTTAATCAGCATGGCGCTATGCAGACCCAGGCTGGACTGAATGGACTCTTGAACTGAATCAATCATTAGAACTGTTTGTTTGTTTTTAATTTAGATCGCAAATCCGCTTGACTCATTCAGTTGAAATGACGTTCATCTGATTTTTCACCATTTGACTGGACGTTCAATTTAGAGCAGTTGGTAGAAATATGGTCCAAAACTCTACTCAACATCAACATCCTTCTTGCATTTAGCATAAGTATGGTTTCAGATAAAGGAAATAATTTTCAGCCTAGGGAATCCACATTTCCCCCCACTAGGGACCTAAACAAAACACTTTAGAGCCTAAAGAGCATCTTGGTGCAGGTGGAGAGTGCAAAAGTTGGCTTGAAACTCAACATTAAGAAAACTAAGATCATGGCATCCGAGGAATGGAGGAATGGAGGTGGTGACAGATTTTACTTTCCTGGGCTCCAAGATCACCGCAGATGGAGACTGCAGCCAAGAAATTAAAAGACTAACTTGCTCCTGGCAAGGAAAGCCATGGCAAATCTAGACAGCATCCTAAAAAGCAGAGACATCACCCTGCCAACAAAAGTGCGTATAGTCAAGGCTTTGGTTTTCCCAGTTGCAATGGATGGCTGTGAAGGTTGGACAATAAGGAAGGCTGAGCACCAAAGAATGGAGGCCTTTGAACTCTGGTGCTGGAGAAGACTCCTGCGAGTCCCTTGGACTGCAAGGCCATCCAAGCGGTCATTCTTAGAGGAGATCAACCCTGACTGCTCTTTAGAAGGCCAGATCCTGAAGAGGAAAGTCAAAGACTTTGGCCACCTCATTTGATTTTGATTTTATTGAATTTATACCCCGCCCTTCTCCAAACGGACCCAGGGCGGCGCACAGGCATATTAAAAAACATACAAACATATAAAACTTTTTTTAAAAAACTTATTCAACTAAAAAACCTGTGCTAAAACCGAATTAAAATCCCCATTTTAAAACTATCTATGAGTCAGAATTGGAGGCTACGCTAGGCCGGCTAGTTGGAATAGGTGTGTCTTCAGACACTTGCGGAAGAGGCGGAGGTCGGAGATGGTACGGAGTTCAGGGGGTAGGTCGTTCCAAAGGGCTGGTCCCGCCACAGAGAAGGCTCTTCCCCTGGGTGTCGCCAGTCGGCATTGACCGGCCGACGGCACCCTGAGGAGGCCCTCCCTGTGGGAGCGTATCGGTCTGAGGGATGTATGGGGCAGGAGGCGGTCTCGCATATAACTAGGCCCCGAGCCATGGAGCGCTTTAAAGATGGTCGTTAGAACCTTGAAGCGGTTGAGAAGGAAGAAGGACTCCCTGGAGAAGAGCCTCATGCTGGGAACGATGGAGGTCAAAAGAAGAAGGGGACGGCAGAGAAGGAGGTGGCTGGATGGAGTCACTGAAGTGATCAGTGTGGGCTTGAATGGATTCCAGAGGATGGAAGAGGACCGGAAGGCCTGGAGGAACGTTGTCCATGGGGTCGTGATGGGTCGAACACAACTTCGCAACGAACAACAACAACAAGTGACCTAAACATCAGTGAATTTAGGATTGGCAGCTGCAAAACCTTCATTAAATGAAGAATCGGGGGATGATTTAAAGTTTAATCCATTTATCCCCCCCAATATTTTGCAAGGGCTTTGGAACATCTGTGGGGAACAGATTCAAATGGAATATAGTGAAATCTGGAAAAGAAAAATCTCTTTGGAAGACATATGAATTGTCCGCCAAGAATGCAGCGGTGACCTCGAGACTAAAAAGACAATCATCAACACACAATCACTCCAACGTTCAAGAAAATAACCTAGTCGGCAGCATGGGATCTCTGAACTCTTTGGGGGATTTGGCAGGACGTTGCACAAATATCTCTGATTCTTGTGCAAGTAAAAATTTACCAAGGCCAAACCATTTTTGATTTATTCGTTCTTCCAATTTCCCGGAGCCTCTCCCTTCTCCCGAGTTTGCATCTGCAAAAAAATAATAAAAAATTCCCTTCCCAAATTATGATTATTATGTTAACCCACGGGTCTGCAAAGTTGGCTCTTTTAAGACTGGTGGACTTCAACTCCCAGAATTCCCCAGCCAGCCAAGCTGGCTGGGGAATTCTGGGAGTTGAAGTCCACCAATCTTAAAAGAGCCAACTTTGCAGACCCCTGTGTTAACCGAAGCTGCCTTCTCTCTCTCTCTCTCTCTCTCTCTCTCTCTCTCTCTCTCTCTCTCTCTCTCTCTCTCTCTCTCTCTCTCTCTCTCTCTCTCTCTCTCTCTCTCTCGTGAAACTTTCCAATGAAAAAGCTCTGCTAGAAGACAAATAGAATATCTCTAGTGTAAAGGAACTAAGGCGTGCCGCAATTTGTCAAAACCATTCAACTTGCCTGCGATAAGTAGAGGAATTTTTTTTCAGAAGAAATATCGTGTGCACGTTTAACACATCAGATTTCAGAGGAATATCACAAATGCTGCATGTCAAAACAAGTCAAAACTGAAGACAGGAAAATTAGCAAATTTGTGTTTAGAAATGGAGATGAGCACCACCCCCTAGAGTCGGGAACGACTAGCACATATGTTCAAGGGGGACCTTTACCTTTACCTTAGGAGGAATTAACTCATATATACATGCAAGATTTCCATCTGCTCCACTCATGCAAAATTCTGCATCGACGAAAAGACTGGATCACGAACTTTGTTCCTTGGCTATATCTCTTCGTCTTCTCTTCTGGCCTTCAGCCTCAGTCGATCTTACGGCGAAGTATTTTTAGAATCCGGTGGCATCCTGGCCCTAAGAGAAGAGACCTTCTCTATTTTGGGAACATGTCGTTTTTCCGCAGTACTACTGTACTGTCAGTGGGATGTTGCAACATGGCTATAGGGTGGGTTGAAAAATTAGCAAGTCTCTTTCCTGAATATTTGCATGCATAGCCAAAAGGCAAGCTTGGAAATGCAAAAAGAAGAGAGATCTAGCAGACCTTCACCCTTCAAGCTTCTGCAGAGGGCTTTAAAATCAGACTCTTCCCCCCAAACCCCAGACTCTAGAATTGGGTAGGGCTGCACACCAGTGATGATTGTTGTTTTGGAGAGTGTGGCTTTAGGGCATAGGGTGTTGTTTCTTTATTTGTTTGGCTGTTGTGTTTTTAGATATATCCCAGTAGAAGGAGTATGGCCAGCTGAAGAGGGCTAATAAGCCCGAAATGGATCCATCCTGGTCTCTTATTTATTAATCAGCCCTTAAAAATCTAACATATATATACTGGTTTTTATTTTTATGATTGTTATTGCTACTATGAACAGTCCAGAGTTCCGGCATAAAAGATGGGCAGCTATGTAAGTTTCCTAACTAAATAACCCAATTATGAAATACCATTTTAGGTATGACAGCCCAGGACAAAGCTGCAAAAGATTCACACTTGGAAGGGACCTTGGAGGTCTTCTAGTCCAAACCCCTGCTCAGGCAGGAAACCCAATACCATTCCAGACAAATGGCTGTCCAATCTCTTCTTAAAGATCTCTTCTTAAAGAGATTGGACAACCATTTGTCTGAATGGACAAATGTCCTGCCTGAGAAAGGGATTGGACTAGAAGACCTCCAAGGTTCCTTCCAACTATTCTATTCTATTCTATTCTATTCTATTCTATTCTATTCTATTCTATTCTTCTCCTATTCTACTCCTATTCTATTCCACTCTACTTCTCTTCTCTTCTCTTCTCTTCTATCTATTTTTGTAACAGGGGAAAAACATGCACTACCTAATTCCTTCTGCATAATGTTCCATTTACAAGATCTAGATGACTTATATTGTTCCATATTTGTTAAAAATCATATAAGGAACACATTACAAATTAACGCAATGCAACAAGGTTACACCTCCAAGGGCTGCTAAATTATCTCCTCAAATTAACACATTTGATGCATATGAACTTTGAAGGTAAAATTAACACTCAGCCACACAACTCAACATTGTAATAGTGGTGTCACATAGAGGAATCCAGATGACACAATTATTTTTGAGAAGATGTATTACTAAGTGTCTGGGATAAAGATACTTCTCTAATAAGTCCCCTCGTTACATATTGTTGAGGAGGTTGGGAGCTGCCCGTTCTTTAAATGTTTCCTATATTCCTAT
The DNA here is from genome assembly GCA_039707465.1 of Rhabdophis nuchalis. Taxonomy (NCBI): domain Eukaryota; kingdom Metazoa; phylum Chordata; class Lepidosauria; order Squamata; family Natricidae; genus Rhabdophis; species Rhabdophis nuchalis. The sequence continues at coordinate 5,216,290 of CM077653.1, read as the reverse complement.
TTTTCCTCTGCTCTCGTTCCACATTTTCACCATTTGTAGAAGCAATGCATCTGTTTTTTTGAAAATGTACCGAATTGCATGAAAAATTGTCCTTGTTGCTTTAAATTGTCCTTTTTATTTTTCTGTGCTGTCACTGCCAGTAGCTGTAAGCATCAATCCAGAGAGGTCACATTGTCCTACAAGCTATAGGTACCTGCAACTGTTACATGAACTTGAAAATATAGACATATATATTTTCTGTAAAAGGTTGCTTTAATGCAAAGCAGGCAGTCGCTTATCCAACAAACCAAGCTTACTGCAATTCATAAACTCCGATCACATATTAAACTGAAAGGGAGGGGAATATATATGGAGGAGGAAGAGAGAATATGAAAATAAGATGCTCACAGAGAGAGAGAGAGTGTGGTTAGCACATCTGCTACACAGACACAATCTTCAGTCCTAGGTAGAGGCAGATGTAAGCTATCCTGCTTGGGCAGGAGGTTGGACTAGATGACCTGCAAGGTCCCTTCCAACTCTGCTAATCTGTTTCCCATCATGCAGCTGTTTAGGTTCCAGGTCCAGAAATATTTTCACTCGGTAGTGTAGAAATAAATATAAATAAATAAATAAAGCTAAATTTATTAACCGCTCCCTCTCCCCACAGGGGCTCGGGGCGGTGCACAGGGAGAATAAAAACCATAAATATACAAAAATACATACAATTTAAAACAGATTAAACAAACTCCTGTGCTAAAATCCCATTAACTAAAAATCCCCACTCAATATAAATAAACAATTAGTTAGCACCCATCAAATATTTTGAGGAATATTTTTAAAAGGCAGGATAAAATATTTCCCCTCAAGAAGAAACAAAAATCTTAAGGGAGACAGAAACTCAGAGCCCCAGATCCCTCGCCCAGCAGATAATTTGTGCCCATTAAGAAAGACTGGGCCAACCTATCTGCAAAACAAAAGACTTTGTGGTGGGATTAAGACATGACCCTCCAGGATTAACCCACTAGCAGCAGAGCTCGCCACATTGCACAATCTCCTAAGGACAGTGCATCAGAGTCCGAGCTTCAACCAAACTTACCTCAGACAAACATGACCCCACATGGCGCCACGGGAGTCAGCCAACAGCCAACAGAATACATTTTCTTGCACAGCAACAGGAAGCTCAAGTTCAAAGGCCAAGAGAAGATCTAAAAAGCCACCCACTCTCAACTCCATGTGGTCAGCTGTCCAAAACCACTCATGTCCTTCTGCCTCACCATTAAAACCACCTTTCCAATCAGCATCTTTCGCCATTTTTCCAATCAGCCTCCATTTTTTCCAATCTTTATCCCAGCTTGGAACTGAACCAGATTGATATTTCTTCCAACAGTAGGATTGTCACGAGGATTAAATAGAGTCAGAACATAAATGCAATAATAACAAGGAAGAGGAGAAGATGGTTAATCCTTGGGCCAGGAATGTAAATCTTGTGCCATGCCTCTAATTCCACCATAGCAGACAAACTAATGATGGCAAGTTTTGTTTCAATAATATTGGCTCCTTATTTCAAACAGCTTAACGTACCTACCGGTTTCTAAAGAGTTCTGGAAAAAAAATTGATTTTAAAAATTCTCAAATCTTAAAGCCCGCCCAAACATATTGGTGACTTTAGTGGGTATAAAAACTCTTATTTAGGGAAGAGAAGTACTCAAAAAGTAAAATCAAATCCTGACACCCCCTTCTTTTTCCGAAATGTACCCAGGGAGTAATAATTTCAATCCTGCCACTTGTCATCATCGAACAGGGAACTGTTATACCTGCCAAATATCCCTAGTCTATTCATAATTTTCATATTTGTTGCATTGAAAAGCTAAAGCCCCAGTAATAAGAGAATCGATGTTATTTTTAATATGTAATTAAATATCTATTGCTGATTATACAAATTAAGTATTGCGTGTTCGACCATGCACTGCTGCATTTCCTTGTCTTTAGTGGTAATGCAAATAAAATATCGAAGTAAATCAATAACTCAATAAAAAAGATAAAACATTTGCAAAAACCTCAATTTGAAGTAGCAAAATACATTTCTCGAACTGAATTGTCCCTCCATTCTTGCCTAAATCGTATTTTAATTTGCTTCACTGGAGCTATTTATCCATCCCTTCCCTTTTTGACGATCTGTTTTCAAATTCTCAAGAAACAGAATCCAGATGTTTCCATCTGGGGTAAATATGTCGGTTTTATTGTCTTGGCACCGAGTCAAGTCTATAGAACTATGTAAGGTATGTACCTTCAGAAAACAAGCCCATCTCACACAAGGCGAGACTTTTAAACAATCTGGTCTTGTCTATCTACAAGTCTATCTTGTCTATCTCAATGAGACAATAATACACTCAACACCGTAGAAAGGGTGGTGGATCTTAGGAGCAGTGGTGGGTTTCTGCAGGCTTGCACCTACTCGTGAGAGCCGGTTGGTGAAATTTAGAGAACCGGTGAGAGGGGGTTCCACCGGCGTACCTGGAAGTAAATCTGGCCCGTCGCTGCCAGTGACCCAACGGAAAGGAAAGGAAGGAAGGAAGGAAGGAAGAAAGAAAGAAAGAAAGAAAGAAAGAAAGAAAGAAAGAAAGAAAGAAAGAAAGAAAGAAAGAATTTATCATCACAATGGAGTCCAAAATTTTGATTGCTAAGCAAGAGCGTTGTTAAATGAGTTTCACCACATTTTAAAAGGTGGCCACTCCCATCCTGTCACATGACTGCCAAGCCACGCCCACAGAATAGGCCACACCTACAGAGTAGGTTCTAAAAAATTTGAAACCCACCACTGCTTAGGAGAAACCCTCCCATACTACCTCCTCTTACAATATTAGACAGCACAGTATCAACAGTAGTGACCTTCACGTTTCTAGGTTCTATTGTATCTCAAGACCTACCATGGACACCTCACATCAAAAACGCCATCCATAAAGCACAACCAAGAATGTTCTTTCTGCACCAACTCAGGAAGCTCAAACTGCCCGAAGAGCTGTTGATTCTGTTCTACAGAGGAATGATTGAATCTGTTATCGGTGGTAAAAAAAAAAAAAAATAGTCATAAAATCAGATCCAGTCATGTAATGATGACTCCCTTAACTGCTTCACTTAACGGCCAACATTCTTGTCTCAATTGTGGTGGTAAATCTGCTCTAAAGGTCCTTTTGTAATCAATGTTGTCGGATTTAAGTACGACGACAATAAAGATTATACTTACTTGTTTGGTTTTGTTTTAAATTGTGACGCCCAAAACCAGACAGACATTTTCCCCCCCAAACGGAGTCTCACCAGGGCAGATTAAAGCAGATTTATTTCCCGTCAGCTAACTCTGTACTTCTTATTAATGCACCCCAGGGCAGAATTTGCTATTTGACGCAAAAGCTCCATGTTGCTGCCTCATCTCGCTCTTGGGATCGCCCAGATCCTTTCCTGCCCCTGGCTTCCCAAACCGGATTCCCCCCCCCCCCCAATCCTACACTCGATCTCATTAAACACATTAAAAACATTGCGCTTACACCTAGTGCTCAGAACAGATTTTTTTCCCCTCCTCCCTGGAACATGAAACAAGAGGCATGCAGGCATCCACAGGCTGGATGGAATGTTTTGAAATATAAATTTTTTATTGCCCGCAGGGTAAGTGGAATGCGAAGGACACGCAGGCCCTTGGCCTGTTTTCCACTTCATATGATCTCTAGATTGCACACCGATCCTGGCCGAAATACGGTTGATTTAAGGGTGTTCTTTTGCGGTGCCTCATCATAGAAAAATGCATAAACAAGCAGCATTGAAGGCAAGTGGGAAGGCTTCGGCTGGGAGGGTGCACAGATTCCTGAGTTAAAATCCTGAGCTCCTTTTTCGTTTTGTTGCAACGGCCCTGCTGTGAATTTGGAGAGGTGGACAGTGCAAACAATGTATGACAATAGGTTATATCCAGTGGTGGGTTCTGGATCCCAGCGCGACTGGTATGATGCAACGAGGCTCGGCGTCCACCACATGAACGCATGCAGCATGCATGCACAGGCATGCAGCACGTGCATGCAACCTTACCTCCTGCGATGCTCCGCGACTTTTCCACGATGCTCCAGCTACTCAGCGGAGCATCGTGCAGGCACCGTACGCTTCATGCGGAAGCGCCAAAGAGCTCAAATACAGGTAAGGAAGGCAGACGGGCAGGTGGGCCCTCTGGAGCACCGTACCAGAACGGTAACCCGGTGCTCCCGGCAGGCACCGGTACGCCCGTACCAGGGTGTATCTCCTGTAACCCACCACTGGTTATATCAAATAGGGATGCTTTTTCGTTTCTTTCAGCAGTGGTGCGTATTTTTTTACCCCTTTAACATTGACGCCAAGTGCGCTTCGTGTGAATGGGCTGATGTGCCTGAACTTGTGTAGGTGTGTTGGCAAGAAGGGAGCTGGCATTGGAAGTGGTTGGACAGGATTCCGACTCCACAGAGCGTCAAAGCAGCCAATGAAGCAGGAAAGGGGCCTCTCTAATGCGCACAGTCTGGCGTGAGCCCTAGAGATCCCAACAGCTGCAAAAAGGAGAGGCTCCGTATGAGGCGTGGCCTGCTCCCTTCTGCAGGAACTCGACCTCTGGATAGGGCCTGCCAACAGCAGAGAGAGCTCAAAAGCCTCCTTTAAAGAAAGGGGCCAAAGTTGTTAATTTTATCTGCGGTGCAGGATTGTCCCCGTTTACGTATAAGCAGGGGGTTGACCTCCAGGGTCCCTTCCAATTCTGTTATTCTATTCTGATTCTAATTCTACTCTACTTTATTCTATTCTAATTCTATTTGATTTGATTCGATTCTAATCCTACTCTATTCTTATTCTTATTCTATTCTATTCCACTTATTCTTCTCTTCTCTTCTACTCTACTTTGTTCTAATTTTAATTCTCATTCTATTCTAATTCTAATTCTGTTTGATTTGATTCGATTCTAATTCTACTCTACTCTATTCTTATTCTATTTTATTGCACTTGTTCTTCTAATTCTATTCTATTATAATTATAACTATAATTCTACTCTACTCTACTATATTCTAATTTTAATTCTCATTCTATTCTATTCTAATTCTAATTCTGTTTGATTTGATTCGATTCTAATTCTACTCTACTCTACTCTATTCTTATTCTATTTTATTCCACTTGTTCTTCTAATTCTAATTCTATTCTATTATAATTATAATTCTACTCTACTCTATTCTAATTTTAATTCTCATTCTATTCTATTCTAATTCTAATTCTAATTCTACTCTAATTCTAATTCTAATTCTACTCTACTCTAATTCTAATTCTATTTGATTTGATTCTAATTCTACTCTACTCTACTCTATTCTTATTCTATTTTATTCCACTTGTTCTTCTAATTCTAATTCTATAATTCTAATTATAATTCTACTCTATTCTAATTTTTATTCTATTCCACTTATTCTTCTGTTCTGTTCTGTTCTGTGCTATTCTATTCTATTCTATTCTATTCCATTCCATTCCATTCCATTCCATTCCATTCCATTCCATTCTATTCTCCATTCCTCCAGAAAGCAGAAGCAAAACCAATGGGTTCAGACTTCAAGAAAGGAGATGCGGGCTAGATAAGTTGAGAGCCAGTGGAACAGAATTGGTCCACAAAGAGTGAATTCTTTTCTGATGGAGGCTGGGTGATCATGTATCTGAGAATCATGTGACGTCGTCAGCTGAAGTCAATTGGTTGTCTGGTCCTGGCCTTAATTGCCAACATGCCTGGGAACTTAATTAAACGCAAGGCTCAAGAAACCATCAGAGAACACAATTAAACATAATTGACATTAAGATGACTTTGACGTTTTTAAATGAGTATTTCTGAGAGGAAGCTTAAAAGGCCCCAGATTCAGGAGCAGGGAGGAGCAGCTATGGCGACTTTACGATCTGTGGGCTTCCAACGCTTAGAATTCCAAAGACAGCAAGGCTGACTCAGGAATTCTGGGAATTGAAGTCCACAGGTGGTAAAATTGCTATAGTTGCCCATCCCTGTTCAAGAGTGAACACTTTCCATAGAATAGAATAGAATAGAATAGAATAGAATAGAATAGAATAGAATAGAATAGAATAGATATTGGAATATAGAATAAAAATAGCATAGCATAGCATAGCATAGCATAGCATAGAATAGAATAGAATAGAATAGAATAGAATAGATATTGGAATATAGAATAAAAATAGCATAGCATAGCATAGCATAGCATAGAATAGAATAGAATAAATATTGGAATATAGAATAAATAGAATAGAATAGAATAGAATAGAATAGAATAGAATAGAATAGAATAGATATTGGAATATAGAATAAAAATAGCATAGCATAGAATAGAATAGAATAGAATAGAATAAATATTGGAATATAGAATAAATAGAATAGAATAGAATAGAATAGATATTGGAATATAGAATAAAAATAGCATAGCATAGCATAGCATAGCATAGCATAGCATAGTGTGGCCAAGTGTGTTTGAACACACAAGAAATTGGTCTTTGGTGCATATGCTCTCAGTGTACATAAAAATGCATTCATCAATAAATTTATTTATATATTCATTCATTCATTCATTCATTCATTCATTTATTCATTCATTCATTCATTTTGTCAAACATGTAAGAGATAACAGGTATAAGTATAAACATGGACATGAACACAGGAAATGGGGACAAATAAATGGGGACAATAGGACAGGGATGGTAGGCACACTGGTGTGCTTATGCACGCCCCCTTACAGACCTCTTAGAAATGGGGTGAGGTCCATGCTAGACAGTTTAAGGTTAAAGTTATGGGGGTTTGAGGATGTAACAACAGAGTCGGGTAGGGCATTCCAGGCATTGACCACTCTGTTGCTGAAGTCGTATTTTCTGCAATCAAGTTTGGAGAGGTTTATCTTGAGTTTGTATCTATTGTTTGCCTGTGTATTATTGCGGTTGAAGCTGAAGTAGTAATTGACAGGTAGGATGTTCTAGCGACAATTTTGTGTACTATGCTTAGGTTAGAGCTTAATCGGCATACTTCTAGGTTGCCCAAGCCCAGAATTTGAAGCCTGGTGGCATAAGGGATTCTGTTGTGAACAGAGGAGTGGAGGACTCTTCTCGTGAAATATCTCTGGACTCGCTCGATTGCATTAATGTCTGATACATAGGGTGGATTCCAGGCAGACGAGCTGTACTCGAGAATTGGTCTAGCAAATCTTGCCCACAAGTTCTCTTCCCTCTTGAGTCAAGAAGGAAGGTGGAGAAATTTAAGTAGATGTTGATGAAAACCAGGATGAATTAACCAAGGCAGAGCTACCCCATTTGACAAATATTTAGCAACTGTAAATGCAAAATTGTGTATAAGATGGTGAGTGAATATAACTGAGTCAGCCAACTCTTCGTTTATTCTGAGCTGTTTTGACTGTCTGAGGGATGTGTGGATTTGGTGAAGGGAAATGATGCATTTGATAAAAATTTAGAGCCACCTACACACATTAGTCTGAAGTGGTTCAACTTTTTGGGTAGTTTTAATGCCACAACTTTTTTTTTTAAGTTCTAAAACCTCAAGAATTGTTTTCCTCTGAATATGTTTTAAACCAGCAACTAATTTTATTTTGCGGTGTTCTCTTTCACCCATTCTAGCCCTGTCTTTGGAAGGAAGTCTGCCCAAAACTTCAGTTTGTTCTCATAATGAAGGGAAAATGTAATCAAGATATATTTAGTATATAGAGTAACCCAATCCAAGACATTCCACACACAGAGTTTTCTAAACAGCAAAGCTCACAGGATAGCCAGTTTGTTGTAGTGGTGAGGGCACCAGGTAGAAACTGGGAGACAGTGAGTTCCCATTACAGATTAACAAGAGGTTAGGGGTCTTGTAGGTCATTTAGTCCAACCCACCAACCTCCTCCCAACCCAAACAGGAGACCCTACACCATTTCTAACTGATCCCAGTCCAGTCTCTTCTTGAAAGCTTCCAGTGATGAAGCTCCTACAAGTTCTGAAGGCAACTTCTGTTCCATGGGTTGATTTGTTCTCACTGTCAGAAAGTTCCTTCTTATTTCTAGGTTGAATCTCTCCTTGGTCAGTTTCCATCCATTATTCCTTGTCTGGCCTTCAGGTGCTTTGGAAAATAGCTTGACCCCCTCCTCTCTGTGGCAGCCCCTCAAATATTGGAAGATGCTCTCATGTCTCCCCTGGTCCTTCTCTTCACTAGACCAGCCATGCCCAGTTCCTGCAACCGTTCTTTGCATGTTTTAGTCTCCAGTCCCCTAATCATCTTTGTTGCTCTTCTCTGCCCTCTTTCTAGAGTCTCCACATCTTTTTGATAGTGTGGTGACCAAAACTGGATGCAGTACTCTAGGTATGGTGTTACCGAGGCTTTCTAGAGTAGTATTAGTACCTCCCTTGATCTTGATTGTAGCCCTCTGTTAATGCAATTTAAGATTGTGTTGGCTTTTTTGGCTGCCGCCATGCACTACTGGCTTATATTGTATGGGTTGTCCACTATGACTCCAAGATCCCTCTGACAGTTATTGCTAGTTCTAGTCCTCCCTTAGGTATGAATGTCAGCAGGTAACTTTGGGCCAATCAACAGGAGACTGTGAGTTCTAGTTCCACCTTAGGAAGGAAAGTTGTGTGGGGGACTTTTGGTCAATCACCAGGAGATGGTGAGTGCCAATTTTCTTTCTGCTTTGGGCACAAAGGCAGTTAAGTGACCTTGGGCCCCCATCTCTCTCTCTCTCTCTTTTCTCTCTTTCTCTCTCCTTCCCTCTTTCTGTTTCTCTTTCACTCTCCCTCTCTCCCTTTCACTCTCTCTCTCTCCCCCTCTCTCTTTTCTCTCTTTCTCTCTCCTTCCCTCTTTCCCTCTTTCTGTTTCTCTTTCACTCTCCCTCTCTCCCTTTCACTCTCTCTCTCTCCCCCTCTCTCCCACTCTCTCTCTCCCTCTCTTTCTTTCACTCTTTCTCTCTCCCCCTCTCCCTCACTCTTTCATTCTCTCCCTCTCTTTCTTTTACTCTCTCTCTCCCTCCCTCCCTCTCTCTTCCTCTCTCTCTCCTCCAGGAAAAGGAAGGCAAGGATAAACTTCTTCTGACAATTTTTCCAAGAAAACTGCAGGCCAGGCACTCACCGGAAGTCAAACCTGATTCCAAGCCATACGCAGGGAAAGAGCGGGGGGGGAAATATCAAAGGATAGTTCATCAGCCTGGGATAAAATTTGTGGAAAGTCATTAGTCAAAACGAAGGGCTTTTTACAAGGAACAAAGATAAACAATTCGCAAAGTTTGTCTTTTTAGCCCAAAGATTTGTCAACAGTGAGATTAAAATCATTCAAGAGAGGAGAAGATAAATGAGCAAAGACAAATGTTATTGTATTATCAATACAATAACAACCAGAAAGGAGAGGAATAGACATACAGGCAGTAAAAGGGGGGAAAGACATACTGCCAAGAAAGAAAAGGGCAGAAATATACAACCACCCTTCCCAAGTGTTAATCTGGCACCAAATAGACGCTTTTCAAGCAGCCCTAGATTTATGTTAGGTCAACTGAAAGCAGGATGGAAAATGTTTACATGGAACTGCTAGGCAGATCATCGGTTTACAGTATAGTAAGCCCTTATGTTTAACAGACATCGGTTTAAAGGACTTTTGGACCCAAAGGAACTTTTTCTTTTGACCTCCACTCCCCTATGATTTTTGTTGTTAGTTGCGAAGTCGTGTCTGACCCATCGCGACCCCATGGACAACATTCCTCCAGGCCTTCCTGTCCTCTACCATCCTCTGGAGTCCATTTAAGCTCACGCTGGCTGCTTCTGTGACTCCATCCAGCCACCTCCTTCTCTTCCATCTCCTTCTTCTTCTTTTGCCCTCCATCTTTCCCAACATGAGGCTCTTCTCCAGGGAGTCCTTCTTCCTTCTCATTAGGTGGCCAAAGTCTTTGAGTTTCCTCTTCAGGATCTGGCCTTCTATGGAGCAGTCAGGGTTGATCTCCTCTAGGACTGACCGGTTGGATGGCCTTGCAGTCCAAAGGCCTCCCAGGAGTCTTCTCCACCAGCACCAGAGTTCAAAGGCCTCCATCCTTTGGCACTCAGCCTTACTTATGACCCAACTTTCACATTAGGTCTTTGAGTTTCCTCTTCAGGATCTGGCCTTCTATGGAGCACAGGGTTGATCTCCTCTAGGACTGACTGGTTGGATGGCCTTGCAGTCCAAGGGACTCACAGGAGTCTTCTCCAGCGCCATTGTTCAAAGACCCCCATTCTTTAGTGCTCAGCCTTCCTTATGGTCCAACTTTCACAGTCATCCATTGCAACTGGGAAAACCAAAGCCTTGACTATACACACTTTTACTGGCAGGGTGATGTCTCTGCTTTTTAGTAGGCTGTCTAGATTGGCCATAGCTTTCCTCTACAGGAGCAAGCATCTTGACAGCCAGTATCTGGAGAATCCACAGTAGTTTAACTCAGAAAATTAGGAGGCTGCAGAAAAGGCTAAAAGGGTGATGTTTCTGCTTTTTAGTTGCTGTCCTCTTCATGGATGACTGCCTTGTCGTGGCGAAGGGGCTTGTGTAGGTCAATGAAGCTATGAGCTATGCTGTGCAGGGCCACCCAAGACGGACAGGTCATAGCTGAGAGGTCTGACAAAATGTGATCCATGGGAGAAGGAAATGGCAACCCACTCCAGTATCTTTGCCATGAAAACCCATTTAATAGATACAGTGGTACCTCGGTTCACGAACTTAATTCGTGAAATGACTCTGGTCGCGAACCGAATTGGTCGTGAACCGAGGCACAATTTCCCATAGGGTTTAATGTAAATCCGGTTAATCCGTTCTGACCTTGTTTTTTGGTCGTAATTCTTGAACTGACTCTGGTCGCGAACCAAATTGGTTGTGAACCGAGGCGGAGTTCGTGAACCGAGGCGGAGTTCGTGAACAGAAGCGGAGTTCGTGAACCAGACCATATTTTTATGAACTTTTCTGTTCGTGAACCGAGACGGAGTTCGTGAACAGAAGCGGAGTTTGTGAACCAGACCATATTTTTAGGAACTTTTCCATTCGTGAACCGAAACGGAGTTTGTGAACCGGAGCACATTTTGAGGAACTTTTCTGTTCGTAAACCGAATTGGTCGTGAACAGAGGCGTTCGTGAACCGAGGTACCACTGTACTACTAAATTAAGGGGCCTTCTGTTAAGCCAAGTTGTTCTTTCAATCTAGGTTTTACTGCAAAGGCTATCTCAACTCTGTAATTTTGTCCAAAGACATGGATTCAGATTGGACAGGCATGCCCTTGCTTCACTAGTAAAACATCCCAGTAAAAAAACAAAAATAAGATTGACCATTTCAGCACGAAACAGTTTTAGAGTTCGTCAACCTATCATGAAATTTTTTGAATGTCCAGAAACATCCAATGGACCAAAAGCTGCCTTCAGACGTTGTGGGAGCTTCATCACTGGAAGCTTTGAAGAAGGGACTGGACTGCCATGTGTCAGAAATGGTGTAAGGTCTCCTGCTTGGGTGGGGGCTGGACTAGATGAACTACAAGGTCCCTTCCAACTCTGTTATTCTGTTATTATTCTGTTATTCAGAAGTTGTGGGAGCTTCGTCCTTGGTGGCTTTCAAGAAGAGACTGGACTGCCCTCTGTCAGAAATGGTGTAGGGTCTTCTGCTTGGGTGGGAAGGTTGGACTAGATGACCTACAAGGTCCCTTCCAACTCTGTTGTTTTGTTTGTTAAACAATGGATGGAAACCAACCAAGGAGAGATTCAAGCTGGAAATAAGGAGAATTTTTCTGACACTGAGAACCATCAACTGATGGAACAGAAGTTGCCTTCAGAATTTGTGGGAGCTTCATCACTGGAAGCTTTTTTTTTTTTTTTTTTTTTTAATTGAAAAAGTTTTATTGGTTTTACATTTTTTAACAGGATAGGGTAATGGTTAGAAAGAAATTTTGAGAGCATTCACGTCAGAGTCGTCGGACCTTCCGAGACCTCAAAATACACATTAAAAAAAAGTTAACATAGAAAACATTTTCCATACCACTACAAGATGAAAGCAAGTACATTTACCTAAATTCTCCCTTCCATGCTGTCAGACATTTACAAAAAGTCCGGATAGAAATATTATACAAAATTGTTCAAGAAAAATCAAGGCAAAGTTATTTTTTTGATCTAAGTCTTTTGGCTATTGTATCTTCTTTCTCTCCCCCCTGGCCCCCCGCGGGCGGGGCCGTGACCCCCTCCGTCCCCCCTGGATCTTCCCCCAGGGCAGAGGAATGTTTTTTAAGAAAGGCTTCCGCCTCAGCAACTGTTTTAATCCTCACTCTTCCTCCTTCCCAGAACACCAGCATCCCTTCGAGTGTCACCCACTTGAACCAAATCCCGTGATCAAACAATGTTTTAGACAAGAAGGAAAATTTCCGTCTTGCATCTCGAATCTTTCTAGGAATCTGCTTCAAGATAGTGACCGTTTTTAGTTGGTAAATTAATGGACTTTCTCTCTGCAATTTCAGGATTTCCTCTCTGGTTGACCTTCTAACAAATTTCACATGTATCTCTCTAGGCACTTCATTCATCCTGGCATATGCAGAATTAATTCTATAGGCTAGGTCAATGTCCCCCCTGATCTCATCCTTAGGTTTTTGTAAATAGTCTGCTAAAATTGTACTCATAAGATCAGGTAGGCATTCACCAGATTCCTCAAGAACATTCTGAAATCTCAAAAAATATGTCATTCTTTCCATATCTATCCTAGACACATGCCCATTTATTTCCCCCACCTCATTAGAAACATTTTTAATCTCTCCCTTAGCCCCCTCCAGCCCTCCTTCCAATTCTTCATTCTTCTGTGTATTCTCCAACACTTGCTTCCGGGTATCCAATAGTTCCTTTTTAAAAGTACTATTTTCAGCCCTCTGGGCCTTTATTTCTAATATCAAAGTTTGCATAGAAGTTTCAAGAGAAGCCATCCTTTGTTCCAAATTTACAAGTGCTGCTTCTTGTGCCATGGTTAAAAGTTAGAGTCACTGCCACCAAGATGGCGTTTTCCGGGTGGGGCTGGTGGGGCAAACCAGGAGCTCAGTTCAGTTCAGGGCTGTGAAGTTGCAAACAATTCAGAAACCAAAAGGGACACAATTTCCCAAATCAGCAAATAATAATAACGAAGGTATTCCAGAGAAGAAGTCACAAATCCATCAAAAGAAAAAAAATTTCAAAAATCCAGAGAGAGTCCTGCTTTCAAAGAGACGCTGGAAATTTTCCTTAGTTGAAATAGTCAGGCAAGGGACAAAGTGAAGCCACTTCCACCGCCCATCTCGCAGCCAGAGGGAGAGAGTAGCAAAAAAAAGAAATTTTTTAAGCTCAGCCAGACCTAGAAACAATGTTGCAGAAAGTCACAATCCACTTTCCCTTGTTAAAGACCGTCCGGAGTGAAAGTTTCCGCTTTCTCTTTGCAGAGAAGCCATTTTAACGTGCCGCTTAAATCCGAGGGGGGGTTTTTTAAAATTAAACACCCCCCTCCCAGTCCGTTCAGCCTGGCTGGCAGCAAGGAAAAAAAAGGTGTTCTTTTAAACTCACTCTCTCTCGCAGCTGAAGCCTCGGCGATCCGCCCGATCTCTCCGTTCAGCCCTCTCCATTAAAGCGAATGGCACCGACAGCCGTTGGGGAAGGAAAAAACCCCCGCTAGCATGTTCCTCTCCTCCTAGGTCGCAGAGAGGAGCGCCCTCCCCACCGCCGTGATGAGGGCCGCTCCCTCTGAGCCGACCCTGCGGGAAACCTCCGGTAACCGGAGAGTTTCGCCCCCCTGGGGGGGCAGAAAAGGCAACAAAGCGGCGAGCGAGCCCTAGGCTCGCCCGTCTCCGCTGGAGCCGGATACCGGAAGTCATCACTGGAAGCTTTGAAGAAGAGACTGGACTGCCATTTGTCAGAAATGGTATAGGGTCTTCTGCTTGGGCATGGGGTTGGTCTGGATGACTTCCAAAGTCCCTTCCAACTCCTTTAATCTGTATCTGATCCTTCCCTTTGCCCCTGTCCATTTAACAAATGATACAGGCAAGATTTCAACCCATTTCTTTCTTGGGTAGTAGTCCTGGTTTATCTTGGAAATAATTCAGAGCCCACTTGTCACACTGAGTTATGTTGTTGTTATGCATATAGATTTCATCTATTGGACCAAAACAAAGAGAGATTCTTATCCAGACTCAAAGCTATCAATAACAAAAGTATGTTAGCGATGACTTCTACTCCACATGTTCAGCTTCCAAGACCCACAAGGAGCAATTCAGATTTTTTTTTAGGCGCAATAAAAACTTCCTCCTAGGCTAACTCTCATGCTCGCTCCCTCCAGTCTTTATGGTCAGTGCCCCTTTAGAAAATAGATGGCCTTTTCACATCTAATTAGCGGCTGATGATATTTATTAGGCCACATGGAACAACATTCATTTTGACTTAGCGTGTTTGAAAACATTGCGTTCCTTTATCAGAATTCTTCATGAGTCTCAGCCAGGGCAGCTTTTCGTTCAAGTTTGTCTATTGATCTCAAGATGTGTATTGATCTCAAGAGGGTGTCAAAGGTCTCTCTGCAACAGCAGGTAGACTTAAGCCATGGTACATGAGAGTCCAAGCACCCTCCGATGTGCAGGAAAAGATGCTTACCGTTTGCAAGAACTACTTGACCATAGATATGGAACTGGAGAAGTTCTACTTTTTAACAAAGAAGAATTAACAGAGGGATACAATCAAGATCCAAAGTCCCCCACACCAACTTCCCTGCCTAAGGTGGAACTAGAACTCACAGTCTCCTGGTGATTGGCCCAAAGTTACCCAGCTGAGTTTCATGCCTAAGGCAGGACTAGAACTACCAATAACTGTCAGAGGGATCTTGGAGTCTTATTGGACAACCAAGTAAATATGAGCCAGTAGTGTGCAGCGGCAGCCAAAAAAGCCAACACAATCCTAAATTGCATTAACAGAGGGATACAATCAAGATCAAGGGAGGTACTAATACTCCTCTATAAAGCCTTAGTAAGACCACACCTAGAGTACTGCATCCAGTTTTGGTCCCCACACTATAAAAAAGTGGTTGAGACTCTAGAAAGAGTGCAGAGAAGAGCAACCAGGATGATGAGGGGACTGGAGGCTCAAACATATGATGAATGGTTGCAGGAACAGGGCATGGCTGGTCTAGTGAAGAGAAGGACCAGGAAAGACATGATAGCAGTCTTCCAATATTTGAGGGGCTGCAACAGAGAGGAGGGGGTCAAGCTATTTTCCAAGCCACCCAGACACCAGACAAGGAATAATGGATGGAAACTAATCAAGGAGATATTCAACCTGTTCCCAGTGTGCCAGGCAAAGGGAACAGCTAAAGAACAGGAGTCGACTTGGGAGTAAGGCCACAGGTGGATGATGAACGGCCCCTCCCAGAGGAAATAAAAGAGGAGCCAAGGGGGAGTGGAGTTTGCCGGAGATAATTAATTCATTTAATTGGTTCGTGATTCTCTGAGACTCCTTCCCAAGTTTTGCAGACCTCGGCCTGGCAGCTCTCCCAGCCAGAGAAGGTCTGTGACTGTAAATCCTCCCTTGAAAGATTTTTCTGGATGTGAATGAGCAGAATTCACAGTCAATTAATAAAAGATTTTTTGGGTCAGGACAAGGAGTTGGCTTCAGGTTCTTGGGAAGCCTCGGTCAGAACACGGAGTTTTGCTTCTTGGGTGGTGGTTGGGTGGGCTTTCTTTGTTTAGTTTTTTCCTGCAGTACCAAACATTCCTTGTGCCGATTTGAAGAGCGGAGGCCTTAATTGCCAATTGAATTATTCAGCATGTTACAACAACACCGGAGAGATTTTCCTGCCAGGCGACACTGGAAAAGAGGACATGACAACGTTTGAAAGATGAACATTCAGTGAACCGTTAAAAGGCGAAGACAGAGTAGGCTGGGAAGTTATCATCTTCCTTTTAGTCTCCAGATTCCTTCCATCTGCCATCTTTCACTAGCAATACATCCTGACGTAACTGATCCGCGGGCACTGCTCTCACCCCCACTTTGCGGTCCTTGTCTGTAAAAAAGTCTTCGGTTTTCCCTTCATCTATAGCTCATCGAATATTCTCCACCGTTTCGGTCCAAAAAAGGGCTTGAATTATGATGCTTATTGACCGCAACTGGAGGTGGAGGTTCCTTCTCTAAGACTCCACCTACGTGAAACACGACTGTTGTGGCCCACCAGTGGCCAGAGGAGCTGGCAGCAGACTCAGACAGTGAGGAGGGTTGGGGAGGAACCTGGGCCAGTCCTGGAGTCTGGGGAAGGCTCTGAGGAGGGCTCTGTGTCGGAGGCAGAGAGGGGGCCGGGGCCATCTGACAGTTATCAGCTGCCTTCGGAGTCAGACATCAGTGAGGCAGACGAACAGCTGGAGCCTGTTCCCAGTGTGCGCATGCGCAGAGTTGCCAGATGAAGGGAGCAGCTAAGGAACAAGGGTAGACTTTTGAGTAAAGCCACAGGTGGACAATAAATGGTCCCTCCCAGAGGAAATAAAAGAGGAGCGAAGGGGGAGTGGAGTTTGCAGGAGACAATTAGTTCATTTAATTGGTTCGTGACTCTCTGAGACTCCTTGCCAAGTTTTGCAGATCTCGGCCTGGCAGCTCTCCAAGCCAGAGAAGGCCTGTGACTGTAAATCCTCCCTTGAAAGACTTTGCTGGATGTGATTGAGCAGAATTCACAGTCAATTAATAAAAGGGGATTTCGTGGGGGCCAGGAGTTGGCTTCAGGCTCTCGGGAAGCCTCGGTCAGAACAATTACTTTCCATCTGCAGGAGGGGGATAGCATTGTGTGAGTGCTTGAGGATCATAATTGTCTCTTCAGCTCCCAGAAAATCATAAGAAGTTATGATCTTTTTTTTTTTCTTCATCAGAAGAGATCAATTTTCACATTTCAAACTTTTGGAAAAGTTTATATGGAATTTCAGGGGAGAAAGTTCCTATTTTAAAAACCCTTCAGAAATGACTGAAGACATACGTATCCAAAGTAGAACATTTAGATTCATCCTTTTGTTCTGTAGAGCAGGGGTCTCTAACCTTTGCAACTTTAAGTCTGAAGGACTTCAGCTCCCAGACTTCTCCAGCTAGCAAAGCTGGCTGGAGAAGTCTGGGAGCTGAAGTCCTTCAGACTTAAAGTTGCAAAGGTTGGGGACCCCTGGCCCAGGCCCTGACACTGACAGCTTTGCTGGCTAGAGAAGTCTGGGAGCTGAAGTCCTTCAGACTTAAAGTTGCAAAGGTTGGAGACCCCTGCTGTAGAGTATCAACCTTGTGAACTCTCAAGTTTCTTCTTTCCTCTGTGTATTCAATATGGACAGGGATTAATATATATGGGTATGAGTGTAGGCGTATACACATGCTATGTATGTAGCATGTGTATATGTGTGTTATGTATGTGCTTGGGAAGATGTATACTTTCTCTTGAGAGCAGGTGATAGAATTTCATTTTTAATGTGGGCCAGTGTGCTTACAGTAAAAAAATGACAATAAAGTTATCTTATCTTACCATACCTTACCTTCTTATCCCATATCCCATCCTATCTATACTATCTACTATCTGGAAAGCCGTGCTCCGCTACAAAACTATGTGATTGGGCTTGATAAATTGACACCGACAGCTTGAAAATTAATGAGTAGTTACGATTGGCCTCTCTTCTCCCCTTCTCTCCCTTGCCCCACAGAATCATCTCCTCTCCTTGCCCCACAGAGGCCTCTCCTGTCTTATCCCCTTTCTCTCCCTCAGGCTGGCCCCATTGATCCTCTCCTATCCCCTTCTCTCCCTCAGGCTGGCCTCATTTATCCTCTCCTATCCCCTTCTCTCCCTCAGGCTGGCCCCATTGATTCTCTCCTATCCCCTTCTCTCCCTCAGATTGGCCTCATTGATCCTCTCCTATCCCCTTCTCTCCCTCAGGCTGGCCCCATTGATCCTCTCCTATCCCCTTCTCTCCCTCAGGCTGGCCCCATTGATCCTCTCCTATCCCCTTCTCTCCCTCAGGCTGGCCCCATTGATCCTCTCCTATCCCCTTCTCTCCCTCAGGCTTGGCCCACAGAGGCCTCTCCTACCTTATCCCCTCAGTCTAATTCCTTAGCATCAGAGCGTTTTTCCTAACCCTATCCCTAACGCCAAAGTGGCAGTTGGAACAGAGTTCTTTTCAGGTGGGGAGGGGGAGTAGAATGTCTAACTCCTTAGCATCAGAGCATGTTAATAATAATATAAGAAATACTAATGATCTGATGGTCATTTCGAAAAAATCCTTTCTTAGCGAGCCCCTAGAAGCCAAGAGGAAGCCAAGAGGAACATATGTGCCAAATTTCAAGTTTGTAGGTTTTGCGGTTCTGGAGATTTTGTGATGCTGCATGAATGGTATTTCGCTTTTATAGAGAGAGATAAAGCCCAACATTCTGCAGCCAATTTCTTGCCGTTGAAATAGCTGCATTTTAGTAACAGGATTTCAAGTAACTTTTCAGACGGAGATAAGGGTAGCAATTCCTGTACTTTATCTCCCAGAGCCTTTAATTTTTTTTAAAAAAAATGGCAGATTTGCCACAAAATTTCAGCCACCAGATATCAGGATGCAGTTATATCTTACGCATGGGACGATAATACCGAAAGTAAAAATAAAAAGGAATGCAAGAGACACATTTTTCTTGTATTTCCTGGGTTTTCTACAGCCAGTATCCAAGATGAAATTCACACCTACACGCCTTCTGAGGACCCGTCTACATTTCGGGCACAGCTCAGCAATTATCAGATCCTGAAAGGGCTGACTTGGTGTTGTGATGATGTGGCACTTCTGTGTACTGTAAATCCTCCATTCAGCTTTATTTCTGCCTTCTGCAGTTTGACTCGCCTTTTATGCACGCTTTCATCCTACAGATTCCAGCTGCTTCTTATCCTCTGAAAGAGGAATGCAAGGAGGGGGGAAGGCACCACCTCCCTCCCCCTCAGCCACACGCGAGCACACACACAAACCAACACACACGAATCTAAGAGAGCCTCCTGAAAGCTTTATCGCACACGCGCGAGCGTCAAATCAAGCTGGGCCTCCACATCACTAGATTTCTAGAGCTTGACTTGGCCAACCTCTTTGCTATGAGCCCTGTTAGATGGTCCCACTGGGATCTGACGGGCTTCAACTGCTTTTCAGGCCAGGCACTTCTGCCTCCCCACCGAATTCCTGAGACCGAAGAGCGGCTCAGGGCAAATGGCTTGCGGGCGTCGTGTAGTGGGACAGAGCCTTGCCTGGTTCAAAACATCGGCGGCCCTGGAGAGGAGGTGACCTCTAGCCTCTCTCCCGCTCCGAGCCAAAGAAAACACAAAGCAGATGTGCAGAACCAGGCAGGATGGATATAGAAGGGATGACAGAACAGTCTAGCTGGTTCTTTCGGTGCGAATGTAAGTGCAAAATTCAACTCCCCGTGTCCTACGGCTCCTCCATTTACGAAGCCCCAGAGGACTGTTGGGACAATGAGTCGGTGGAACGGCTGGCCTCCAGAGGTTGTGGGTTTGCTCCAACACTGGAGGGTGGACAACTGTGTCTCTGAAAGGGTACAAGGTTTCCTGTCGGAGCAGTGGGTTGGACTAGAAGACCTCCAAGGTCCCTTCCAACTGTGTTATTCTATTCTATTCTATCCTATCCTTCACAACCCGTCCTACTCTACTCTACTCTACTCTACTCTACTCTACTCTCTATTTATTCCATATTCTGTACTGTTCTGTTCAATTCGATTCTATCCTTCCAAATCCATCCCACTCTACTCTACTCTACTCTACTCTACTCTACCCTACCCACCCTACCTTACTCTATTCTCTATTTATTCCATTTTCTGTTCTATTCTATTCTATTCTATTCTTCCCAGCCCAGCCCAGCCCACTCTACTCTACTCTACTCTACTCTACCCTACCCTACCCTACTCTATTCTCTATTTATTTCATTTTCTGTTCTATTCTATTCTTCCCAGCCCATCCCATCCCACTCTACTCTACTCTACTCTCTATTCATTCCATATTCTGTTCTGCCCTATTCTAATTCTATTTCTACATTCCAATATTTATTCTAGTCTAGTCTAGTCTAGTCCTATTCCTATTCTATTCCTATCACAAATTCTACTACCAATCCAGGTTTCCCACATTCCAAAACACCTGATGGCAGGATAAGAAACAATGGATAGAAACTAATCCAGGAAAGAAGCAACTTAGAACTAAGGAGGAATTTCCTGACAGTTAGAATAATTAATCAGTGGAAGGACTTGCCTGCAGAAGCTATGGGTGCTCCAACACTGGAAGATTTTCTTTTAAAGAGATTGGACCACCATTTGCTCAGATGAGCCCTGAGCAAGCCAGAAACCAAATGGCACGCTCTCTTTACGACTAAAAAATTCTGAGATTCCCCTCCCCCCCCAATTTTCTATTATTATTATTTATTATTTTTTCAATTTATATGCTGCCCTTTTCACCAAAAAGGGACTCAGGGCGGTGCACAGAAAGATAAAACCCTACAATATACAAAATTTAAAAAGCAATTAAACCAATACAGCTGTGCTAAAATTGAATAAATAGTTAAAACCATAAATAACGAATTAAAATAGTCCCTAATCTATGTCAGGCCGGCAAGACGAAAGAAATGAGCTTTTACCATCCGACGGAAGAGTCGTAGGTCCGTGATGGTACGGATATCGGGGTTATTCCATTCATAACACCGAGATAAAACTCTATCTGCCAATGCCATTTAAAAGGACAAAGTAAGTAGTTACAATTAGTAGGATGTGGCAGGTTATAAATTGGGGGAGACGGGGGGGGGGGGGGCACCTAGTAACCCTAATGCACATTCTGTAAAAGGAAATGATAGCCTAATATTAAAGTCAGAAAATCGGCTGAGAGATTAAATTGGTGTTTGCTTCTCAATTAATCTCAGGCGCTTTTTTTTATGAGATGTAGTAAAATGCTACAATCTAAGCAAGACCGCCTGCAAATATTAATTTCAGTAGTTCTCTTTGGTATTCTTCCCCTTTGCTGGTAATGATATGCAGCTCTGTAGCTCAATCCAATAAATGTGAAGCTTTGCTCATTTTTAAACTTTAAACTTTTTTTCATATAGATGTGGGGGGGGGAATGTTCCCCCTGCCTTAAAAAAAGGAGAAGTCACACTTCTGTCTGCTTCTTAGATTTAACAATTTCCAGCCAAGCACAACTAACTCCAAAATAAATAAATAAATAATTTCAAAAGTTATCTGTTCAAACGCTAGGCGTGACATTGTTCTTTGAGTAAATTCTGCCCTCTTGCGGTACAATTCACCAATTGTTTTCATTTCTTTTTAAAAAAAATATATATATATGCTGTTGCTGATTTCCATAGAGGGAGGTATGTCAGCAATACTTTGTTTTCAAAGGCAAGATATCCCAGTGGGAAAAGTCAGGCTCAAATCAGTGGAGAATATAGACTGCATTGCTTAGCTACTAACACTTAGCACATTTTAAAAATCCCCTTTTTATGCATATACGATACGCTCCCACAGAGAGGGCCTACTAAGGGTGCCAACCGCCGGTCAATGCCGGCTAGCGGTGCCCAGGGGTAGGGCCTTCTCTGTGGCAGGGCCGGCCCTCTGGAACGACCTACCCCCCGAACTTCGCACTATCACGGACCTTCCCCTCTTTTGCCGTTCACTCAAGACATATTTTTTCCAGCAAGCTGGTCTAGCTTAACGTTTAGATCTTATTGTGATATAGCTCCTGCCAATTCGTAAATGGACGTTGGGTTTTTATTGGGAATTTTATTGGGAATTTTAGCACAGGCTTTTAATTTAATTCTTTTTAACGATATTGATTGTATTGTCTATTATTTACTGGTTTTAATTTCTTGTGCACCGCCCTGGGTCCATCTTGATGGAGAAGGCGCGGTATATAAATCGAAATAAATGAAATGAAATGAAAATATATTGCAATCTAAACTATAGAGCAAAAAAAAAAAAATGTGTATACTCGGTAGGGACTACTTCTTTGATACTATTCATTTTTAAAGAAGCTTCTCTTTTGGTGAGTAGGGATTAAGAGCAGCCATGTTTCCTTCAAGTAGTGTATTTTGATGATATCAAGATCAAGGGAGGTACTAATATCATTCTATAAAACTTTAGTAAGATCCCATCTAGAATATTGATTACCACGCTATAAAAAAAGATGTTGAGGCTCTAGAAAGAGTGCAGAGAAGAGCAACCAGGATGATTTTAGGGGGCTGGAGGCTAAAACATACGATGAACGGTTGCAGGAACTGAGCATGGCTAGTGTAGTGAAGAGAAGGACCAGGGGAGACAGGATAGCATCTTCCAATATTGGAGGGGCTGCCACAGAGAGGAGGGGGTCAACCTGTTTTCCAAAGCTCCTGAAGGCCAGAGAAGGAATAATGGATGAAAACTGAACAAAGAGAGATTCAACCTGGAAATAAGGAGGAACTTTCTGACACTGAGAACAACCAACCAGTGGAACAGAAGCTGCCTTCAGAAGTTGTGGGAGCTTCATCACTGGAGGCTTTCAAGAAGATTGGACTGCCATTTGTCAGAAGTGATGTAGGGTCTCCTGTTTGGGCTGAGGGTTGGACTACTAGATGGCCTACAAGGTCCCTTCCAACTCTGATAATCTGTAATCTTGTCAAGGTTCCGACTGACATACTCAACCAAAGCAAGCACAATCAAGACGATCCAACCTCTTTATGCAAAACATGATGGAGTTCATCATTTCGGCACCTTTGGAGGCAAAATTAGATTGAGATCTTCCCCACACTAATGCCGAGAGTTAAAAGTTCCAATTCTTCCACCTGCCAATTAGCTCAGGTCACATTGTCCAAGACAATCTCTGAATATTGTTGTGGGAAAGTTTTTTTGGCTCTTGTAAACACCTGCCAAGAGGTCCTTGGTTCTCACACTGACATCTAGATGTCTGGCCCATGTTCTATCACCCCCCACCCTCCCAATAGTTTGGGAAGTTATTTAGCCCTTCTCCAGCAGGGGGTGCTGCAGAGGAAAGGAAAAAGAGGGAGATAAATATTGCTGGGACCGAGGCAGAAATATTCAAAAGTAACTCAATATTCATAGGTAATTCCTAGTACAGGTGTGTGTTCTTTCTCGTTCTTCCAGAATACTTGACTCTAAAGACTAAAAGGGTGATCCTCCCAGGGGTGGGATGCACAGAGGTTTACCACCAGTTCGCAAACGTGAGCGCATGGGTGCTTTCTGCATCTCTTGCGTGCCTTCTGTGGCTCATATGCGCACCTTCTGCACATAGACATGGCCTTCCATGCATGCACTTTGCTTGCGTGCAGGGCATCAAAAACAAGGCTACCTAGGCAGTGGTGGGTTGCAAATATTTTTACTACCAGTTTGGGGGGGTGCATGCAATGCTTCTGCAGCACTGCTACCGGTTCGGCTGAACCAGGAGCAACCCACCATTACACATAGTACATAATGGAGCCGGGACGGGGAGGGTGGGCCCACCTCACCCCACCCTGCCCATAGCTCACCATTACTGGTTCCCCCAAACCAGTCTGAACCGGCTAAATACCACCTCTGGATCTTCCCCATCGATGTCCTGTGTGTTTGATGTTTTTCTTTTTTTAAAAAAAAAAGCCATCCTCTTATGTCTTTGGAAATGCAAACAAACTCGAGACAGAGCTCCACCCGAAATGATGTATATCTGAATACTAATCTACTAACACGTAATTACATGAAAACGCACTCCAATGGTGTACTGTTTATTTGGGTAAACAAGATGCATATGCATCATTAATCATTGAGCATGGGGAACAGCAGTATATATACATTGTTGTTTTTGTTAAACGCTCCTCCCAAAAGAGAGTTTTTCAGCATGCCTTCTAAATAAGGATTTTAGTCCCTCTTCCCCACTTCGTGTTTTCAAAAGAAAAGAACTGGAGTGAAATCATCCACTAGTGAGTGTGAGTCTGTGTGTGTTACATTTGTGCTGATAAATAAACAAAGGGAGACTAGTATAGATCTATTTCAAGCTATTTAGCTCTCATCCGCTAGCCATACCCTTACTGGGATTCGAACCAGGACTGTATTATATATTTGTGTTACACAATGTGTGTGTGTGTGAGTGTGTGTGTGTGTGTGTGTGTTACGTTTGTGCTGATAAATAAACAAAGGGAGACTAGTATAGATCTATTTCAAGCTATTTAGCTCTCATCCGCTAGCCATACCCTTACTGGGATTCGACCCTTCGAAGTATTACATGTGAGGCAGTTGTAATTGTGACTGTATGTATGTATGTACAAACAATTAAATCCCATTCACACTGTTGGAAGAAAAATCCAGTCTGGTTCTAAACCGGGAGAAAGGCGCTGGAAATAAAATGGAGGCTGACTGCAATGAAAGAAGGTTTATTCGGTTTCTAGAACCTTCCGTGACAGTAGCAATGTTTCTGGGGTGGCTGACAAAATGGTCAAGTGAGTGGATCGATCGATCTTTAGAGATTTCTGGGGTTTTGTGTTTGAGATGCTCCAGGGGGTTGTGCAATGTGGTGAGCCTTGTGTCTTTTCCTATTTCAAGGGTGATGGTTAGTTTAGTTTATTCGGTTGAATTCTATTATGTCCTAAAGGTCATGTCCTGTCCTTAGAATTTGGGTGGAGGGGGGAATGTAGATTTTAATCCCATCAGCTCCAACTTTCTGTGAGTTTTACTTATGAATAGATTGGCCCAGTCTCCATCTCTAAAGACTTGAGGCTTCTGCTTGAGGCTAAGAAAGAATGAAGCTGCTTTCTGCCTTTAAGAACATTTTTCTCCATTTCCCCTTTGGGGAAATATTCTATCCTGCCTCTCTTAATATTAAGAATAAAGAATATTTTAATCTGGGAAAGGGGGACTTCCTACAACACCAGCTATACACAACAAAATGAAAGCGTGCTGATTAATTTCTGGTTCTTTACTACTTTTCCACATTGCTGGCTATGGCCAAAATAAGTCAATTAAAAATTAAAATAAGACAACAATGAATAAATTGTCATTCTTAAAACTGGAGAACGTGGTGGCTCAGTGGCCAAGATGCTGAGCTTGTCGATCAGAAGGTCGGCAGTTCAGCGGTTCGAATCCCTAGTGCCCCGTAATGGAGTGAGCTCCCGTGACTTGTCCCAGCTTCTGCCAACCTAGCAGTTCGAAAGCACGTAAAATATGCAAGTAGAAAAATAGGAACCACCTTTGGTGGGAAGGTAACAACGTTCCATGCACCTTCGGTGTTATGTCATGCCAGCCACATGACCACGGAGACGTCTTCGGACAGTGGTGGCTCTTCGGCTTTGAAACAGAGATGAGCACCGCCCCCTAGAGTCAGGAATGACTAGCACGCATGTGCAGGGGAACCTTTACCTTAACCTTAAAACTGATCTTTTTTTTTAAAAAAATGACTACTTCCCTACCCACCCACCCACTGCCAAAGCAAAGTTCTTGGTATTTTGGCCCATATTGCGACCAGGAAGGAAACTAGAAAAACTATATTGATGTGATCAGAAATCAGTGAACTGACTTAATTCTTTTTTTCCCCAGCCTCCTGTTGTACCTGGATGTCGCATGCACAGACTGAATTTAAAAGGGTGGCCGAAGGAAACGTAACTTTGCCCTGCCACCATCGCCTCCATCTTCTGGAGCCAGCAAGTCTGGATATAGAGTGGCTGCTAAAGAATTCTGAAGCTAAACCGAAAGTGGTAAGGTCTAACCTGGTGTTCCAACTTTAAGACATGAGGACTACGACTCCCAGAATTCCACATACTGGCTGAGGAACTATGGGGATTGAAGTCCACGCATTTTGTAGTTGCAAAGTTTGAGGGACAGTCTTCTAACCCAGGGGTCTCCAACCTTTGCAACTTTAAGTCTGAAGGACTTCAGCTCCCAGAATTCTCCAGCCAGCTTTGCTGGCTGGAGAAGTCTGGGAGCTGAAGTCCTTCAGACTTAAAGTTGCAAAGGTTGGAGACCCCTGTTCTAAGCGCTAAAAACATATTGCCTCTAGATCATGGTTGCATGGCTCATTTTCTAGAATTGTCAATATTTAGAGAATGAATATTTATAGGTATGAGAATGTAGAAAGGTAGCACCCAACCCTCCTAGAAGAATGAAAAATCTTGAGACAGCCAATAGAATACATATTCTTGCACAGCAACAGGAAGCTCAAGTTCAAAGCTCAGGAGAGGGTATAAATACCTCTCACTCTCCACTCCATGTGGTCAGCTGCCCGGGACTTCAAACCCATGTGGCCCTGTCTATCAATAAACCATCTTTCCAATCAGCCTGCATGTTTCCAGTGTCTTTACTCCCCACTTGGAACTGAACCAGATGGATATTTCTTCCAACAATTAAGAATGTGGGTTTGTAGGACTACGGGTCAGGCTTTCTTGCAGAAGCACCTTGCAAATAGCTTCTTTATACACGCTGTTTTATCAGGAGTAGTTTACACGGGACCAAGCAGAAGGCAAAAAGGTCATTAAACATTGTCTGTCTATAACTCTTTAAACCATGTTAGTCTTGTTATGCCCCCCACCCCTTACTACAAATCTCCCTTTGACACAGTCCTGGATAATTGTGATTTGCCTTCATTGTGATTTTAACTCAAAAGGAAAAAAGGCGCTTATACAAATGTGAATCACCCACTGGTTTTCCTACAGGGCTTACCAAAGATTTCACAGCAATCATCTGAGCGTTGAAAACATATTTATTTTTTCAACTGTGACTCAAGATTGGTAAATAGACAGTGAAAATTATGAGTCATGACAAGCCATCAAATATACCAATTAGTGGTTACATCAGGAATTCCAGTCCCCAACAGCCATCTTAAAATTCACCTCTTTCCCAATCTTCTCAATTAAGAGGACTGGATATCTTTCTTTCTTTTTTTTTCATACATGGCAAAGATATATGGATGCGTGCTGAGCTTTTCGACGGAATTAGAACTGATTGGCCAAGTGGTTGTCTGTTTCTCAATTGCTTTTTGCAAAAGCAGCAGTTAAACTTAACTTCCCTCCCAAACATGCAGCTTTGTCAGATAATCCTTTAAACAAACAAACAAAAACCATTATCAGGTTATGATCAATTCCAGATTACGGTTTAGAGGCTTAAGGTGCTACCCTGTTTCCCCGAAAATAAGACCTCCCCAGATAATAAGCCCAAATAATAAGCTTTTGAGCACATGCGCTAAAATAAGCCACACCCCCAAAATAAGCCCTGCCCTAAAATATTTCACTATTTAAATGCATGCGCAGCCGGTTCCCGCCATTTCCTGGAGGGAAAGGGGGAACATGCCCCAAACCCTCCACATGCACCCGCCATCTACACAGAACAGCCTCGTGGAGGCCACTCCCACAAACCCTAGATACCACGCCCCTTCTCCTAATGGTGGCCGCAAAATGAGTGCCAGTCCCAGTGATGCTAGGGCTGGCAAGTGTGTGCCAGAAACAGAGAAAGAACTTCAGCTGATCTGCGGGCCGTGTGCTGGGGTTAAGGGGCCTCCTGCAGCTCAAAAATAATAAACCTCCTCAAAAATAAGGCCAATTGCTTATTTCGGGGATCAAAAGAAAATAAGACCCTGTCTTGTTTTGGGGGAAACACAGTGTTCACTAAAAACAGAGACATATATGATTTGACCAACCAATTTTAGGTCAACATGCAGCTCTTTATGGAAATAGAATTCTAAACAATATTTAAAAGACATTGAGCCAGGTCTAGGACCATTCTCCTCCTGCCCTTCGCCGCGCCTATTTCGCCCCCAGGTTTCTGCCCCAAGTCATTAACCTCTACCCACTTGCCACCACTGTTATGACCCTAGCTGTTAGTGCCAGCCAATGGGACCCTGCCTCTTTAGGCCCAGACCCTTCCTCATGGGCTTTTGGAAGAAACACTGTTCACCTTGGACTTTTGAACTCAGGTGAAAGCCCGTGAGCAAGGGTCTGGGACTAAAGAGGCAGGGTCCCATTGGCCGGCACGAACAGCTAGGGTCCTAACAGCAGAGGCGAGAGGGTAGAGGTTAATGGCTGGGTGCGGAAACCTGGGTGCGGCGAAGGGCAGGAGGAGAATGGTCCCATTCCAGCCAGGAATCAGCAGAAGTAGCCTGCAGTACTGCACTCAAACCACTGCACCACCGTGGCTCACCCATTTAAAACAGGTTTCTTGTTTTATCATCCAGGGAAATATAATATTCTGCCTTTTTAATATTTCCTAAGATATTTCATTCTTCTAGGAGGGGAGTGGTGTCCCACAAACGTATGGCCAACAGAACCATTAGAGGCATACAGTAATTATGACACCGAGTTGGTGCACACTGTTATTAGCCATCTTGGAAGCTTGTGTCTTGTTATCGGTTTTGTGACGTGAATTATCATAGCTGGGGAGGTTATCTGGTGAAGAAATAAATGCTGCCATAAGTTTGATTTCATCTTTGGCCAAACTTTAAAGTTTGCAAAGCTGATGAGCAACTTGGTCTCCCAGGTGATCACTTATGCAGGCGGCAACATCTATCATGATCTGATCGAAGAGCAAAAGGGACGTGTGTCATTCGCCTCCAATTTCCTGAGCGGAGATGCTTCTTTGGAGATTTCCCTTCTGCAGCCAAGCGACTCTGGACAATATACGTGCAAAGTTAAAAATGCTGGACAGTATGAATGGACCCACATCACGCTGAAGGTCCTAGGTAAGACGGTCACCATCCTTTCAAAACAACAAGTATTTAGCTTTTCTGTTGAATGTCCCAGGGTTGTTGTTTTTTTCTTCTGACCCAAAGGGAGAACCTCACTGATTGTCCCAAAAGTGGCAACTGGACTTCCTTGTTTTTTCTTTTCTTTTGAAGACGTTTCACTTCTCATCCAAGAAGCTTCTTGGATAACCAGAGCTGAAGAAGCTTCTTGGATAACCAGAGCTGAAGAAGCTTCTTGAATAACCAGAGCTGAAGAAGCTTCTTGAATAACCAGAGCTGAAGAAGCTTCTTGGATAACCAGAGCTGAAGAAGCTACTTGGATAACCAGAGCTGAAGAAGCTTCTTGGATAACCAGAGCTGAAGAAGTTCTTGAATAACCAGAGCTGAAGAAGCTTCTTGAATAACCAGAGCTGAAGAAGCTTCTTGGATAACCAGAGCTGAAGAAGCTTCTTGGATAACCAGAGCTGAAGAAGCTTCTTGGATAACCAGAGCTGAAGAAGCTTCTTGGATAACCAGAGTTGAAGAAGCTTCTTGGATAACCAGAGCTGAAGAAGCTTCTTGGATGAGAAGCGAAACGTCTTCAAAGAAGAAAAAAACAAGAAAGTCTGGCTGCCTCCTGAAAAAAAAGCACTTTTGGGACAACCTTGACCTACAGAACCTCACTGATGGTTTTTTCTTCCTTTCCAGAGAAACCTTCGAAGCCCAAATGCTGGAAAGAAGGGGTGGCATCTGAAGGAAAAGAAATCACTTTACAATGCAACTCCGTCTCTGGCACCGTCCCTATCATGTACACCTGGCAGCGTGTAGACGCAAAGGGAAAATTCGAGTCCCTGCCGCCCTCGACACGTCTCAGTGAGTTTTGCTGGTTCAAACCATCCCTCCGCTCTCCTATGAATTAATTTTTTGGGGGGTGGGGGGTGATAATAGCAATCATTATTGGAAAGTAGACTATCTTCCATTGTGATATAGCAATAGAAATAGCATTTAAACTTATATACCACTTCACAGTGCTTTTGCAGCCCTCTGGTTGACAGAGTCAGCCTCTTGCCCCCAACAATCTGGGTCCTCATTTTACCCACCTTGGAAGGATGGAAGGCTGAGCCAACCTTGAGCCTAGTGAGATTCGATCTGCCAAACAGCGGGCAGCCAGTGATCAGCAGAAGTAGCCTGCAGTACTGCATGCTAGCCACTGCGTCTCTTATATATCAATTTCTACATTGCATGATGTGTTTCAAATATAAACATACAATACAATACAATAGCAGAGTTGGAAGGGACCTTGTAGGTCTTCTAGTCCAACCCCCTGGGTGGGCAGGAACCTTATACCATTTCAGACAAATGGCTATCTAACATCTTTTTAAAGACTTCCAGGGTTGGGGCATTCACAACTTCTGGAGGCAAGCTGTTCCAGAGGTTAATTGTTCTAACTGTCAGGAAATTTCTCCTTAGTTCTAAGTTGCTTCTCTCCTTGATTAGTTTCCACCCATTGCTTCTTGTCCTGCCCCCATCACCATAACCATTATAATCATGTACATAAAAACATATATGCAATATCAATCGTTATTGAAAAGTATACCATCTTCCATTGTGACATCAATTATATAACCATCAAAATATTTAGTAATCAGTTTTTCTTTCATCCACTCATCTAATCTCTGTATCTGTCAGATAACCATTTGTAGAAAAGTTCCCATGTCACAAAATACTCCGAAGCTTCTAAATGTCACTGAATCCCGACTCTTCATTTATTTTAGATCTGTCTAATCCTGCCCAAGTTATTATGAAGAATCTCACATGGATGTCCACAGGATCGTACCAGTGCACTGCCTCCAACGAAGCAGGAGAGGACAGCTGTGCCATACAGGTGACTGTGCAACGTAAGTATGGAAGATATCTAGGAATATTTGAAATGAGCTTGGAAAATTACTGATGATCAAAGTGCCCAAAGGCCAGAGAAGGAATCATGGATGGAAACTGACCAAGGAGAGATTCAACCTGGAAATAAGGAGGAATTTTCTGACAGGGAGAACCAATCAATGAAACAGAAGCTGCCTTCGGAAGTTGTGGGAGCATCCCTGGAGGCTTTCAAGAAGAGACTGGACTGCCATCTGTCAGAAATGGTGTAGGATCTCCCACATGGATGGGGGGGTTGGGCTAGATGACCTACAAGGTCCCTTCCAACTCTGTTAATCTGAATCAGTGCAGGAATCAGAATAGAGATATTCTGCTACAATGGTAGCCTCTCCTAGTAGCCAACTGGCTTCTGCAGCAGCCTGCAGAGAGGCAAGGAAGTGGCTTTGAAGTGAAGGTTCAGGAATCACTATAGAAATCAAAAGAATGGAAAGCATTCCTTAAGGCCAGGGAAAGTGTTCAGGAAATACTTCTTGGGATATGAGGAGGAGGGACGGAAAGGCACAATCAGACTTGTAAGATTCTGTTAATATACTCCTTCACTTACAACCATAAGAGCGCCCAAAATTTCTGTTAAGCGAGACATTTCTTGAGTTCTTTCCAAAGTTGCTAAGTGAATCACTTTTTTTTTGCCTTTTTAATGACCCCGTAATTTCTTACATCGGAGTCAGGACAACTGAATGGAGCGGAGGGTGTATTGGCCAGATGCCCTTCCTGTCGCCAATGTGGAGTTCGCAACAGATAATTTATTCATTGTGCAGACAGAGAGAGATCTGCCGCTACTTAGGATCGAACTCACAGCCTCCTGATTGTGAGGAAAGAGCTCCGCCTCTAGGCCACTGTACCTCTCATGCCAAGTGAATTGCTGCAGTTGATAAATTAACCTAACTAGGTAACATCATCCATGCTAGTCACTAGCACTGATGATGTTGCCTAGTGTTATGGCCTGCAAGTGGCCTGTGGAGCTGACAGCAGAGTCGGAGAGTAAGGAGGTTAGGGAGGAACATGGGCCAGTCCTGGAGGCTGGGGAAGGCTCAGACGAGGGCTCTGCATCAGAAGCAGAGATGGAGCCAAGCCTATGTGGCAGTTCTCAGCTACCTTTGGAGCTAGACAGCAGTGAGGCAGAAGAACAGTTGGAGCCTGTTCCCAGTGTGCGCATGTGCAGAGCTGCCAGAAGAAAAGAACAGCTAAGAAATCAGGGTGAGCTTGGGAGTAAAGGCACAGGTGGTGAATGGCCCCTCCCATAGGAAATAAAAGAGGAGTGAAAGGGGAGGGGGCTTTTGCAGGAAACAATTCCTTCGTTCAGTCGTTAGATTCATTTCAGGAGTGTGAAGATCTGTCCGTGAATCTCAGGGATTCTGTGCCCAGCCTTTCCTTCCACAGCACCTCATTTAGAAAATATCTGCATGGCAGCTTTCCAAGTTAGATAAGCTCTGTGCTCATAAATTCACCTTTGAAAGACTGTTTGCCAGGCCTTCGCTGAAGGTGAAGGAGAGGAATTCACATTCTTTTAATAAAAGGGGGTTTGTCGGGACCCGGAATCTGCTTCGTGCTTAGCCTAGGTCAGAACACCTAGTTAGGGTAATGCAAGAAAACGAAAGCAAGGGCAGAGGGCAGCAAGGACCTCTCGTAGTTCTAGTCTTCCAAGGGGAATTGGTTTCCTTTTCTTATAGGGCTGCCCCAGTTCTCGGTAGAACATGATTGAATAATCAAACTGGGTAGTGATGAAACAAGAGTCATTGGCTCCTTGTTCTGGAAAGGGCAGCAACTGATGCACCAGTTTAAGTTGGGAAAAGACAAGCCCACCCCAGCCTTCATCATCGCTGTGAGATGTTATTTTGAAGAGAAAGTGACCTCATGGAAAGCAATTACGACAATCAAATTGCGGCAAAACATTCCTGGGCCATCGAGAATACTGCCTCGCCAAGGCTTCGATTTGAGCCTCTTTTATCCCATCCAGGGCTTAATAATGCTGGATTGAGACCTGCGGAGGCATGTTATACCTGAGTATCCTCAGCATCAAAGGTCATCACCCCACCTTATTTCTAAAACCTCTGAGAAAATTTAACGCAGATATTAAATAACAGAGATGGTAGCTGGCCCTGTGGGACTTAAGAGCTTTTTCCCATGAGTATCAAGTGGAAGAGAGCGACGCAATCTTAAAAACAGCCTCCTACGCTGACTTCTCCATATGCAGCCCAGAAGGGTGCCATCTTTGCCAGGTTATCTAGAAAGGACTGGGTGGGAAGGGCGTGCTTTTTCCTTCACCCGGAACTTCCTTGTATTCAACACCGGAGCTTCAGTTTTTTAAACAAATGAAAAGCTTAATGTGCAAAATATGCGGAGAGCAAAACATTTTAACATTTCAAATCTAAACTTGGGGAGTCAGGTATGTGAAATATGCAATGCAAAAAGAAAGCCGAGGCAACACGGAGTGCATTTAGGACAATTAATGGTGTGGACGCAACAAGGTGGATGGCACCACTGTTGAATATCTGAAGTGATAAACTTCTACCTTTTGCATAATCTGAGATGCGTTGGCTGAGGAAAAACTAGGAAGAAAACAACCAGCCCTCCGCTCCAGGGTAGAGTTAATTCAGTTTAACCTGTGTTATAATTTTATTCACCGTTTAGCCATGGGAAACGAAATCTCCCTTGAACTGAGCTGGTTTCCTGGGGACAAGGCAAACATGTCCATGTTGTTTTCTTGCTAGCTCTACAGAAGTGGTTTGTTTTCAACTTCTACCAGAGTAATTTTGCAATTTTCCAAAGTAGTGTAGAAACCCAGGGACTTCCTGTTGGCCTCTGCCTCAATCACAAAGTCAGGTCCAATTTGTCTCTATCTTTTTCAAGGTCAGCCAAAGTTGCCCACGGCTGCACCTCCTGTGGCATAAAACAATGAGAATATATATGCTATCCATTTTGAGGTAAAAGAAAGGAATTGAAAATGTCTATGCAACAGATGCCAGAATTACAAGGACGGCATTTGGCTGTAGACGGAACAAATAAAACCTAGCATTTGTTTCTAAATCGACAGATCCCCCGAATGTCGGCATCGTTGCCGGAGCAATCTGTGGAGTGATTGGCGTATCCTTGCTCGTTATCTTGGCTGTGTGGCGAAATATCAAAAGGAAAGAAAAAAATAAATACGAAGAAGAGACTCCAAATGAAATCAGGTAATTGCTTCTGTAAAAACCACTCCTTCTAAGCATTCCAAAGTTGCAAAGCCTCTTAATTTTATTACAGAACCAGCCTCAGAACTGGAGGGGAGAATATAAGTCATAGATAAAGGGAATGTTTTATGTGCGATTCCAAAATCAATCACTAATGTTCAGTTTTAAAGGAGATCACGTAGTAGGCTTCCAAAACATCTTTCTGAAACCACGTCAAGCCAATCAGAGTTGTGAGGAATCTCCTAATGTGCTTTCTGAACTAACAGCCAAAAATAGATAGATAGATATAGATAGATTTTATTTTTCTATACCGCGTCCTCTCCCCAGGGGGACTCGGAGCGGTGCACAGGGAAAATTAAAACAGCATAAAATATATACATAAATAAATACAATAAAAACAAATTAAATCAACTGTCCCTGTACTAAAATCCCCATTTTAAAATTAACATTCCCTAACCCCTGAGGTAGAGACTACCCTAGGCCGGCCAAGCAGAAAAAGTGAGTTTTTAATTTCTGACGGAAGGAGCGGAGGTCCGTAGTTGTTCTAATGTCGGGGGGAAGGTCGTTCCAGAGGGCTGGGCCCGCCACAGAGAAGGCCCTTCCCCTGGGCGTCGCCCGCTGACAAAGTCTAGTGGACGGCACCCGGAGAAGTCCCTCTCTGTGGGAGCGAATGGGCCGGGAAGATGTATGAGGCAGAATCCGATCCCGCAGATAGCTAGGTCCCGAGCCATGGAGCGCTTTAATAAAAATATATGTTTTGTGCTAGTTTTAAAGATTTTAATACGTTTACTATACTTTTTTCCCCCCTGGATTACACCTGCAATGTCCTTTGGAGAAAATAAGGCTCTTGGTCTTCTATTTAAAGCAATTTTACATTTTCAAAGAGGGAATGAGGATTTCGTGTTTTGAATTGTTTAGTCATCAGCATATATGGGAGGGTACACACACTTTTCATAACTTGTTTTCTGTAAGATGAGAATATTCTCTCTTGTGTTGAATCTACTCTATCATAGCACATCACTTTTTACTAGATGTTTCTTGAACTTTCTTTGTGGGGCATTTACGGGAAGGTTTCAAAAGTATGACTCAACTGGTAACACCCTTATGACTCAAAGGAATCCTGCTGGTTAATCCTATTCGATTTACATCTCTCACCTTTATATTTCTTTACATGTTGCAATCCAATCATGCTGACCTCTGCAGTTTTTGAGCAATCATTAAAGATCCTCAGTAAATCCTTCATTTACCTAAATCGATTTTCCTAAAATCAACAACTCCAAAGAGTTTTTTTCCCCCTGTCCCTGTCTCTTCCTCTCCTTTTTTTTTTTGTTTTTTGTTCATCCTTTGGGCGGCTTCAATATCTGGATTTTGTTCTATTTTACTGCCAGTTCCCGAAAGCCACATAAAAGGGTTAATTGGCATAGGAAGTAGAGGATGCCACAAAACAGCACAAATGATTGTGTTTTAACACAGGAAAACCTGGTGGGGGGAGGGGGACTATCACACTTGAGGGAAGTCCAAGAACTGCTTCCTGAAGTAGATGGATTTTGGAAAAGCTTTTAAAAATTAAGACAAATCCATGGAAGATAAAAGTATCTACACACTTTTCAGCAGACGGCACCCTGAGCACTTCTGCTGGCACCAATTTAGGTCAACTTGCAACTCTTTATGGAAATAGAATTCTAACTACTACTTGGACCTTTTTAGTCTGATCCGACAACTCATTGTCTTGGAAGGATGAATACTGCGTAAAAGGTACATAATATTCTGTGTAGGTGTGCATCTCGGTTGAGTGAGAAACAGGGCAATTATGTAGGTCACATAAAGCAGTCTTAAATTCACTCCCAGAATTCAGACAATGTCTAGAACAGTGGTGAAATTTGAAACTTTTTACTACCGATCCCGTGGGCACGGCTTGGAGGGCGAGGCAGGGGAAGGATACCATTCCCACCCCACTCTGGGCCCAGGCAGAGGTGGTATTTGCCAGTTCTCCTAACTACTCAAAATTTCCGCTATCGGTTCTCCAGAACCTGCTGAATTTCACCCCTGGTCTAGAAGGAGAATCCATTTCTAAAGGCAAGGCTTAAAATCTGAGAGTCAAAGGTTCCATTTGTACATTGGCCCAAACATTGACTAAATTATAGTTTGGTGAATTAACCCAAATTCCAGATTCATACAAAGCAGTGTCATAAAGTAACTTTAGACATTGTCTAGGTTCCTAAAACTCTAAATTAATCTATAAATTAGTCAAATGATCTTAGCCTAGCATATCTGGGAAAATCAAGCAAAAGCCAGTGATCAATCAAGAGGGAAGAACCAGGACTACAGAAAAGACATTCCAGGAAACAATCAGGAAATTGAAATGTCTTTTAAGACTCCTGGAGCTCTGACTAAAGGTCAGGAGCATTCCTATTCAAATGCAGAAGCTGATTTCTGAGTATAATCTATTCACAAGATTTCTACTTCTCAGTCTAATATTCCTTTACCAGCTAATTAATCATATCATATAAAAAAAAATACTATGATTCAGGAGTGGTTAGGAAGAGCTCTCTCCAATCTACCTAGAACAGGGTTTTTCAAACTGTGAGGTAGACTCCCTTGGGCAGACACAGACAAAGTCCAGGGGTGGAATGAATAACCTTTCAGTTACATTGTTAGAATTAATCCACCTTTCCAAAGTTTCATTGTACTGTTTTCATTGTTCATTTCCGTTCGTTTTGGTGTCTTGATTTTTAAGGGAGGTGTGCACACATTAAGATAACAAAATTAACAACAATTAGGTCACTTGCCAGAGTATGCTTTATTTTCTAGCCTAGAGTCTAGAACTTTCTTGTTCCTTGGTCATGAATAAAAAAAGAGATTCAAATGCTTTGCCTCCCTGAAGCTTTGAAAATAATATTACCATTATTACAAGTTTCTTTTACCATACATCAGATAGTTCTGGTTCAACAGTTTAATAGTCACAATAAAAAACAATGCCAATCTGACTCTAAACTTCTGTCTGCCAGACCTGGAAGCCATCTTTACATTGGGCCTTCAGGCCTGCCACATTTTCTATTGTGGGGAAAATGGGAGGGGGGATTATATGGAGTATGGGTGATATATAGTCAAAATAACATTCTTTTTCAGAGAGTCAAGGACACCTTGCCCTGCAGCTGGAGTGGCGTGACTGGGAGGCATCTCCTGTTTTGGATGGTGCCTGACTGGATCATGTGACGGACATGTGGGTGCTGAGCAGGGACTTGAGCTTTTGTTTGGGTGGAGAAAACCTGGAAGCTTTCAGATTCGGGTTTTCCAGATGTGCTAATATGACATCTCTAATAAAATGGGACTTTGAGGAAACTCAAGCCTCGGAGTCTTTGTTTGTTGGGGGTGTTACTTGGAACCCTGACATTGGCTTGTGCAAGTTGCGACCAACAAAAATAACATAACAGCACTGCAGAGAAAATTATTATTAAAAAACACTTCTTTTAACCATGATGGGTGCAAAGTACTTGGTCAACAGGAGCAGCTGAGATAATGTAGTAATTTTCACTGGTCTGGCTTAGAAAAGCTATCTACAAATAGCTTATGTAGCTAGACTGCTGGCAGGTAGCCCAAAAGATTTGCTAAATCTCAAGCACACTGTTGTGTTACTTACTAGTCCTTTATTACTCAGATTTTTAATCATTTTTGCTTTCTTTTAATCCCAGGGAAGATGCAGAGGCACCCAAGGCCCGGTTAGTCAAGCCTGGCTCTTCCTCTTTGGGCTCCAGAAGCTCACATTCTGGTTCTTCCTCAACAAGATCCACAGAAAACAGTGCCTCTCGCAGCCAGCAAACACTGTCAACAGAAGCTACCCCACACCTAACACCAACGCAGCGCAGCCACCTTGAGATGAATGGCAGGAAAATTGAGCCAAAGAGAAGTAACTACACTAGTTTGATCAAAACGGAAGCGGCCCCTACAATGATGCCTGCTCAAAGTCGAGCTTTCCAAACCGTTTGATTACTGTTCCCTCTATTTGGGCTCCACCTATATCCATAAATTACATGCGCTGCCAGCATTATGCAATTATTTTATTTTCCAATGCAATATTGGTTTTCTATAGTTATGCACATACACACAAAGAACAAAAAAATCCTCAGTATTTTTTTAATCTTTCTGTTTTGAGGTACAAGCAGACTTGGAAAAGAGAACTCGTAAAAACAATTATTTCTATTTTTTTAAGATTTTTTTTTTCATTTTTGCGATTAAAGCTTGGAAGGAGAAAAGGGAATGCTGACACAAGAGGAATAGCATTTTACTGTTTTGGACCAATTTGCTTTAAAAAAAAAAGGGGGGAATACTGTGGAATAGAGATGCTCCAGCAGAATTCTTAAGGGAAAAATGAAATGCATACATATACAAATGTCTTCTCAGTTGTGACCTCTGTTTTTCACTGCTAATGTTAAGTCTGATCAGCTTCAAGAGAAAACTGACAGGACTTTTGCATGTGTCTTTTTCTTGAATTATCAATATTTGGACACATCACCACCAACGAAGCAGAAAACAGTAACTTTGGGGAAAAGCGAGAAGCAATATTAGACTTTAATTGGTCTTCTTTACTGGAGGGACTTTCTGGGAACATGGAAGTGCATTAATTTAAGAAGGTACGTACGACTGAATACGGCTAAAGAATATAGACATTAGCCCACTGTGACCAAGCTAATGTATTTGTATGTATGTATATATTCATAAATAATAAGCAATTCCACTAAAGGGAATTATATCCTAATGGATCATTAGAATGTGAGATCAGCATCAAATCCTGAATTCCATTTACAAGTTTTTAAAAATGGTGTTTTTAAAATACTGTTCTCTATGCTGGACATAGTGACATTCATTTTTAGGATGAGTAGTGCCAAAGGGTTTTTTGGGGGGGAGCATTTTTGGTGGGAATACAATGTCATGATTAGTAAACATTTTGAGGTAATAATCTAGGAAATGTGATCATTTGGATGGATACAGCATACTCAAACTAGTGAAACTAACTGCAAAATTTAAAGGAGATATAAAGAATGGAAATGAGCTGGAAATGTAGATTTCAGCACTGGTGTTAAGAATTCTTTCATCTCTCCAAAGTGGAAAGTCTCATCTATGGACAGAACTAGCATCACCCAGCTTTAACGATAAGAAAATACAAGTTGTTTGACTTCAAGTGCCAACTAGATTGCAAAGATGATGAGTTTTAAACTGATATTATTCCAGGGGGGTTATTTCACATCACATTCTTAAACACAGCCAGGAAGAAAGAAATAAGAGAACCACTAGACTCATATATTATAAGAGTAATTTATAAATGGTGACTTAGGATTCAAAAGTAGGATGTGCATTGCTAATACAGGGCAGTCAGTATTACTGATCTTATAAGGCTGTGACAGAAAGCTATTTTCACAAGAAATAAGAAGCAGGTTTCCAGCTATACAGCAGACACACTTAATTTAAAAGTCTCCATAACAAAATTTCTGGAGCACCTTGAAGCACATTCAACTATGATTAAAGTCAGCATTGCATGAATTCCTCAGCTGAGTCTTATATATGCTCACTTAGAAGTTAAGAACCAGGCATGGCAGGTTTCCTGTCTGCTTGTTTAAAATGTTAGGATTATTTCATCCCTCTCAACCAAGCTAGTTTATCCCTTCATCGACCTTAACTGAACATTTAAAAAGCAATTCAGCTTACAACCTATCATCAAGTCCCATAACGCAGAACTCAACAGAAAGAAAGTAAAATCCAAGAGATGAACTATTCCATCATTTTATTTATACCAAAGTTGAGTATAATGCAGGTTATCAAATCATGATATCCCAAGCTGTTTCCACTGCCTTTTAAATTAAAAAGCTATTTAAATCTTATTTTAAAATTGATGCTTAGTGAATGAAGCATAGAAATCAAATAATTAGGACAATTTGCTACAAAATAGAGCAGACCTGTCTTAATTCTTTTGGGGAGGGGGGTATTCACTGTTAGCTTTGAAAAAGTGGCTGGCACCATGACAAAATCTCCATTGGAAAGAATAAGGAATCACAAAAGTTAGTATATGGAAAAAACAAGATCTTTGAAAGATAAATTGGCAATACACACTCTATTAGTTTTCTACTTTAACAAACATCCACTGCACAGGAAGTGAAAAATGTTTCCCTAAATCACATGCAAATATATACCAAATACAAGATTGAATTACTCCCAATGCCACCTCAACCATTAGCACAAAAACTATGCCCAACGGTAGTAAAATGCAACAAAACTCAAACAACCCATTCTATAAATTCATAAGACAAAAATGATTCTTTAAAAAATTCTGAAAGTTCTGCCTGTTAAATCGGTGAAAAAATATGTTTGCACCCCATTCGCCAATTAAGCACCTCTCCCACGATCTGAATTCTACCACTGAAGGGAATAAATGAGATTATTAGCTAAATCTAATGTAAGGGAATTTCTCAGATATTAAGGGCGGAAGAAATTATGGTGCAAGAAAAAAAATAACCAGTATGTCACATCACTAGCATTTCACTGTAAAAGGGAATATTTAAGCACAATGGCTTCCAATTCATGACCTTCAATAGTATCTCACAAGGGAAACAGTATACTCTGAACAGCCAATTGTTGTTTTGTAAAATATTCTTTAAAACATTGTTACCTTGTATGCAATTTACTATGTAGTACTATGTATTACTGTTGTACAAATTCCTACTTTTGTTTTTATTTTTGAACTGGTAAACTGAGGACACCTTCTCGTCTGTCGCCATCCATGATTTGTGCTCAGCACAAGCAAAGCAAAAGGGAGTAAATATTTGTTTTAAACTGTCCTGATTCCACCATTTTAAGACGTCATTGTTTTTAAATAAAGGCTGCCAAACTGCAGTTTGGCTAAACCCAAAGATTAAACTCCGACCAGTTTTTTAAAAAAACAAAACTTCCAGGACGAGGTGAATTCAACAATATTTAATGTTAATATGAAAATGCAAGGATCAGCATCTTGGATGAATCCATGGACGGGGGAAAGGGGGGGCTGGCTGAACAATATTTCTGAATGACCAACTATGATCTGGTCTGCTTTTGGGATTGAAAGCCAGTCTTTCATTGTCCACCTGGGAGGGTGGGAAGGAAGCATGGCCCCCTCCCAATTTTTCCATGTCTCTGCAAATTCTTGGAGAAAGGGGGAAAGAAGAAGGGGAGGAGGAGAAAGGGGAGGGGAAGAATGGGTGAGGGAAGAGGAGGAGAAGAATGGGAGAGGGAAGAGGAGAAGAAGAAGGGGAAGGAGAAAAGAAGGGGAAGGGAGAGAACGGGAGAAGATGAAGAAGGGGAGGGGCAAAAGGAGAAGGGGAGGAGAAGGAGAAAAAGAAGGGGAAGAAGGGGAAAGGAGGAGAAGAAGAGGGGAAAGAAGGGGAGGGGGAGAAGAAGAAGGGGAAGAAGGGGAAGGGAGAGAAGGGGAGAAGATGAAGAAGGGGAGAGGCAAGAGAAGGAGAAGGGAGAGGAGGAGGAAAAAAAGAAGGGGAAAGGAGGAGAAGAGGGGGAAGAAGGGGAGGGGGAGAAGGAGAAGAAGGGGGAGGGGGGAGGGGGAGAAGATGAAGAAGGGGAGGGGGAGAGGAAAAGAAGAGGGGGAGAAGGAGAAAATAAGGGGAGAGGGAGGACGAGAGAAGATCATCTGCCTTTGCTTCTTGGAATAGTTTGGCCAATCACCTCCTATTCGGATTAAGGAGGGGGAAGAAAATCCTCTCAGGGTCAAGAGAGGCCACATGGCGCCTGTCATCTCGGCAGATTTGACTGAAGGAAATCGATTGCGCAGCCACTCTCGACTCCCTGCAGTCCAGCGCCCGCGGCCTGCATTCGAACGCCTCTAGGGCAAGAGTGTCCTTGAGCATGGGCAGAGCGCCGCCTTCTCCCTTCCTCCACAGCTACGGGGGCTTCTGGCATCCCAAGCGAGCTTAACCCCAGAGGTGCTTTTTCCAAGAAGCAACTGTGCTTCCCCCCCCCCCCACATCATGTTGCCCCCACCTCCCACTTTGCTGCCGGGGACTACGGGGACTGTAGTCCAGGCGAGCAGGGATGGGCGGTTCAAACGGCGTGAACCGGGGAAGAGGCGTTGGCGGGCTTCGCTCCCCGAAGGGTTTCTTCCGTCGAGCCGCTCGGCTCGCGGCGTCCTCCGCTAACCCCAGCCGTGGCCTTTCGCCAACGCC
Organism: Rhabdophis nuchalis; assembly: GCA_039707465.1. NCBI lineage: Eukaryota > Metazoa > Chordata > Lepidosauria > Squamata > Natricidae > Rhabdophis > Rhabdophis nuchalis. The sequence goes on along the minus strand of CM077653.1, from coordinate 5,174,305 downwards.
CTGCAGCAACTGCAGCTCGCCCGGCCGCCATTTTGTCCGGCGGTTTTTCTCCTCAGCATTCCTTCAAGGAGACGGCTTGGCTGGCCCCGCCCACCGCCTTCCCGCGCGCCGGCTCCCGCGCGCCCTGATTGGCCGACCGGCCTCTCGGTTTCACCCACGCTGCGTTCGAATTGGCTCCTTTTTGTCTCTAAGGCGGGAACGTCTCTCTTCCCTCCCACCCCTCGGCGCCTTCCCTTCACCAAAGGGGGCTCTCGCTGCCCGCCATCCTCACCCACCCCCGCCCTTCGGGCAAAGTATGCAAATCGTGGAACGCCACTCTGGGAAGCGATTGGCTCCCGCTCGGAACACAAAGGGAAGAGCAACCCGAGGCGTCGAACGTCCTCTCTCTCTCTCGTTCCCTTTGTCTCGCCTGTCCATGCAAATAAAGCGCGCCGTGAGGGGAAGCCATTGGCTCCCGGAGACGTCATCGCATTGGAGACCGCCCCCTTTTCCCCGCCTTCCCTCCCTCGCGCTCTGGGAGGGATGAACGTTCTAGAAAAAAGGAAAGAGGAAGAAAGAAGGGGGCGGCAAAAAAAGCCGGCCGGCTCCCCTTGACTCACGCGCCTCTCTGACCCGCCCTCTTCCCCCTCCCACAGGCTTTGTTACGTCACGGGCGGCGGCGGCGGCCATTGGCGGAAAGCCGGCCTGCGGACCTAGGGGATTGGCTGGGTCGCCGGAAAGAGGCGTAACTCTTCTGGAAGGTTCTCCAGAGGTATATAAGGTCCGGGGCCGGCCCGGGAAAGCCGCTTTCTACTCCGGCCGGTCTCGTGGCACCTTCGCTTTGGTCCGCGCGGGCGAAACAGGTAATTCTTATTTCCCCCCCCCCTTTTTTTTTCCTTGCAGGTTTGGAAAAGGGAGCTTTTGGATTCTTAAGTTAAAATGTTACATTATTATTATTGTTTTAATTTTTGCTGGGATTTGTTTTATTTTATTTTTCCTTTTTGCTGATGAGAAACCAATCAGGGCTGCTCTACGGGGTGTGCAATGCAGGCAGGGATGCAATTCATTGGGGAAGGCGGCCTTATTTTTTTCTCTCTCTCCCTCCCCTGAGCTGCTTCTCAAGGTGACCTGCATTTTCCCGGCCTGCATCCTCTTCCTTCGCCCTCCCTTCCTGGCCGAGTCTTTGTCTGAAAACCCCGCAGTAAAAGGAGGCAGGTTTGCTGGGGGAAGGCAAAGAAAGAAAGAAAAGAGCCTGAATTGGGAAATTGCATTGCTGTAGGATTTGCATTTCAGCCCCCTCCCTTTTTTCCTTCCCAAAAAGGCTTTTTAACCCCCACGCCCCCACCTGAAAAGCGTTTGGCCAAGGCGTTGGAAAATCCCTGCTTTGCCCCCCCCCCCCCTTAACCCAAGGCGCAGTTAAGGCGATTACCATCTCCTTTTCTCGCCTGGATTTGGAGAGGAGGGGAAGGCTTCTTGGGGTACTTGGCGTTCCTCTTTCCGACGTTTCGTGACCCAATTAGGTAATATCAGTGTTAAGAAGAGAAATTGGGGGCGGGGGGGTTGGTTAACCTTATGAAATATCCACTGTATGACGCAGAGCAAGGCTCGTTTCTTCTAGCCCTGATGAGGCCACCTAGCTGGGTAATGAAACGTCGGGGGGGAAAGAAAACGAAGTTCAGGCACCACCAAGGTCCCCCATAATCCCTTTTCTTGCACCCCCTCCTTTCTCTCCGCAAACTCCACCTCCCTTGCCCGGATGATGTCACCGAGTTGGGTAACGCAACGTCTGCAATAAAAAAAAAAAACACCTCGCCAAGCTGCTTTTTCTTTCTCCTCTTCCCGGGCTACAAATCCTCCCCTTTTCTCCCGGGGGAAGGAAGGCTGCTTCTCGTCACTCGCCCTTGGGGGGGAGCTTAAAGCCAGCGTGGAACGCAGACTTTGCTATATCTTTTCTTCCACCCCCCCGTTTACATGCTTTCAACGGGCATTCAGCGACGGAGGAAGACGGCAGCCTTGCTATATCTCCCCCCCCTCCTTTCCTTTTAATGCTTTCAATGGGCATTAAGCAATGCAAGGAGCCTTGCTATCTCTTCCCCCCCACCCGCCGCCAATGCTTTCAGCGATACAGGGAAACGCAGCCTTGCTATATGTCTCTTCTCTCCTCCCCGATTTAAATGCGTTCAATGGGCATTAAGCGACGCGGCTGTAAAGGAGAAAAGCAGGCGAGGTTTGGAACAAGGGAAGGAAATTGGGGCCGGGGGGGGGCTTTTATCAAGGGCCTTCTCTCCCCCCCCCCCCCCGGTTACTGCTAAACCCGGGTCCTCGTCGGCAGTTCCGCGGGCCTCTTTCCGCCTAAGCAGCGCGGAGGCGAAGGGGGGGGGGTGGAGTGAAGCGCCCTGGGCCTCCCAGCTGCACGTGCTCAGCAGCGCGCTCTTCCGGTCCCGGGCCGCGCAGCACGTGGCTCGGCCCAAGCCCCGCCCCCTTCCACGGGGCTTCCTTCCCAGGGGCGCCGCCACGTGGTCGTTTCCCCGCAGGGCGAACGAATGAATGAAACTCCATTCAGGGAAGGGGACGAAATGAATGGAATTCTTGACTGCTCGCCCAGGTTATGAGATTTGCCCCTCTGCTCTGGGGAGGGGTGGATATTTTTCCCCTTTTTTGTCTATTTGTTAGTTGCAAAAGTTATGTCCAATTCATTGCGACCCCATGGACCACGTTCCTCCAGGCCTTCCTGTCCGCTACCATCCTCTGGAGTTCATTTAAGCTCACTCCAACTGTTTCATTGACTCCATCCATCCATCTCCTTCTCTGTCGTCCCCTTCTTCTTTTGCCCTCCATCGTTCTCAGCATGAGGCTCTTCTCCAGGGAGTCCGTCTTCCTTCTCATTACGTGGCCAAAGTACTTGAGTTTCCTCTTCAGGATCTGGCCTTCTATGGAGCAATCAGGGTTGATCTCTAGGACTGACCGGTTGGGTGGCCTTGCAGTCCAAGGGTCTCAATGCAGGAGTCTTCTCCAGCACCAGAGTTCAAAGGCCTCAATGCAAAGATACTGGGGTGGGTGGCCATTTCCTTCTCCAGTGGAGCATGTTTTGTCAAGAGCTCTCTGCTATGACCAGTTCATAGCTTCATTGAGGCTACGCAAGCCCCTTCCCCAAGACAAGGCAGTAATCCATGAAGGGCTTTCCCTACTTTGCAAGATTACAAAGATAGGGGGGGGGGATTAGGTGAGTTTAGTTTTACTTCATTGTACCTAGTATAATAAAATTAAATGCCATCTTGGGTGTACATTATAATTATAAAAATTAAAAAAAAACCATTTCACATTCCATGTAATTAAATTGAAAACCCCTGATGTTGCATTCATATTGCACTATGCCGTAGAATTCAACATAGTTGCTTACATAAAATTAAAGGGTTTTTTTATTTTAAAAAATTGTGTTTTCGACTTCATTGAAAGAGGGACTCTAATCAAGATGGTTTCAACCAAACCTTGTCCTTTTTCAAGAGGTCTTGGACTGCAATGCTCAGAATTTCCCAACCAGCCCCCAACTGTCTTGGCTGGGGAAATATTAGGAATTGAAGTCCAGACATCTTTAAAAGGATGCAAAGTTTGGTTTAACGGGTTGCGTTGCTGCCTGGGAATTCTAGGCATTGAAGTCTCTGACCTCTTTAGATGCCCACGCTGATTTAGGTGAGCAACAAAGAGGCATGGTTCTCTCTGAATGAATTAATTCTGGTTGTTTTTTTTTAATCTTTGCAGTTCACCATGTCTAAGGGACCATCCGTTGGGATCGATCTGGGCACCACCTATTCCTGCGTTGGGGTCTTCCAACATGGGAAGGTGGAAATCATCGCCAATGACCAGGGTAACAGGACTACGCCAAGCTACGTGGCGTTCACAGATACCGAGAGGTTGATTGGTGATGCTGCAAAGAACCAAGTGGCAATGAATCCCACAAACACAGTCTTTGGTAAGGAGACACGTCTCAAAAAGAAGCGTTCAGTTTTTCATTACTTGCACCAATCGGTATAGTTCGGGGGCTCCCAACCTTTTCTATACCCCACAAGTCATTACAAATAATAAGTGTATGCATATAATTATGCATATACAGTTTTTGAAACTTCTAGGGCCAAGTTTTTGCACCCCCTGTTGGGAACCTTTATATAGATAATTGCAGTGACTAATGTACACACCATTCTAATATTTGATTGCTAAAACTGGTAATCAGATTTCTGTTTGCTGAAGCAGTGGGAAGTTCATTTATAGCACTTCGATCGCTTTACCGGTGTCTAAGCAGTTTAGAGTCAGCCTCTTGCCCCCAACAATCTGGGAACCGGTGGGACGTGAACTGTCAAACTGCTGGCAGTCAGCAGAAGTAGCCTGCAGTACTGCACTCATCACTATTATAATTCTTCAGGGCCTCTGTGAACATAATAATGGGTTTTGAAAATGGAATATTTCAGTTTCCCTGCCTTTGTCAATTATAAAACCACAAAATTGCAACGCTGGCTTGTTTTTAAGAGGTGTGGTTTAAGCTTGAACAACACGTTTTAATTTGCACATTTTAAATAAGATTAAGGGACAGTTTAAATTAACAGCATAACATCTTCCCTAACTCGAATAGATGCCAAGCGTCTGATCGGCCGACGATTTGATGATGCTGTAGTTCAGTCGGACATGAAGCATTGGCCCTTCACAGTCGTCAACGATGCCGGCAGACCCAAAGTCCAAGTAGAATACAAAGGAGAATGCAAAAGCTTTTATCCAGAAGAAGTTTCTTCAATGGTGCTAACGAAAATGAAGGAGATCGCAGAGGCCTATTTAGGAAAGGTGAGATCTTCGATGGGGAAAGCAGAGTCGCAATGCAATCTGGGCTCCTCCTGCGGCACTGTTTTATCAACTTTAAGCGGGTGTGGAGTCCCCAGAATTCCTCAGCTGGGAAGTTTAATGTCTACACCTCTTAAAAATGTTTTGATACACTACCTCAATCCCTTTCCCTGCTCTTAAAACTTACTTTTTCCCCCCCTCCCTCTCCAGACTGTTACAAACGCCGTGGTCACAGTCCCAGCTTACTTCAATGACTCCCAGCGCCAAGCTACAAAAGATGCCGGAACCATTGCTGGTCTCAACGTGCTCCGAATTATTAATGAGCCAACCGCAGCTGCGATTGCTTACGGCTTGGACAAAAAAGTGAGTGTGGTTGAAAGTGACTCTGAAAGTTCCCCGCACTTTTCAGCTAATTGAAAAGTTTCCCCTTTCCCCCCTCAAGTCATCGGTCACATTGGCCAATAGAGGTGGCTGGCAGGTTGCTTGGTTACTTTGCTCCTCCTCTTTCCAGCCACCTCTTGAAATGTCCTTGGTTCCCACAAGGTTTCAACCTTGATTTCTCCCCCCTCCCCTTTCTGGTAACCATGAAACACCCAAGAAGGCCTTGCGCTAGGTTTGGGTTTGACCCGCTGCCTTTTCCTTACCCCTTGCAGGTTGGTGCTGAGAGGAACGTGCTGATCTTCGATCTGGGCGGCGGCACTTTCGACGTCTCCATCCTGACAATCGAGGACGGCATCTTTGAAGTGAAGTCGACGGCGGGCGACACCCATCTGGGGGGCGAAGACTTCGACAACCGCATGGTCAACCATTTCATCACCGAGTTCAAGCGGAAGCACAAGAAGGACATCAGCGAAAACAAGCGGGCCGTCCGGCGCCTGCGCACCGCCTGCGAGCGGGCCAAGCGCACCCTGTCCTCCAGCACCCAGGCCAGCATCGAGATCGACTCCCTGTACGAGGGCATCGATTTCTACACCTCCATCACCCGGGCTCGCTTCGAAGAGCTGAACGCCGACCTGTTCCGCGGCACGCTGGACCCCGTGGAGAAGGCCCTGCGGGACGCCAAGCTGGATAAATCTCAAGTGCACGATATCGTGCTGGTCGGCGGCTCCACCCGAATCCCCAAGATCCAGAAGCTCCTTCAGGATTTCTTCAACGGCAAAGAACTCAACAAGAGCATCAACCCCGATGAAGCCGTAGCCTACGGTGCAGGTAATGGGGGTGCAATTCCACCTGGCCGTTCAGGAGCACTCAGAAACTTTTGCAGAGTTGGTGGCTGCTGCGTTAACACAGCTCCCTTAATATTAGATACTGTATTTTTCTGTGTATAAGACGCTACTTCTTTAAAATATTGACTTGAAAATTGAGGTGTGCCTTATACACACTGAGGATAAGTCCACATGTGCCCTCTACCTTACATGCAGCTCTATCATTCCCCTCTTATAGTTGTTTCAGGTATCACATTGCCACTCTAGGTTTCATCTCTCTTGCTCCTGCAATGCATTTCCTGTTCTTTCATTACTCCTCTAACAAGATGGTTTCTGCAAATGGTGGCTTGTGTGCTGACTACAAAAAGCTACATGAGACATGGGGGCGGTTTATAAATGGAAAAATACAGCAACTCATGATCTCTGAATGTAATTTCTATTAGCTTATCCAAAGGAATCCTCAAAATCCTTCACAACTTCAAACAGGGTTTAATAAGGAGCGAGGCCTATGCGAGCAAGCAAAATTGTCTCTCGGGATAAACTAGGGATTATTTTGAATAGGATACTCAACGTATGTTAATATCTTTTTATTTCCTTTAGCTGTCCAAGCTGCCATTCTCTCCGGGGACAAATCTGAAAACGTGCAAGATCTGTTGTTGCTGGATGTGACTCCCCTCTCGCTGGGTATCGAGACAGCTGGTGGGGTCATGACAGTCCTGATCAAACGCAACACCACCATCCCTACCAAGCAGACTCAGACATTCACCACGTATTCTGATAACCAGCCAGGGGTGCTGATTCAGGTATGCGAAACCCACAGGGGTCTTTGTGATGGGGGCGAATCGATTCTCACGATTGCTGAAATGGTGCTTCAGAGGCAATGTCGTCCATTCCCTCTTGGAGCTCTGCCCAGCAAGGGGGGGGTATGTGTGCACAGATCAAGGTTTGGTCGCGATGATGAAGGTTCCACAACCATTCGTAGTTTCCACCAGAGGTTGCAAAAAACCAATGTTGGCTTCAATTACCTTCCTTGGATGTCTGAGCGACCAACTGACCAGGGCTGCATCTTTTAAGCACTAAGAACTGGGGAATTGGAGTCCGCTTATTAATGGAAATATTTTTAGTAGCTGGACTTGCAAACTCCCCTCTTCTTCCACCTAGACTTCAAAAAGGGACAAAACCTATTTTTATTGTATAGTTTTCTCCTATTTTTTTATAATATACGTATTATACCTTCTAGTTGCAACTATTTGGGTCTTGTAAATACAGTTCATATCTATTGTTGACCTATTTCTAATATAAATCTATATTTATAGTTCTAAATATTTATTTTATACCATCTTACAGTTCTATTGCTTAGAGTAAATATTCTATCATTATACTTGCACTTATTTCTAATTCGTTAGAATTTGAGGCTTATTCTCATCAGTGGGAAAAAGTTTTCCCACAGTTGGAATTCAGCTTTGCTTTAGCTCAGCCTAAACCTCCCATTTTTCCCTGCTTGCCTTCTCCAGGTGTATGAGGGGGAGAGAGCAATGACCAAGGACAACAACTTGCTGGGCAAGTTTGAGCTGACGGGCATCCCTCCAGCTCCAAGGGGTGTCCCTCAGATTGAGGTCACCTTTGATATTGATGCCAATGGCATCCTCAACGTTTCGGCGGTTGATAAGAGCACCGGCAAAGAGAACAAGATCACCATCACCAATGACAAAGGTGAGTGTCCATAGAGACCGGGCGTTGCCTCCAGATATTGTGGTCATTCGGCCACTGGATGTTTTGAAGAAGAGTCTACAGCCACTTATCTAATAATGGTGTAGGTCAGGGGTTGGCAACCTTAAACACTCCAAGATCCCAACCAGAAGGCCCCCCCCCCCCCCACTCAATTCTGGAGGCAGCCGGAAGTCCGGTTTCCCCGCCATAGAGTCTCCTCCTAGCGTGGCACCCTTTTTCCTCTACCTGTCCTAACCGGAAGCCCCATCAATTGTGGAGCTGACCGGGAAACCCGCCCCTTGCTACAGAGTCTCCTCCTGGTGCGCTGCCGCCACCAGAGGTCACGTGGCTCCAGAGCCACGGGTTGCTGGCCCCTGGTATAGGTTCTGCTTGAGCAGGGGACTGGACTAGAAGACCTCAAGGGTCCCTTCCAGCTCATTCATTCATTCATTGCTTGGAAGTCCGCCATTTTTCACCACCATTGAAAAATGGCCATAAGTCACTTTCTTGTGACTGTTCAGTCACTCAATGAACTATTGTAAATCAAGGACTAGCCTGGATTTTATTTGCCTTGACATATTCAGTGGGCCTTAAAAAGCTCCTTTAACCTCACTCAGCCAAAACTGGGCAGCATGAATAAAGCTATTTGATTAACAAGTTGGCTCTTGGCCTCTCCCCCAGTCCTATTCAAACACTCAGGAATGGCTTTGTTTCAAACACGGTACCACAATTTGGACTTATTATATGAACAATAGCACTTAGACTTGTGTACCGCTCTATAGCGCTTACGGCCCTCCGAGCGGTTTACAGAGTCAGACTTATTGCCCCCAACAATCGGGGTCCTCATTTTGCCCACCTCAGAAGGATGGGAGGCTGAGTCAACCTTGAGCCTGGTGAGATTCCAACTGCCAAACATCTGGCAATCAGCAGAAGTAGTCTGTACTACTGTGCTGTCACCACTGCACCACCTCAGCTCATATTAGGGGTCTGTCATGGAAGGAAATGAATTGACAGTGAGCCTCGGTCTTTGCATAGGTCGTCTCAGCAAGGAAGACATCGAGCGTATGGTCCAGGAAGCTGAGAGGTACAAGGCAGAGGACGAGAAGCAGAGAGACAAGGTGTCGTCCAAGAACTCCCTAGAGTCCTATGCTTTCAACATGAAGGCCACCGTGGAGGACGAGAAGCTGCAAGGGAAGATCAACGACGACGACAAGCAGAAGATCTTGGACAAATGCAACGAAATCATCAACTGGCTGGATAAAAATCAGGTTTGTGGCAAAAGTGGGGACATTCTTGGCAGGAGGTGTATTGGCATCAAGCCAATGATGTCAAAGAAGGAGGGAATAACTTTGAGGGGGTCGCAAGGATGAAGGTTCCAAAACCATTCGTAGTTTCCACCAGAAGGTTTGAAAGACCTATGTTGGCCAGAATACCTTCCTTGGATGTCTGAGCGACCCTTTTCGTAGTTAATATCACATTTGTTTCCAGTTAAATTGAAAATGGCTGGATTTTGGACCTGACCTCTCCTTCAAGAAAGGTTATAACATCTTGCCTTTTACTTGAGACCCACCAACAAGGGGGGCATCACTAAGAGATCAATAATATGCTACGTCAAGAGTTTGTTGCATCAATTCTAATCCAGAAAGCGCACACAGATAACTGATGCAGCAGAATTCATTAAGGTCTTTATATAACATAACAGATGAATAAATGTACAATACCAACAGGTGGGTCTTCCAACTCAACACAAGGCAAGGAGAGTTACAGGCTAACTAACACAAGCAGTTAGCTTCATTTTCAGCAGACAAGCCCAGATCAGTGCTAGTTTACTTCTCAGAGCAGCAGACTGCTTCCGTTTCTGTTTCAATTCTCTGCACAAACTCGGATCTGTTTAAGCGCCCATTGGCAGACTTAGTTGCTATGCCTATTCATGGGATGGCTTCATTCCCATGTCTCTCCCAGCCATGAATATTTTAACACGCTGGTAATTCCCGGGTTTCTAAAATCTCTTCTCAAAATTCATACCACTCCTATTCGCCTTCCTGGGGTTTTAACACATTTCTCCTTCCCTCCCCTGTATCTTTATAGACGGCCGAGAAGGAAGAGTTTGAGCACCAGCAGAAAGAACTGGAGAAGGTCTGCAATCCCATCATAACCAAGCTCTACCAGAGTGCTGGAGGGATGCCTGGGGGCATGCCAGGCAACTTCCCTGGGGGTGGCGCACCCCCCTCCGGAGGAGCATCTTCTGGACCAACCATTGAGGAGGTTGACTGAAGGGTCCCAAGACGTGGGCACTCCATGGAGGGGGGCCCCCTTCAGAACTTGAAGGACTGATGACCGTCACAAGGGCATTCTTGATACTTTATGTGCACAGGGAAATGGGGAGCAAACTGCACTTTACCAGTATGAGTACTGTACGAGGAACAAGTGAACATGTAACTCCAATCCCAATAAAACTTATTTAATTGGCAATGTGGTCTGCCTTTTTCTTTTTAAATTTTTAAATCTTGCTTTGGGCACTTTTAACCCTTAACCACAGACGTATATTGTTTTCAGCTAGGCTATTCCAGATGCGAGGTCATAACGACTGCTCATACAATTTTCTTAATCTATGAAAACAATAGGTGGGATATGTTGCTAAATTTACTTTGTATAGTTTATTTTATTTTATTAATTTTTTATACCGCCCTACTCCCGAAGGACTCGGGGCGGTGTACAGCCAAAATAAAACAGATATATAACAGTTAAAAACAATTTAAAAAACATGCTAAATAATTTGGCCTCTCATAAGATTAAAAACCAACAAGCCCCAATTAAAATTAATGAAATGCCTATTTATGCCAGCCTGGCTTGTTGGGGAAAAAAAAGGTTTTGAGAGCACGGCGGAAGATGAGCAGGTCGGATAATTCGTAACTCTGGGGGCAATTCGTTCCAGAGCACAGGTGCTCCCACGGAGAAGGCTCTCCCCCTGGGTGTCACCAGTCGACATTGTTCATTTATAGTTCAATAATATATATTATAATATATTATAGTTCAATAAATCAATAATATGATTTATTGATCAAAACTAACATATTATAAGTTCTATTCGCCACTGGAGCAGTCCATTTCTTAAAAATAGGGGTTTTCTGAACATTGGAAAACTCTTGCGGTCTTTATGACCTCAGGTATGTGGTTAAGGGTGAAGGAAAGTTCTAGCCCTGAGGTTGAGAATGAATGGTACCGGCAGTTGGGTTTTGCAACCATCCAGGTCGTGGTTGTCCCGAAGGTGCAACTGGACTATTTCTCTTCTCATCCAAGAAGCTGCTTCAGCTCTTAAGCTGCATGGATGACAAGTGGACCGTCGTCAAAAACCCCAGAAAGCCCAGTTGCCTCTTGAAAACCCACCTTTGGGTCAACCATGACCTGGAGGACTATCTCCATAAATCTAGATTTGTGTTTCTCAAAGCTTGAATTCACTTCCGGAATCCCCCAGCCAACCACGAATCCATACTGTCGGAAGAATTCTGGGAGTTGGAAGTCCCGCACAGGTTCAAGTTTTGACAAAAGGATCCAGATTGGGATGACAAAATTGGAGATGTTTGGCTGTTCACCTACATCAGGGGTCTGCAAAGTTGGCTCTTTTAAGACTGGTGGACTTCAACTCCCAGAGTTCCCCAGCCAGCATAGCTGGCTGGGGAATTCTGGAGTTGAAGTCCACCAGTCTTAAAAGAGCCAACTTTGCAGATCCCTGACCTACATGATCTATATCAGAAAAGGCCACAATACTAAGGAACTCTTGCTGCAGATAAAACCTCCATAGAACATGGGTTGGGTAGAATTGCACAAACCTAAATAAGTGGTGATAAGAAAGCCATAAATGTGCCAAAGCTGGGTCAATTACACTTGAAATTGGGCATGAGGAATCAGCCTGCCTGGTTTTTGAGCAGGAAGTGGCTTGGTTTTACTGGATTGCAGTCGCCAGAGGATACATTTTAAGTTTGCACTTTTCGTTGAGAAAAGTAAGTTTCTATTCCCCCTTTGTGCTAGTCTGAAATAAGCTGATTGACCAGGTGTATAATAAAGCACATTAATCCACCAGTTGTGGGCTGGATTTCCAATGAAGGCTTTCGAATCCTTAAAGAGCATTGAATGTGAGATTTTAAGAACGAGTTGGAACGCAGACTCTATCCAAGATGAGATGAACATATGAACGGGAGTTTCACGGCATGCTCCAAATTAGAGAATAGATACGGAGCCACAGATTAAACGGTCCTACGCCCCTTAGAAAACTTCGACCCTCTGTGAAAGTTTGAACGATTTTGAAATTGGAACAATTCAGATTTCATGGCAAGACAACATTCCGCATTTATCTCTGCTTTTGGTTTGAAATGGAATTTTTTTTCACGCGATGGACGTCCAAGGAAGTTCAAACCAGGAACAAACCGAAAACGGCCCGCATCCATTTTTGCAACATCTCTTCTTGTACTCTGAACTGGGTCATTTCTACCCACCTAGGTAGAATACATAATCTTTTAGTGCTAGATCAATACTTGAAATGCATGAATGAGCACGATGATTAAATAGAATCTAAACGGGATTTTTAGAAATTTGCTGCTTTATTTCCATGCAGCCACAAGTGGAAGGACTGACGGGAGGCTAAAAACTAAGAATGGTTGGTGGAATTCTGTCTAGTTTAATGAAAAGAAGGACTAGGGGTGACACGATAGCAGTGGTCCAATATTTGAGGAGCTGCCACAAAGAAAAGGGAGTCAAAGCATCTGAGGGCAGGACAAGTAGCAACGGATGGAAACTAATCAAGGAGAGAAGCAACCTAGAAATGAGAAATTTATGTCCAAACAATCAGTGGAACGACTTGTCTTCAGAAGTTGTGAGTGCTCCAATGTTGAAAGTTTTTAAGAAGAGGACAACCGTTTGAAATGTAGGTTAGACAGGGTTGGACTAGAAGACCTCCCAAGATCCTTCCAACTCGTGTTATTCTGAGTTTTGAGCCATTCCTTTTGTCCAGAATTTGTTTATCCCAGTCTAGTTTCTAAGCCCAAACCAGGTGCGGTCATTTTAAACCAGGGGTCCCCAACCTTTGCAACTTTAAGTCTGAAGGACTTCAGCTCCCAGACTTCTCCAGCCAGCAAAGCTGTCAGTGTCAGGGCCTGGGCCAGCGGTCTCCAACCTTTGCAGCTTTCAGTCTGAAGGACTTCAGCTCCCAGACTTCTCCAGCCAGCAAAGCTGTCAGTGTCAGGGCCTGGGCCAGGGGTCTCCAACCTTTGCAGCTTTCAGTCTGAAGGACTTCAGCTCCCAGACTTCTCCAGCCAGCAAAGCTGTCAGTGTCAGGGCCTGGGCCAGGGGTCTCCAACCTTTGCAGCTTTCAGTCTGAAGGACTTCAGCTCCCAGACTTCTCCAGCCAGCAAAGCTGGCTGGAGAATTCTGGGAGCTGACGTCCTTCAGACTGAAAGTTGCAAAGGTTGGGGACCCCTGCTTTAAACAACAACTTACAACCGTTCATTTAGCTTGGAAGTTGCAGCAACACTGAAAAAAAAGTGACTTAACAACTGGTCCTCACCCCTTGTGACCATCGTGGCGTCCCCCTCGGTCCCATCATCGGAATTCAGATGCTTGGCAACTGGCATGTATACGCGACAGTTGTAGCATCCTGACACCATATCTGTAACCGTCCCAGCCAGCTTCCAGCAAGCACAATCGATGGGGAAACAACCGCGGCAAAAAAAAAAAAAGTTGTACAATCTTTGTGACTCCATTATTTTCCTTACCGACTGATATTCTGTCCCTAATTGTGGGTGGTCCTAAATTGAGGACTCCCTGTATTGTACAAGCCTACTTAAATTGCTCAGAAATGAAGGTGTCCAGCTGGTTTAATTCGTCTGCAATCGTTCAGGCCAAAATGCTGCTTCTGTCCACCAGAGGTCAGCCGTTCTTAATTTATGGAAGCCTTTTCCTAGTCTTTAATTTTTTTGAATAAATAAACCTTTCTCCTGCATCCCTTTTTGTAAAGAAATAAAATGCCAAGGAAATGAATCTGCAGAGATGAGCTATGGAGGAGCTGAATATTAGCAGGAGCGGAAGAGACATTAAATTTTTCCCCCTTTCATCCTCAACAAAGTTTTTTAGCCTTTCCTGCAGCCTCCTAATTTTCTGAGTTAAACTACTGTAGATTCCCCATCTTCAGATACTTGCTGCAAGATGCTTGCTCCTGGGGAGGAAAGCTATGAGAAATCTAGACAGCCTACTAAAAAGCAGAGACATCACCCTGCCAAAAGTGTGTCTAATCAAGGCTATGGTTTTCCCAGTTGCAATGGATGGCTGTGAAAGTTGGACCATGAGAAAGGCTGAGCACCAAAGAATGGAGGCCTTTGAACTCTGGTCCTGGAGAAGACTCCTGAGAGTCCCTTGGACTGCAAGGCCATCCAACCGGTCAGTCCTGGAGGAGATCCATCCTGACCGCTCTTTAGAAGGCCAGATTCTGAAGAGGAAACTCAAAGACTTTGGCCACCGAATGAGAAGGAAGGACTCCTTGGAGAAGAGCCTCATGCTGGGAACGATGGAGGGCAAAAGAAGAAGAAGGGGATGGCAGAGAAGGAGGTGGCTGGATGGAGTCACCGAAGCAGTCGGTGTGAGCTTCAATGGACTCCAGAGGATAGAAGAAGACAGGAAGGCCTGGAGGAATGCTGTCCATGTGGTCGCAATGGGTCGGACACGACTTCGCAACTAACAACAACCCAGATGGATTTTATTACACAGAAACCCATTTGAACATAGCCTTACAGCTCTCTCTGAGCGGTTTACAGAATCAGCATATTGTCCCCCAACAATCTAGGTCCTCCTTTTACCGACCTCGGGAGGGAGGAAGGCTGAGTCAACCTTGAGCCTGGTGAGATTCGAACTACCAAAGTGCAGGCAGCTGATAGTCAGCAGAAGTAGCCTGCAGTACTGCACTCTAACCATTGCGCCACTGCGGCTCTTACCCCTCTTAAGCAGGGGGAGAGGGTCTGGTGGAAACTGAGAATTACAGGTAAACCTTCATTTAGGAATTCTTCAATGTTACAGTGACACCAAAGATCTATGGCCAGTCCTCATACTTATGGCCATTGAAGCATCACCTTTGTGTGATCAGAATCCAGGCCCTTGGCAGCATCATTTGAGACCTTCCCATCAAGCTTCCGACAAGCAAAGTCAATGCAGGAAACTGATTCACTTAACAACCATGGTGAAAAAAAGGTCACCAAATTGGGCATGGCTCACTTAACAATGGCTTCACAATTGAATAATCTTGAAGAGAACAACCAAGGTCAGAGAGCTCCAAGGAACCCATAGTCTTCCTCCTCCACTCTACAAATTCCGCTCCTTTCTAGCACTGATGATGCTACCTAGTTGGGTCACGAAAGGTCTGCATGAAAGCCACCAAGCTCAGAAAGCATCAAGGGCGCCATAGTTCAACCTTGAGCTACAAATATTCTCTCCTATCGGTCTTTGGTTATTGGAGGAGCCAAGAACTGGAGCAGTTTCTTGACTTGATTGGGAAAATTGCATGGACTTTCTCTCTGGTTTGCCATCCAGATTTCTTTCATGAAGACGCAAGAGGCTGGGCTGAGTTATAACTCTGGAACTATTTCATCTCCTTTACTTGTATCCACAACTTTCAGCCATGGGGTTTACAGGGAGCATTTTCGTTCTTGGCTTTTTTGTGTTTCTACAACGGTCGTGGTTGAGCTGCCAGAATCCCTCTCCACCCTGTTATTCAGCCTTCCCACCCAACCTAGCCACATTAGGTCGAGAGCCATTAATTTTAGATTACAGGCAAAACAGCCTCTCAAAGCATAGCTCAGCTGGGGACAAAAGGAAGCTGCAAGAAAATTGCATCTTAAATTAGGACTTGACTGGGAAGTAAATAATTCTGCCCAACATTAGATGCTATTAGCAAAATCCTCCCCATTATCAGACGCCAACCTCTGCCTGTCCCAGGGCTTCGGGAAGGACTCCATAGATGGACAAAAATACCAAATTGATCCTGAACATCTGGCCGACTGTGAAACGAAGCACATTCATCATCATCATTATCATCATCAAAGGTAGTACATAACCGGTGCCCTGGGTGCAATCTCAAAACAACTGGTGCACCCCAACGCCATCGGCATTGACAAATTTGCAATCAGTCAATTGCGAAAGGCAGCTTTACTCGGAATAGCTTATGTCCTGCAACGATTTTGCATGCAAAAAAAAAAAAAAAGCAAAAAGGCCAGGAAAAATTCTACCATTTCTTCTCAGTTAAACTATTGTGCAAGAGTGTGTTATCATTATTCTCCTCATCTTTCCTATTACCTATCTTCTTTCTACTTATGACTTTGTTGCTTGTATCTTTACGATTTATATTGTTTTATTTGGTTTCCTGGTATGATTTATGTTGATTCTATCTCTAAGTATCTTATTTTTTATGATGAATGTTTATGCTGACTGTGATCATGATTGATCATATACCTTTGGTGTACAATGGGAACTTGTGCACTGAAGACAAATTCCTTGTGTGTCCAATCAGACTTGGCCAATAAAGAATTATCTTTCTATTCTATTCTATATTCCAATTCCTATCCTAACCTATCCTATCCTATTCCATTCTACATTCCAACTTCTATTCTATTCTACTCTACATTCCAATTTCTATTCTATCCTATTCTATTCCATTCTACATTCCAATTTCTATCCTATTCTAATTCTATTCTATTCAATCCTATTCTATTCTACATTCAAATTTCTATTTTACATTCAAATTTCTATCCTATCATATTCTACTGTCTATCCCAATATCTATTCTATTCTATTCCATTCCATTCCATTCCATTCCATTCTACATTCCAAATTCTATTCTACTCTACATTTCAATTTCTGTCCTATCCTATCCTATCCTATCCTATCCTATCCTATCCTATCCTATCCTATCCTATTCTACATTCCAATTTCTATTTTACATTCCAATTTCTATCCTATCCTACCCTATTCTATTCTCTATCCCAATATCCATTCCATTCCATTCCATCCTTTTTTATCCTATTCCAATCCTATCCTATCCCATTCCATTCATTCTTTTTCTACTCATTCTTATTCTATTCTATTCTAAAAATGTTTCCCAATATCTGCCGTTTACTTTGATTTATTAAAAAGCAGCCCTTTAATTCGCCCATACAAAGGGGGCCTGCGAAGGGGATGGGAAGAAGATAATAATTTTTTAAAAACCAAAACACTCCGTGCTTTTCTGGTGCCAACTTGCTGTAGATTGATTTCCCAACAATTGCTAATTCTATTATTCGGCGTGATTTCCCTAGGGGGGGGGGGCGGCAGTTTATTTCTGTCATCAGCCATCCGATGAAATCTTTAAACATGAAATATGAAGCTCAGGAGGGACAAATCGCAGCTCGGGCTAACAAGTCACAAAGCTTCCGGAGTTGGCCGCGGCGTGTAATTTTGAAAGCGAGTGAAGTGAGCGGATCACGTGCCCTCCTTTTGTGAGCGTGCATTAATGTCACTTCGACTCGGGTTGCCCATTGACAGTAAATTGACTTGTGCTAATAGTGTGCAAAAGGAGAGAAGAGAGCTGGAAGGAAGGGAGGGAAAGGGAGGGAGGGAGGGAGCCGAGGAAGGATTGATGGAGCCAATAAAGAATATCGACTGGCAAACTGTGGTGTCCTGCTCGCCTTTAATTACGCCGGCCCTCAATGGGAGTGTTTTAATGCAACTTTAGCATCAATTGCATTTCGAGGCCGAGGGCTGGGCCTTGCAGCCCGTGGTGCAAACGGCAAAGCCCGGGGTGCGTGACTGGTTTGGAGCTCATGGCTATTGATTGCTTGGGACTTGGGCGCCTGGCTAATAATTATTTCATTAAGCCTGCTTAATGGTTATCAAATATGAGCCCTTGGATTGCTCTGTTGAGATCATCTAATCAGCTGAAGTTGGGGGAACTACTGCAGACTGGAGCTTTGCCACACAACAGTGGATCCTAACCTTAATCGTCTTTTTTTTTTTTTGGTGGTGGTGGGAAGCTGGGTGGACTACAGCTCCCAGAATACACCCCAACCAGCAATTCTGGGGTATTCTGGGAGTTGAAGTCCACTTATCTTTAGATCAGTGATGGCTAACCTTTTCCGGGCCAAGTACCCAAAGAATGTATGCATGCAAATGCATGTGTGCACACCAGGGGTGGGATTCAGCCGGTTTGCACCTATTCGGGAGAACCGGCTGGTAACTTTCTAAGCAGTTCACAGAACCGATTGTTGGAAGAAATCTCGTTGTGTTTACAGGACTAATCCTGTAAGGAAGGCAGGAAGGAAACCTTCTGGTGTTGCTTCTAGCCTCATCTTCATGGTCCTGCTCACAGAAACTGCCTCTCCGGTTAACCCTTATGACATTGTCACAGCTAAAACGAAGCGCCCATCGACTCGAGTGATGTTGAGTTGGCCACGCCCATCCAGTCACATGGCCACCGAGTCACGCCTACCCATCTGGTCATTAGGGCAGAGAACCGGTTGTTAAATCATTTGAATCCCACCACTGGTGCACACCCAAACCCCCAAAATGGAATGTGCGCCCCTCCATGCATGCACCCCACCCCATGCATCCGTGTATGTATGTGTGCTGCACATTTCCCCCCATGCATGCACATGCAACCCCCTTGCCTATGCACACGACTCCTTTGCATTGGCCCCATCTCCAGCGCATGCACATGCGACACCACCACCACATGCTACCCACTCCCATGCTATCCATGCAGCAGTTGGCCCATAGGAGGCATCGGCACTGAAAGGGGTGATGGCTCGTGCGCCGTCAGAGTGGTCCCTGCGTGCCACCTCTGGCACACGTGCCAGGGGTGGGCTGCTGGAAGTTCCCCCAGGTTCGGGCAATCCTCTAGTTCGGAGTCTGCCCAGCTCAGCAAACCCCCAAAGGCCACCACTGGCTGGCCACACCCACCCTTCTCCACCCAGAGGTCTCCACACAACCGGTTCATCACGCCAGGTAAGTGCAGGCAGGCTTCGGGAAAGGGAAAAGGGGCCTACCGGAGGTTCCGGAAGTCTGAAAATGGGCCTGTTTTTGCCTTCCTGTAGGCTCAAGGAAAGCCTCCAGAGCCCAGGGAGCGGGAAAATGCCTTATATAGAGAATTCTTTATTGGTCAATGGATGCGGTGCCTCCGAGGGCCATTTCCATTTGAACTGTTTCTCCTTAAATCTAGTTTGTTGGAAGTTTCTACGTTATTTTCCTGAAGGTATAAATATTTTGGCTCATCTAAGGTATATACAACATGGACAGGGTGGCTCACCGGCTAAGACACTGAGCTTGTCAAATCAAAAAGGTTTGAATCCCTAGCGCGGTGTAACCGAGTGAGCTCCCATTATTTGTCCCAGCTTTTGCCAACCTAGCAGTTCGAAATCATCTAAAATGCAAGTAGAAAAATAGGAACCACCTTTGGTGGGAAGGGAAGAGCATTCCATGTGCCTTCGGCATTGAGTCATGCCGGCCACATGACCATGGAGACGTCTTCAGACAGCACTTTGAAACGGAGATGAGCACTGCCCCCTAGAGTTGGGAACGACTAGCACATATATGCGAGGGGAACCTTTACCTTTGTTGGTCAAGTGTGACTGGACACACAAGGAATTTGTCTTCGGTGCTCTCAGTGAACATAAAAGCTATAAGTGATCAATCATGTTCCTAGTCCTCATGAAAATACATTCATCATAAATCATAAGGCTATCAAGCAATGAATGCCTCCCCCCGACCTACCATCTCTGCAAACCAGTGGTGGGATTCAAATTTTTTAGTGTGGGCGTGGCTTGGTGGGTGTGGCAGGGGAAGGATACTGTAAAATCCCCATTCCCTCCCGATCATCTGGGACTTGGGAGGCAGAGAATAGACGGGGTGGGGCCAGTGGTGGGTTTCAATTTTTTTTAGAACCTCTCCTGTGGGTGTGGCCTGTTTTGTGGGAGTGGCTTGCCAGCCATGTGACCAGGTGGGAGTGGCTTGGCAGTCCTGTGACTGGGTGGGCATGGCCAACTTGTAAAATGTGGTGGAACTCACTTAACAACGCTCTTGCTTAGCAGCCAAAATGTTGGCTCAGGAACTCTGGCATTTGAAGCACGCAAGGCTTAAAGCTGTCAAGTGACAAGACCCTTGCACCTCTCACCCTTTAGAAAAAACAAACAAACCTCCAGGGGTGTTCATACTTGGCAGCTTTAAGACTTGTGGACTTCCATTCCCAGAATTCCTTCTCTCGCTCTTCCTCTGGATGATGGGCGGACGGGCAGGGGGAGGGAGCTGGAAGCGGTTCTAAACTGCACTGTAGATTTGTGGAGCCTCTTCTATAGAAGAGCTTAGAACTGGCAGGAACCCAGCCCTGGGCGGGGCCAGCCAGAGATGATATGTATTTGCCGGTTTTCCAAACTACTCAAAATTTCCACTACCGGTTCTCCAGAACCGGTCAGAACCTGCTGAGTACTACCGCTGCTGCAACCCTCTGCACTAACCGTTGGGAAGGCTTCTTCCCCCGCCTCTTCTTCTGCAGATCTTTGAGGTGGCCTCTTCTCAGGCAAACTGTTGTCCAGTTCTTGGCCTCGTAGAGCCACTGGCCTACTTGTTTCCTCCTCGCCCCCGCCCCCGCCCCATGGCAGCAAAAAGGGGGGGAAAGGCATTTGTATTCAGGTTCCGCTTGAGAGCCAACGGCTTCATTTTCACCTTGATGTTTCTAAAAACCCTGGGCACTGGGGAAAGGCGCTGCTTTCATTTGAGCACGCCGGTTTCTCCCTTCCGTCGTTCGTCTTCGGGGCCGTCCGTTTGTTATCAGTATTCTGGCCCGTCTTCCGACAGACGCTCATTTTCTGTTGCCTCAACCTGCGCTGACCTCATTTCTCCGCCTTGAGCTGGAAGGAGTTGGTCAGAATTAGCTGTATTAGCAGGTCCCGGTATCCTCCTTTGATTTGTGAGGCGACAAAAATTCCAGCCATTAAGATCCGTTCCCTCTCTTATCAGCTTAAATGCACTCACTTACATGCCAAATCACTTCCTAATTTAAAAGCCTGTTTTCTCGAATTTGTCAGAAGGAAGGCGAGCAGGAGGAGGAGGAGGACAAGAATAAATAAATAAACAAAAAGCCAAACACTTTATTCGTTGTACTTTTATGGGCAAAAAAAGTCCTCCTCATTTTGTCTTAGGTGCGGCCCACGGTAGCTTTCCTCGCTCTAATGCAACGAGGAGAGGAAGGCAATCGTTGCCTCAGTTTCCTCTCCCGTGCAATGGGATCAAAGTGGCTTGCACTATCAGTTCGAAGCTTCAGCATCGATCCAGAAGAGGGGGAAATGTAAGAATCAAAGCACAGATTGTAGCTCAGAAGGTGTGCTGGGTTCAGTCCTTATAGGTCCGTTTGGTCAAGATCAGCGGTCACCCACTGGGGGTCCGTGAGAAAATTTGGGTAGTCCGCAGAAACATTATTTGCGTTTTTTAATGTTGCACTAAATCAGAGGTTCTCAAACTACGGCCCCTGGGACAGAGACGTGCAATGAACGCTTGTGTTGCTGCAGAGAGTCTCCTCCTTTGGGGTCTTTTTGTTGGAGGGGGAGGGAAGAAATTCCGACTTGGGGTCTGCTTCAGCCTCCTGGTGGGGGGCTTTGGGCTGGCCGGCTTGGGTTAATTGACCCATTTACCTCTAGCTGAATATTTCAAACTGTTTTATTAGGGATTTTTAGGGGTATTAGTTTTAGATAGTTGGGATTTTAGCGCAGGGTCTAGGTTTAATTCATTTTAAATTGTATTCTAATGTTTGTTGTTTATATATGTATTTTTAATTCCCTGTGCACCGCCGCGAGTCCCTTCGGGGAGAGAGAGCGGTTTACAAATTAAATTATTATTATTATTATTATTATTATTATTATTATTATTATTATTATTATTATTATTATTATTATTATTATTATTATTATTATTATTATTATTATTATTATTATTACCACGGACCTCCGCTCCTTCCGTCTGAAATTAAAAACATATCTTTTCTGCTTGGCCGGCCTAGGGTAGTCTCCCTTCTATGGGGTTTTATATTTAATTATTGGGTATTTTAGCTTTAAATGGGATTTTTAGCACAGGTATTAGATTTAATTCGTTTTTAGTTATGTTTGTATATTTTGTATATGTGTATATTTATTGTTTTTATTCTCCCTGTGCACCGCCCCGAGTCCCTGTGGGGAGAGGGAGCGGTTTATAAATTAAAGTTGTTGTTGTTGTTGTTGTTATTATTATTATTATTATTATTATTATTGTTGTTGTTGTTGTTGTTGTTGTTGTTGTTGTTATTGTTATTATTATTATTGTTGTTGTTGTTGTTATTGTTGTTGTTATTATTATTATTATTATTATTATCATTATTATTATTATTATTAAAGGCTGGAGGGAAGGGCCGCTGGTGGCAAAGAGCCGGAGGGCCTCGTTCCAGTGGGACTGCATCCTGGCCTGGAACTGGCTGACCATCTCAGCCCGCTGAGCCTCCAGGTGCCGCTACCTGGCCTTGCACTCCCGCAGGTCTTCCCTCTGCTTGGAAAGCCTATGCTCCTAGTCCTCAGTGAGGTGGTTCTGCTGAGCCTCCTTCTCAGCCTGATCCAATTTGGACTGAGCTGTTTTTGTCAATTCTTTCTCCTGGTGTCTGCTTAGCTCCAGCAACTGCTTCCTGTTGGGGCCCTAAGGAGCCCGGGCGGGTGAGGAGAGCCTGGGAGGGGAGGGACGAGTAGAGGCTGGCAAGGCGCTCCTCGACATGAGTGACATTGAGCTGGCCACACCCACCCAGTCACATGGCCACCTTGCCATGCCCACCCAGCCGGTCATTAGGCAGATCATATTAGTGGTCCGTGGGATTTAAAATGATGAATTTAGTGGTCCCCAAAGTCCAAAAGGTTGGCGACCCGTGGTCTAATGGTTAAGGCACCAGGCTAGAAAGTGGGAGACGGTGAGTTCTAGTGCTGCCTTAAGCAATAAGCCGACTGGTGACTTTAGGCCAATCCCAGGCCCTGCAGACACTTCGGACTACAATACCCATCGTACTCAGCCATTGGCAGACCTGAATATTCACTCATGTTTGCTTATCTACAGATAAGTCTCAATTCAAGAAGAGAATCTGGGTGGGAAGCCGAGCTTAAGTTGTAAGCTAACCAAGTGGAAGGATATAATCAATTTGACCGTGAATAGAGAATCTTTGATTCCAAACATTGTACTGTGTTTAGCCAATTTGTTTCAAAAACGTGGTTAAAATAGTGGTTCCTTCCTTCCTCCCTCCCTCCCTCCCTCCCCCAGAGGTCTGTCTGTCTGTCTGTCTGTTTGTCTGTCTATATATCTACCTACCTACCTACCTACCTACCTACCTACCTACCTACCTACCTACCTACCTACCTACCTATCTATCTATCTATCTATCTATCTATCTATCATCTCTTTTTATCACCCCTTTCTTATCATCTTTCTTTCCTTCGTTCCTTCGTTCCTTCGTTCCTTCCTCCTTCCCTCCCTCCCTCCCCCAGAGGTCTGTCTGTCTGTCTGTTTGTCTGTCTATATACCTACCTACCTACCTACCTACCTACCTACCTACCTACCTATCTATCTATCTATCTATCTATCTATCTATCTATCTATCTATCTATCATCTCTTTTTATCACCCCTTTCTTATCATCTTTCTTTTCCTTCCTTCCTTCCTCCCTCCCTTCCCCCCCCCGCCGAGGTCTGTCTGTCTGTCTGTTTGTCTGTCTGTCTATATACCTACCTACCTACCTACCTACCTACCTACCTACCTACCTACCTACCTACTGGTAGGTATGTATGTATGTATATATGTATAAATAAATAAATAAATAAATACACATACAAACACACACACACACACACACAGAGTGTAAGCTAGACAAGGATATACCAGTATATATCCTTGAGATAGACTTAGAGACAGATGTACATTGGAAAAGGAGAGGGAAAACCCAGTCCCGTGTTTTCCTAGGAAATTTACATGGCTATATCCATGCGGTCAGTCCCAATTTAAAGGCGATTGTATCTTCTTAAAAGAACTGGCCCGTATGCAATGTTTCTCAACGCTTCCTTATTGCAAGCAGCCGATTTAGATCTACCAAATACATTTCTTTTGCCATCATTCTTTAATCCAAGCCTTAAAAGGTGTGTGTGTTTCTTTTCCCCTCAATAGTATTTTGTATCCAGCAGCAACTATCCGCTGCACACTTACATGTTCACATCTGTTGCATTAGGCTGGAAAATAAGTACGAGTAAAGCTGGAGTACCAATTAGGGGGGGAAAAAACAACCTCTTTGTAGCAGGAATAAAAAACAACAACAATAGCATCAGAAGTAAACGGTTTAAACCGGAATGTTGGTACATTTTTCCTTAGCACATATATTTTCTCTTCTTTCTTCTTCCTTCTCTCCTTTTCAAACCGCTTAATGAACATTTCTATAATCTACCGCTCTTATCTTTATGTTCTCATTCTATCACCCAAAGAGGGTAATTTAACACACACACACACACACACCAAAACTACATTGTATTTGTTAAGTTTCAGTATTTGGCTTACAAAAACACTAGGAGACCAACCCTTGATGGAAATGTATTGATTTTTGTTCCCCTTCTGAATGCTTCAGAGAGAAGAGAAAAACGAAGGATGCATCGCCTTGGGTTCCAATTAAAATCACCTGTTAACTTTAAAAAGTCCCTTTTTAAAAAGGGTTTAAAAGATTTTCATTTAATTGATTCCCATGTAAAATGCCCTTTACAATTACCAATATAAACTAGGAGTTACCTGCTGGGTAAAATCCTATTTGTGATGTTGATCAAGACCTCTTACCCTGGCCCCTTTTCATACTGAGTTTTTAAATTTCTTATTGATAGCTTGCAATCTGTCAGCCATGGATATTTTTGGAGGGGCTGGAGGGGTGGAAAGGAAAGAAGGGGGTGGGGGGAAGGAAAGCTTTTAAAAGATTTGAGGGGTCTCTTTTGATTATGCTCGCAAGGCTCCACTAAACCATGAACGACTGGTAAGAGTAAATTCAACATGAAGGACCTTGGAGATAGATAGATAGATAGATAGATAGATAGATAGATAGATAGATGGATGGATGGATGGATGGATGGATGGATGGATGGATGGATGGATGGATGTAGATATGATAGCTAGCTAGCTAGACAGACAGACAAATAGATATAGATGATACATGGATGGATGGATGGATGGATGGATGGATGGATAGATAGATAGATAGATAGATAGATAGATAGATAGATAGATGTAGGTAGATAAGTAGGTAGGTAGGTAGGTAGGTAGGTAGGTAGGTAGGTAGGTAGATAGATAGGTAGGTAGGTAGGTAGGTAGGTAAGTAGGTAGGTAAGTAGATATGATAGCTAGCTAGCTAGCTAGACAGACAGACAAATAGATATAGAAGATACATGGATGGATGGATGGATGGATGGATGGATGGATGGATGGATGGATGGATGGATGGATATATAGATAGATGTAGGTAGGTAGGTAGGTAGGTAGGTAGGTAGGTAGGTAAGTAGGTAAGGTAAGTAGATATGATAGCTAGCTAGCTAGCTAGACAGACAGACAGACAAATAGATATAGATGATACATGGATGGATGGATGGATGGATGGATGGATGGATGGATAGATAGATAGATAGATAGATAGATAGATAGATAGATAGATAGATAGATAGATAGATAGATAGATAGATGTAGGTAGATAAGTAGGTAGGTAGGTAGGTAGGTAGGTAGGTAGATAGGTAGGTAGGTAGGTAGGTAGGTAGGTAAGTAGGTAGGTAAGTAGATATGATAGCTAGCTAGCTAGCTAGACAGACAGACAAATAGATATAGAAGATACATGGATGGATGGATGGATGGATGGATGGATGGATGGATGGATGGATATATAGATAGATTTAGGTAGGTAGGTAGGTAGGTAGGTAGGTAGATATGATAGCTAGCAAGCTAGACAGACAAATAGATATAATGATTAGAGATAGATAGATAGATAGATAGATAGATAGATAGATAGATAGATAGATAGATAGATAGATAGATAGATAGATAGAGCTAGGTAGGTAGGTAGGTAGGTAGGTAGGTAGGTAGATATGATAGCTAGGTAGACAGATAAATAGATATAGATGATAGATTAGATAGATAGATAGATAGATAGATAGATAGATAGATAGATAGATAGATAGATAGATAGATAGATAGATAGATAGATAGATAGATAGATGAGAGAGAGAGAGAGGCAGACAGACAGGCAGAGAGAGGGGGGGATAAATTATTAAATTATAGCATATTTTATAAAAGTAGGAGCCAATTTGATCTATTAGTTAAAGACAAGAAGCTGGGAGATTGAAAGTTCTAGTCCCATTTTATGCTAGAAAGCCAGCAGAGTGACTTTGGGCCACTCACCAGGAGATGGTGAATTATAGCCCTATTTTTAGGCATGAAAGCTGTCTGAGCCAACCAGCAGCAGACTGAGAGTTCTAGTCCCTCCTTAGGCATGAAAGTTAGCTGGGTGACTCTGGGTCAATCAGCAGGAGACTGGGAGTTCTAGTTTCGCCTTGGGCATAAAAGCCAGCTAGTTGACTTTGGTGTAGTAGTTACCCATATAATGCAGTTAGATGTTTTCCTGCTCATATTTAAGCTTTGTCATTAAGGAAAAAAATATGCCTTATCTACTTATTTCTCCATGAACCAAAAATATAAACAGAATTATAGTATAACTTTGCAGAAATCAAAGGAATTATTTTGCTTTTATGAGACTTCCAAACTCTCTTTCTCTAAGTCTCAGATATAATTTACTTCCTAGTTTCTTATATCATTATCATTTATATAATGTTAAAATAATCAACTGAGGCATAAACTCCACTGCGGTCTAGTTTTAATTTTCGCAATGTTTTTTTAATAACTAAATGGATAGTATCTTCCATAAACAGAAGAGATGGAGAAGTTCATGTCTTTTGTGGGTTAGAGTGAAAATCAGAAGATCATTAAGCTTCTAACTGGTATGGGAAGGGAATTCAATGCTTCACCCAGAGGAAACGAATTTTTTTTCTCCGTACTTTCTGGTCTCTGATGTGAAAACTTTTGATTTATCTCCTAAGGTTAAAACCAATGAGATATCTATTTTTGTAAGTTTTCAAGTTAGAGGCCAGAAAGTATGGGGGAAGAAAATTTGTCTCCTCCTTTGCGTGGACTTCTGGGGATTCTGGGAGTTTATATCACACATCGAAGGAGGGAGAGAAGAAGGAAGGAAGGAAGGAAGGGAAGGAAGGAAGGAAGGACAGAGGGAGGGAGGAGGGAAGAAGGAAGGAAGGAAGGGAGGGAGGAAGGAAGGACAGAGGGAGGAGGGAAGAAGGATGGACGGAAGGAAGGAAACGAGGAAGGAAGGAAGGAGGGACAGAGGAAGGGAGGAGGGAGGAAGGATGGACAGATGGACGGAAGGAAGGAAGGAGGGACAGAGGGAGGGAGGAGGGTGGAAGGACGGACGGAAGGAAGGAAAGAAACGAGGAAAGAAGGAAGGAAGGAAAGAGAAGGAAAGGAAAGGGAGGGAGGGAGGCAGTGGTGGGATTCAGCCAGTTCTGCACCTATTCGGGAGAACCGGTTGCTAACTTTCTAAGCAGTTCAGAGAACCGGTTGTTGGAAGAAATCTCCTTTTGGTTTTCCCCACTTAACTGGGCTAATCCTGTAAGGAAGGCAGGACGGAAGGAAACCTTCTGGTGTTGTTTCTAGCCTCATCTTTATTGCTCTGCTTACAGAAACTGCCTCTCCGCTTAACCTTTATTACATTGTAACAGCTAAGACAAAGTGCCCATCGATGTGAGTGACATTGACTTGGCCATGCCCCCCCCAGTCACATGACCACCGAGCCCCGCCTACCCAGCTGGTCATTAGGGCAGAGAACCGGTTGTTAAATTATTTGAATCCCATCTCTGGAGGGAGGGAGGGAAGAAGAAAGGAAGGGGAAGGAGGGAAGGGAAGGGAAGGTGGAAGGACCTGTAGTAATGTAACAACATTGCCCAAAAGGTATTCAGAGTTGTCAATCTTATTTTACGTAGTTTTCTCTCTGGTAACACTATGCTGCGAACCAGGGGCTACAAAACCTTTGCCAGACCTCTCCTTGAATACGGCTCCCCTGCCTGGAACCCACACTGCATTTCGGGCATTAAAACACTAGAGAGGGTCCAGAGGTATTTTACAAGAAGAGGACTCAACTCCTCTGCGCGTAATAAAATTCCCTATACCACCAGGCTGGAAATTTTAGGCCTGGATAACCTTCAACTACGCCATCTACGTTCCGACTCGAGCTTAGTGCACAAGATAATCTGCCACAAAGTCCTACCTGTTGATGACTACTTTAACTTCACCTGCACTAACACAAGGGCTGTCAATGGAGACAAACGAAAAGTGATCCGTTCCAATCTTGATTGCAGGAAAAACGATTTCAGCCATAGAGTAGGAAATGTGTGGAACCCCCTACCTGATCCTGTTGTTGGTTCCTCTAACCCCCATACCTTCGGCCTTAAGCTGAACCTTACGCATTTCTTAAGAGGTCCCTAAGGGGGCCATGCATAAGCGCACCACCATGCCTGCCGTCCCTGTCCTACCGTCCCCATTGATATATAGACTCTTTTTATGCGTGTATGGCTATGTTTCGCTTATTTATTTCCATTTATTTGTGTGTTTTTTTTCATGTGTCCATGTCTATGCTGATACTTGTTTCCTTGTACCTATTGACAAATAAATAAAGGGAGGGAGGGAGGGAGGGAGGGAGGGAGGGAAAGGAGGAGAGGGAAAGGAGGAGAGGGAAGGGAAGGAGAAAGGAGGGAGGGAGGGAGGAAGGAAGGAAAGGAGGAGAGGGGAAGGAGGAGAGTGAAGGGAAGAAGGGAGGGAGGGATTCACATAGCCCATCCCAACAGAGGTCCAGTAATTTCTGAGGAGGCCACATCCTGTCCAACCTTGAAGGACAGACAGCCACCAGCATAAGTCACCAAGTGACACCAAGATGGCCGCTGCCTCACATCTCCATCTCCTTCCATTATTCAAAAGCCATCCAGTTCAGCAGGGTAGAAAAAAAACAACAACACATCCCAAAGTGCCCCAAATTGGATGTAGATAAATAAAAACGAAGAAAGAAATGAAGAAAAAGTGGAAGAGGGGGAGGAGAGGGAGGGCAGGTGAAACCGAAGAAACGCCTCGGGGAACGATGCCGAAGGCCGTATTAAAAACGCCATCAAAAGATGCACTCCAGCCATGGGGTGGTCCATTACGGGCAGGGAGTAAATATTGACGCTTGGTTTTCAATGACTTCTGAAGCGTTTTGTACGCTTTGCCCAGACTCGGTCCCCGGGAAGCGTTATTAGAAAGTTGTTAACCTAATTGGAAGAAATATTGAAATACAAAACAAATAAAAACAATTGAGGCTTAATGGATAGATTAGGCGGAAGCAAACAGCCCATAAGCCAAACATTTGCTCTCTCTCTCTCTTGCTCTCTCTCTCTCTCTCTCTCTTTCTCTCTCTGCCTTTTCTACAGCTGGAGATAGCCACGGCCCCCACCCACCCACTCCTCCATCCTGGTGGCTAAATTAGGCGAGGCGGGTTTTCTTAATTCCTCCAAACAATCACTTAATGAGCGCTATATTATCCAGCAAATAGGCGGCTGGCGAAGGGAACCGTTTGATAGGCCCCCGATAAATGAAAGCTTAGCTGCTTTTAAGATTAAGCCCCAAAGAAACCTCCTATCCGGAGTGGGGGAAACTTGGTGGAAATGGAAAGAGAGGAGGGGGGGGGTGGACACAGGTGGGTGGAAAGCGTGCGCCGTGTGCGTGTGTGGAGTGGAAGGCGGCGTTTTGTCCTTGCACAAACATTTGCCCGCCCGCCTGAAAGTGCAGGGAGTGAGAAGAATTTCAATTATTTCATCAGCAAGAAAATGGAAGGGGCCTTTAAGTGATTGGAGCTGCAGAAAAATCTAATGTGGGCTGCCATGCAATATGAACAGAATGGGCAGGAAATTAAAGACGCTCCTACTTAAATCATGAGGTTGCAAATGATAAATTAGCGTCTCAATGCTTGCGCTCAAGTATTTAAGTGGAAGGGTTTTTATTCTTAATGTTGTGTGGTTGCCCAAAATAAGGCCTCTTATCCGCCGAGGTTGTTTTGCCTCCTCTTTTCTCGGTTGTGTTCGGATTAGGAGGAAATGGGGAACGGAGGGGGAGAAATGTTGGCCAGCCTCTGTAGCATTGAATATTCTTTTGTGAATGCCGTCCAGCAAAACGCTTTTCAAAAAAGGAAACAAAACAACAACCAAACTCATTATAGTGGGGAATAATGTTTGTTAATGTACGCCGGGCTCAACAAATGCAGTGTGCCGTTGGCGAGGATAAACAGTTATTTGAAAAGATCGCGATAAAGATCGTGTATGCATATCTGGTCCTTGTATGTTTAGGGAAGTGATTATCATTAGATTGAGAAAAGATGATGTAATTTTACAACAGGAGTGGCTTGATTTTGCCTGCAGCTCGAAGGTTACGCGGCAGCGGTGGGACTCCAATTTTTTAACTATCGGTTCTGTGGGTGTGGCTTTGTGGGCGTGGCATGGGAAGGATACTGCAAAATCCCCATTCCCTCCCCACTCCTGGGGGAAGGTTACTGAGAAATCCCCATCTCCTCCCCACCCCACTAACCAGCTTTCCAGCTCCGTTCTCCTCTTCAGGGCAACAAAAGAAAATCAGCAGGGGCGTGGCCAGCCTATTTGCCGGTTCTCTGAACTACTCAAAATTTCTGCTACCGGTTCTCCAGAACCTGTTAGAACTGGCTGAATACCACCTTAGATTGTGAAGATTGAATACATTTAAAATGTATTCAGAGTGTACTTTAGTCCTGTTGTTTGCCAGAAAAAGCTCACTTTTTTTTAACATAGACTAAAACTAGTATCTTTCAAACTTGGTAACTATAAGATGTGTGGAGTTCGATTTCCAGAAATCCTCAGCCAGCCCTGCTAGTTTAAACCATCTTGACTTCTGTGGATGCTTTAACCATCACTGTCAACCCAAGAGGCAGATTGGCAGGAAACCGTTTATGGACTTTTTGCTAAACAGGAAGAAGAAAAAAATAACGTGTGGTGTATGGGTTTAATGATTAAAAAGAGTTTAAATCATCTTGACTTCTATTGGTGTTTTAACCATTACTGTCAACTCAGCAAGACAAATTGGCTGGAAACCTTTTATGGACTTTTTACTAAAAAGGAAAAAAATAAATAAACATGATTTATGGGTTTAATGGTTAAAAAGAGTTTAAATCATCTTGACTTCTACTGATATTTTAAATGTCACTGTCAACCCAAGAGGCAAATTGGCTGAAAACCCTTTATGGACTTTTTGCTAAAAAGGAAAAAAAAATAAAGTAGTGATTTATGATTTGATGATTTAAAAGAAGTGGCTTATGGAATGAAAGGAACCATGATGTAACATGAGAGAGAGGGGGTAGAGGGAGGGAGAGGGAGGGAGAGGGAGGGAGAGACAAAATGAATTTACAAGTGCTGTAAAAAGTTTGGAATCCAATTTTCTTTTTCTTTTCTT
Organism: Rhabdophis nuchalis; assembly: GCA_039707465.1. Classification (NCBI taxonomy): domain Eukaryota; kingdom Metazoa; phylum Chordata; class Lepidosauria; order Squamata; family Natricidae; genus Rhabdophis; species Rhabdophis nuchalis. The sequence goes on along the minus strand of CM077653.1, from coordinate 5,142,936 downwards.
TTTCTTTGTTTCTTTCCTTTCCTTTTTTCATTCACTCCTCTTCTCTTCCTTCTCTTTCTCTTTTCTTTAAATAGGTATGGCTTTTATCCTGTTCAAGAAGTTTGAAACAGAAATCAGTTGAAAAAAGAACCCCAAACAAACAGTAGAGGAAACCTAGAGTGGGAAACGGGAGAAAACGTGTGAGCTACCATTTCCAGAGTTAATTTGCTGGTGGCATTTGTTAAAATATCCATGAGTGGGAGAGACATGGGAACAAGGTCAGGTCAAGGAATAGGCATAGCAACTAAGTCAGCCAATGGGAGCTTAAACGGATCTGTGTTTGTGCAGAGAACTGAAACAGAAACTTAAGAAGAAAGCAGTCTGCTGCTCTGAGAAGTAAACAAGCATTCTGTCTGGACTTGTCTGCTGAAAATGAAACTACTATAAGACACACCGGAGTATAAGACGCACCAAGATTTTGAAGAGGTACATTTTAAAAAAAAAATTTTTTGCCCTCCCCGGCCCTCAGGAGCACTTTGCAGGCCCCCCAAACCCTCTGCATTCCCCATGTTTTTGTGAAAAATGGAGCATGCAGAGAGTTTGGAAGGCCTGCAGAGTGCTCCTGGGGGCCGGGGAGGGCAAAACCCAACACGTGGGGTGTTTAGGAAGGAAAAAACAGGCCTGTTCTTTTGAGAAAACAGGGCATGCAAAGGGTTTGGGAAGCCTGCAGAGTGCTCTTGAGGGCTTGGGAGGGCAAAAACACCCCAATTTTGTGAAAAACGGCCCCGTTTTCACTCATTTTTGCCTTCCCCAGCCTGGAGAAGCACTCTACAGGCCTCCCAAACCTTCTGCGCATCCATTTTTGCAAAAAAAATGGGATTCGCGGGGTGGGGTTTCGAGAGGCTAAAAATGCTGTATTCAGTGTATAAGACACACCCAGATTTTCACCCTACAATACAATAGTTGGAAGGGACCTTGGAGGTCATCTAGTCCAACTTCCTGCCTAGACAGGAAACCCTATACCAATTCAGACAAATGGCTATCCAACATCTTCTTGAAGACTTGCAGTGTTGGGGCATTCACAACTTCTGGAGGCAACTTCTGTTCCACTGGTTAATTGTCCTAACTGTCAGGAAATTTCTCCTCAGTTCTAAGTTGCTTCTCTCCTTGATTAGTTTCTACCCATTGCTTCTTGTCCTGCCCTCAGGTGCTTTGGAGAATAGTTTGACTCCTCTTCTTTGTGGCAAACCCTGAGATATTGGAACACTGCTATCATGTCTCCCCTGGTCCTTCTTTTCATTAAACTAGACATACCCAGTTCCTGCAACCGTTCTTCATATGTTTTAGCCTCCAGTCCCCTAATCCTCTTTGTTGCTCTTCTCTGCACTCTTTCTAGAGTCTCCACATCTTTTCTACATCGTGGTGACCAAAACTGAATGCAGTATTCCAAGTGTGGCCTTATAAAGTGGTATTAATACTTCATGTGATCTTGATTCTATCCCTCTTTTTGGGGGGGTGTAAGGTGCATCTTATCCTCCGAAAAATACAGTCACTGCTTAATAATAATAATAATAAATAATTTATTACATTTATAAACCGCCCCCTCTCCCCAAAGGGACTTGGGGCGGTGTACAGAAAAATTAAAAGCCATCTAAAAACATACAATACATAACAAAATTAAAAACGAATTAAATTAGCCTGTACTAAAATTTTAAGAACAATTAAAATTGCAGCCCATTAAAAACCTTGTGTTTGCCTGTAACTCTCCTGCCTTGCGTTGACTTGGAAGAATCTGCTGTTGGTATTGTACATTTCTGCATCTCTTCTTATGTATCTAAGGAAGTTAGTGAATCTGTGTGGGCTTTCTTGGATTCGAATGTATGCCACCAACTCTGACAGCCTTCTCCGCTCCAGGCGTGCTTGTTTGTTTTTTATTCCAGGTTTCTGGTGTTTTATTTATCTCGCCTTCCACCTTACAAAACATCTCAGGAAAAGCCGAAGATTCTACAGCGTCCCTATTACAAGGAAGGCTCCGAATAATGCAGCAATCATATTATTTGTTGAGCGAGCAACATATCAATTTAACTTCTGGAGTATTTTGAAGCCCTGTCAGGGAAGATCACAGGCCGTTTCTTTTCAAATGTCAAGGAAAATAAGCCTCGGTGTGTGTGAAGCCCCTTTCCTTTTTTTCTTCTTTTTTTTAAAAGAAATGGACAAAGGCAGCATTTGCCAAATGTAATCTCCAGTTTAAAAGCAGTCGCTGGGTTTCCTTTGTCCTGATGTGGAGATCCTCCTTCCTGCCTCTAAAACATATCATCCACTTCTGGAGGCCTTAAAACTGAGTGCCCACATAGGAAGCCAGCTGAAATGGCGAAGAAGCCACAAATATACTTTAATATTATTTGAAAGTTGTTTTTTTTTTAAAAAAAAATACAGCGTGTAAAAAAAATGTGTGTGGTTTGGATCTTTCAAAAACGTGCCCCGTCTTTCTCACTGAATCTCCAAGGTGTAGGAAAGTTCAGAGGATAAGTTTAAAAAACACACTTATTTCCCTTTGATCCTCGAAGAAAGCTTGATTTCATTTTGGAAAACGACATAAGACAGGGATGAATTTTGATGCCTCGGAGTTGCACTGCACCGATCATCACTGACATCAAAGCGGTTTCATAGTAGGGCAGGCAGACATTGGACCGAGGTTATCGGGGGACCCTCTCGCGAATATAGGGACCCGGTGGCTCAGTGGCTAAGATGCTGAGCTTGTTTATCGGAAAGTTCAGCGGTTCGAATCCCTAGCACGAATCCCTAACAGAGTGAGCTCCCGTGACTTGTCCCAGCTTCTGCAAACCTGGCAGTTCAAAAGCATGTAAAAATGCAAGTAGAAAAATAGGAACCACCTTTGGTGGGAAGGGAAGAGCGTTCTGTGCGCCTTTGGAGTTTAGTCATGGCAGCCACTGGACCATGGAGACATCTTCGGACAGCGCTGGCTCTTCGGCTTTGAAACGGAGATGAAACGGAGATGAGCACCGCCCCCTAGAGTTGGGAATGACTAGTACAAAGGTAAAGGTCAAGCGAGGGAAAGCTTGACCTTTACCTTTACCCTTATGATTAATTTTGCAGAGTTAAATAAGCCATTAATCTACAGTCGATATGTTCCCACAAACGGCTCTTGAGTTGCATTGACCCTTATCAAGGTAGAAGTATAGGGTTTGCCTGAAAATGGTATAGGGCTTCCTGCCTGGCCAGAGGTTGGACTAGAAGATCTCCAACTATGTTATTCTGTTATCTGGTGCTTATTTAGTGATGAACTTCAATTGGCCATATTTTGGGGGATAGGCAGGCACATCAAACATTCTGAGCTGCAGCGTAACATGGTCTTGACTATTTGCGCATTTGACTTCTAGGGAACTGGGTAACGGTTCCTGTCACGGGCTGAATGAGGACTTTCTGCCCTTGGCCCGGCCCTGAAAACCAGTTGCCAATCCAATGCATTAGAAAAAGAATATATTTGATTCATTCTCTCTGCAGATGACACTTCTGTACGCAACTGTCAAACTTTCCTCCTGTAGGTTGAGATTGTAAAGTCCAAATGGATTGCCAGTTGACATAGAGTAGAGTAGAATAATAGAGAGTAGAAGAGGGTAGGGTAGGGTTGGATAGAGTAGAGTAGAGTAGAGTAAGATAGGGTAGACAAGTAGAGGAGGGTATCGTAGGATAGAGTAGGGTAGGGTAGAATAGAGTAGAGTAGTAGAGTGGAGTGGAGTAGGGTAGAGTCTAGTAGAAGAGTAGAGTAGAGTAGGGTAGAGTAGAAGAGTAGGGTAGGGTAAAATAGAATAGGGTAGAAGAGTAGAGTAGGGTAGCGTAGAGTGGAATGGAGTGGGGTTGGGTGGAGTGGGGTAAGGTAGGGAAGGGTAGGGTAGGGTAGGGTAGGGTAGAAGAGTGGAGTGGCTAGGCTAGGCTAGGACAGGACAGTTATTGGACTAAAGAATAAAGAATAGAATAGGATAAAAAAGAAATATTCTATTGTGCAAAGTGTGGTTAGACACCACAGGAATTTGTCTCCCTTGCAGAAGCTCTCAGTGTGCATGCAAAGCAACAAGGACACCAGGTTTCTCGTGCGTGCATTACACCACAGGTGAAGACGTTGGCCAGGACTCTGGAAAAACCCACCCTGGGCATGAGTTCCAAATCTGAATTCACTCTAAGAAAGTTGGCTGTGTGCTTAAAAAAGGATATGGGTCTCTTTTTGGGAGAGGAAATATTGGCCCGTTTCTGAGTTCTAACCAGGCACTAGAAACTTGAGCTGGCCAACAAGCACTTGGTTGTCAGAGAAGTCGGTCAAACCACTTGAGCTCTCGCTGTGCCTACACTTCCTTCATCATGCGAGAAAGGAGGATAATTCAATTTCTCCCTCTCGTTTAAAAAGCATTTGAAGATCTTGAGTGCATTGATTTATTACAGCCCCCTCTTCGTTCAGGCCATTTGATGTTTCATAGACTTAAAGTGCCGAAGGAAAATGCAGAAACGAAGAAGGACCTGAACCATTAGATTCAAAATCCTTCCCACGTTACAGGCTGTCCTTGGCTTACAACCGTTTGTTTAGTGACTGCTGGAGTGGCGCAGTGGTTAGAAGGCAGTATTGCAGGCTGACTCCACTGCTGCCTCCCCAGTAGCTCGATCCTGACCGATTCAAGGTTGACCCATCCTTCCGAGGTGAGTAAAATGAGGGCCCAGATTGTTGGGGAGCAAATAAGCTGACTCTGTAAACCGCTTAGAGAGGGCTGTAAAAGCATTGTGAAGCGGTATATAAGTCTAAGTGCCATTGCTTAGTGGTAAAGAAGGAAGAAAGGAAGGGAAGGAGGGAGGGAGGGAGGGAGAGAAGGAGGGAAGGAAAGAAGGAAGGAAGGAAGGGGGAGGGAGGGAAGGAAGGACCATAATGATCATCCTGCTCTGTCTGTCGCTCTCTTCCTCTTCCTCTTTCTCTCTCTCCTTCCCTCCCTCCCCATCTCCCTCATCCTCTCTCTCTCTCCCCCTCCTCCTCCCCATCCTCCTTTTTCCTTGCTTCTTTTAACATTCAACCTGCTTTTGCTCTGTCTCTCTTCCTCTCTCTCTCCTTCCTTCCTTTCTTCCCTCCCTCCCTCCCTTTCTCTCTCTACTCCTCCTCCTATCTCATGCTAGGTTTTCTTAAAGTCCCCTTTCTTTAATCTTTGCATCCTTTGAAAAAGAAATCTTGGGAGGGGGGGGGGGGCTAAAGAGGAGCTGCCTGCTGCCCAAAGAAGCAATTGCATGAGATACACAATGGAGAAGTGATCCACTTAGCTCCCTGGCTTGCCCTCGCTCCCTAAAACGGCTGCATTAATAAGTTGAATTTTTTTAAAAGCCTGTTTCCTTTCAATTAATCCTTTTGCTTTAAGGAGAAAACTTTTCAGCCCCTCGGCTTTTTTGAAGCATCGAGTCACAAGCCTAAAGGAAGGCATTGTGAGATGTATAAATATATACACCTGTATATGGCCATATGAATGATAAATGGATCTATCTATCTATCTATCTATCTATCTATCTATCTATCTATCTATCTATCTATCTATCTATCATCTATCTATTTATCTGTGTGTGTGTGTGTGTGTCTGTGTGTGTTCCAGCATAACTCTGGAACACCTCGAGCAATTTGCTTCTTTAGCACAGGTTTTCTATTTAATTTCTTTTTAACTTTTGTATATTGTTATTTATTGTATATTTTAATGTCCTGTGCACCGCCCAGAGTCTGTCTCGACGGAGATTGGTGCGGTTAACAAATCGAATAAAATAAAATAAAATAAATAAAAATTTCAACCAAACTTGGTACACAGATGATTTACTCTCTGGAAATAAATATTGTGGGGGTAAGACACCTGTCAGGCCTGCAGCCATGTTCCTTTTAGGATCTTCAGCCTGCCACACTCTCTCTTCTTTTACTAGGCTGTTTCCTTAGTGGGGAATTGGGAGGGGGGAATAGTAAGGAGTACAATGTGTTTGTTTTCAAAATAAAGCATTCTTTTCTAGAAGCCCAAGGTCATCCTTTGTCTTTGCACCTCTGCAGCTGACCCGAAGTGGATGGGTGGCGTTGCCAGCGTGGGCAGCGTGGGCAGTTGAAGATTGGGCCATGGGATGGACTTGTGAGTGTGGAGGCCAGGTTTTGAACTTTCAACTGGGTGGAAAACCCAGGAGGCTTTCAGATTCGGGTTCCCACAGTCTGTACCAACATGTCTCTCTTATTAAATTGGAACTTTGATGAAAGCTCTGCCTTGAACTCTTGATTTAATTCTGGATGATATTTGGAACGCTGACATTACCCCGAACATGCCTCAGGGTATGCATTCTGTTAAGATACAGCCTGTTGTGCCTTAAAATGTCTTCTATTGTACAGTGCAATGGAGTTGCCATGGTAATGGCTTCACAGTACTCCACAAGGGGGCTCCCTCAGGTAAGGGGGAAAATCCAACATTAGAAATTACGTTTGGTCCAGACATTTGTCCCCTATAAATAGATTCCTGGGCAACATTGGGTTATCAGTTATGAATAAATCAGGATTTTTTTCCGCCAGATACTTGTCTAAATCCTCTTTTGCACGTAAGGATGTGGGGAAAAAAAACCCTTTGGCAAGGAAGAGGTCTATGCCCACATTTATTTATCTTAGACTTGTGGTTTTGAAAAATGCTGTTCTCCTCTTCAAATGCTTACGTATCATTTAGTGCAGTGATGGCTAACCTTTTTTGGCTCGTGTGCCAAAAACGGGGGGAGCGCAGGGGTGTCGTGCGTGGGTGTGCCACACCATTAATGCTATGTGCGTGACCCCCTGCTTTTGCCGTGCTTTTCTCCCCCTCCCCAGGCTCCAGAGGCTTTCTAGGAGCCTGGGGAGGGTGAAAACAGCCTCCCCTCCCCACCTCCAGAGGCTTCAGGAGCTTCCCTGAAGCTTCCAGGGGGCGAAAAATGGCCTCAAAAGAAGGCCTAAACCAGCTGGCCAGAGCACACATGCGTGCTGGAGCTGACAGGGCAACGCCTTGCATGCCCTAAGAAATGGTTCCGCGTGCCACCTGTGGCACCTGTGCCATAGGTTCGCCATCTCTGATTTAGTGTAACTAACAACTATTAAACCAGAGGAAGAATGGTAGAATAAAAGCAGGGGCAGATAAAGAGGCAGATAAGAAGAGGGGTGAATGAGTCATGATGCCTAGCCATTAGTGATAATGACATCCTGTTATAGCTACATTTTCTAAATTATATGTTTTAGGGCTCACATATCACGAAGGATGGCTTGCTAATTGCAGCCAAAAATTCCACGCTGAGAAAGCTTTGGCATTGCAACAGCATGCTGTATATTCTCCTTCAGTATGCACGTTCTACAAAAAAACATGCCTTATGACCTAAACTAGATTAGAGGTTGCAGGAACTGGACATGGCTGGTCTAGTGAAGAGAAGCACCAGGGGAGACAGGATAGCAGTCTTCCAATATTGGAGGGGCTGCCACAGAGAGAAGGAGGTGAAGCTATTTTCCAAGGAATCATGGATGGGAACTGACCAAGGAGAGATTCAACCTGGAAATAAGGAGATATTTTCTGACCGTGAGAACCATCAACCCATGGAACTGAAGTTGCCTTCGGAAGTTGTGGGAGCTTCATCCCTGGAGGCTTTCAAGAAGAGATCAGACCAGAGGTGGTATTCAGCAGGTTCTGACCAGTTCTGGAGAACCAGTAGCGGAAATTTTGAGTAGTTCAGAGAACTGGTAAATACCACCTCTGATTGGCCCTGCCTCCATGTATTCTTTGCCTCCCAAGTCCCAGCTGATCAGGAAGAAATGGGGGTTTTGTAGTAACCTTCCCCTGGAGTGGGGAGGGAATGGAGATTTTACAGCATCCTTCCCCTGCCACACCCACCAAGCCACACTCGCAGAACCAGTAGTAAAAATTTGGGCAAGGGTTTGGACTAGATGACCTAAAAGGTCTCTTCCAACTCTGTTAATCTGTAATCCAATTCATTGGCCAGCAATGTCGGCTAGAAACTCAGCACTGGAAAACTAAGGAACAAGCCAGAGAGCGATACAAGGAATACAAGATTTAAGCAGGATCATGTAGTTCTCAAAGTCCAACTGAAGCCAAAGACACCATTAAATCAATCCTGACTTAGTTCTGACTGTAGCCATAGAGTTTTTGGAAGTTGAACTAGATTGTCTTCTTCTACGAGTTTTGTTCCATTTCCTGGTCTACAGCCCTGGATTGTCTAGGCTGGCTAGATAATGAGCCAGACGCCTGCCATACATAGTCCAGAAATATGCCAACTCAGCCAGAATCTTTAGCAACAAAGTCTTTTTTAATCTATAGACAATGGAGACTCTAGTGGAATCATGGCTTGGCATGGATCAAGACCAGGAATCCAATAACCGAATGGCAAAATCAAGAAGAAAGCAAGAGGCCCAGGGAGGTGGCCCTCCTGAGTTCAAAGCATGGTGAACTCAACCCAGCCGAGGTCTGCAAAGTTGTCTTTGCCATTTCCTGTTGGGTTGGGAAGCCAAGAAAGAAGCCAGCTGAGCTTCCATCCAAATGGAATGACAGCTGAGGCACATGGCTCATGGGAGTCTACTTTCTTGCCAGCCTGACTTGTAGAGCTGAGCCATCAACTGTTGTAGTGGGCGGGTGAACTTCAGAGCCTAAGAGATTTCAACTGGTGCAGGCAGGGAGTTCTGTGCACTTGCTGGATCTTCCTCAAACAGAGGGACACTGTTGGCACTAACCCTTTCAGGGTTATCGTCCCTAGAAACACCTGCCTCTACTTCCTCCTCCTTAGAAGACAGGAGTATTGAGGTTCTCCAGAGGTCTCCAATTCCAGTCCTAACCAGACATAACCCTGCTTAGCTTCTTACCCCAGCTGAGGTCCACCAGTTGTTGCCTCCTGCTATGGATTCCAGTTAGACCCAAGATCAGCAGAAGGTCCTCTTCTCTTTGTCCTTCCCAACAGAAGTGTTGTGGTCTGCCAGCAGAGCTGGCAGAAGATTCGGACAGTGACGGGATTGGGAAGGAACGTGGGCCAGCCCTGGAGTCTGGGGAAGGTTCAGACGAGGGCTCTGCATCAGAGGCAGAGATGGGGCCGTCTGACAGGTATCAGCTACCTTCAGTCAGACAGCTGGAGCCTGTTCCCAGTGTGCGCATGGTTGCCAGACGAAGGGAAGAGCTAAAGAACACTTGAGGTAAAGACTTGGGAGTAAGGCCACAGGTGGACCATGAATGGCCCCTCCCATAGGGAATAAAAGAGGAGCGAAAGGGGAGTGGAGCTTGCAGGAGACAATTAGTTCATTACTGCATTCTTGCCAAATATCGTTTGGCAAGGAAGGAAGGAAGGAAGGAAGGAAGGAAGGAAGGAAGGAAGGAAGGAAGGAAGGAAGGAAGGAAGGAAGGAAGAAAGGAAGGAAGGAAGGAAGGAAGGCTGAGCCAACCTTGAGTCAGTGAGATTTGAACTGCTGAACTGTAGCTAGAAATCAGCTGAAGTAGCCTGCAGTACTGCACTCTAACCACTGCACTATTTCGCCTCTTATCAATCATCAGATTTACTCTCGTGTAAATGCCACCATGAGGTTGGGCACCTAGGAGATCATTAAACCCATATCAATTCTTCAAAAGGAACTGCGGGGTTGCTACCACAAAGGACTCTCATCTGTAAGTTCAACCAAGCTGACGGTTTGCTTCTGTTTTGTTTTAAACAATAGTTTCATGACAATGAGCTGCTTTAATAATCCAATAAGGCAGAACAATGAAGCCATGCCTGGAAGGCTGCAGTGGGCAGGCTGCAGCCTTTTCCATTATCCTACAGACGAGCATGAGGGAGTTAGAGTAACATTAACTCATGCTCTCCAAGTTCCTGTTCATTAAACTATCATGATTGCCATTTCTATTATTTTCAGGGTTTTGCCATTTATTTACCATTTACCAGCTCATGCATATGGAAGGCATGGTTTACAGTTCCTGGAGAACCGCACTTTTCATCCTAATTGATTCTGGTAATTAATTTGTTCTACCTGCTGGATTAGATGGAGCTGCTGTCCCTGTGCCCAAGGATTACCACTTGTCTTTCTAACATCTCTCCTAATTATCTAATAGCATGGGTTGCGAGAATTCTGGCTCTATTAAAACATTTTGACTATTAACAGCCCCTGACTGGAATTGTGATGACAACTCGATTTTGACAAATTAGAGCTTAAAATTGGGAGATGAAGGAGAAGTGCCTTCTTTTAATTTCCCTGAATTTAACATCAATAATTAGAGCAATTTTCCAAGATGCGAGCTGAAATTATCTCGGCTGTGATGTGGAGTATCACCCTAATTTTAGCAAATTGACTCTGGGGAAATGAGTATTACAGATTAGAAGGGGATAAAAAAAAAAAAGAAGCCCAGAGAAACAAGAAAGAGAGAGAGAGAGAGAGAGAGCATGAAGAGAGAAAATAAGAAAGGATGAATCATAAGATTTTAAAGGAGTGGATGTAAGTAAAATCACAGCAAGATCATGGATCAGTCATGTTTAATGTTGACTCAGTTAAATCAATGGGCATCTTCAGATTTCAGTGCCTGTCCTATCATTGACTATGCATTTGTCCAATTCAATATTAAAGGTAAAGGTTCCACTCGCACATATGTGCTAGTCGTTCCTGACTCTAGGGGGCAGTGCTCATCTCTGTTTCAAAGCCGAAGAGCAAGCATTGTCCGGAGACGTTTCCGTGGTCATGTGGCTGGCATGACCAAATGCCAAAGGTGCTTGGAACGCTGTTACCTTCCCACCAAAATAATTCCTATTTTTCTACTTGCATTTTTTACATGCTTTCGAACTGCTAGGTTGGCAGAAGCTGGGACAAGTAACGGGAGCTCGCTCCATTATGCAGAGCTTGGGATTCAAACCACCAAACTGCCAACCGTCTGATCCACAAGCTCAGCGTCTTAGCCACTGAGCAACCACATCGATTGCAATATGAGGGTGGATTAAAATAAATTTGAAAGAAACTACTGTATTATTTTGGTGGATCATCCTCAGAGCAAAAAGTTATACCGGCTTCTTTGTTTGGTGTTTTAAAATCCCATTTTTGGGGCTAACTCAAAAGTGATAACCCCCAAACCTTGCAAAAATCAGATTTTTGGGAGTAATAATTGTTTAAAAAGTAGCTTTGAGGTTTCTAAATGTGATTTGGGATAGCTTCTTGGAAATCTTTCCTAGTACCCTCCACATGAACTGGATATGCAGCTGTGGAATTTCACCCATTGGAATGAAAGTCAGTCCTAAAACATCTTTGGGGTGTCAACTTGGAGATAACGGGTTTAAAGCACCATCACTCCAGCATCAAAACCCCTGTCAGGCATGGTGTTTGCAAAAGGATTCACACCGAGTAATACTTGCAACCTATTTTCTTGTGTCTTGATATATCCTGTGATATCCCCTCCTTTTTCTAATTGTTTGGAAACCATGGCTTATGGCTGAGCCAAATGATTACAAAGGGATGTTGAATTGCCCCTGGACAGTTTTTCAGGATGAGAAGTCCATCATCCTAAGGGATAAAGGTAAAGGTTCCCCTCACACAGATGTGCTAGTTGTTCCCAACTCTAGGGAGCGGTGCTTGTCTTCGTTTCAAAGCCAAAGAGCCAACGCTGTCCGAAGACGTCTCCGTCGTCATATGGCCGGCATGACTCAATGCCGAAGGTGCACAGAATGCTGTTACTTTCCCACCAAAGGTGGTCCCTATTTTTCTACTTGCATTTTTCACCTGCTTTCAAACTGCTAAGTTAGCAATAGCTGGGAGCTCACTCCATTACACTGCCCTAGGGATTTGAACCGCCAAACTGCTGACCTTTCTGATAGATAAGCTCAGCGTCTTATCTACTGAGCCACCACGTCCCTAAAGGATACCTTAGTCCTAATTGCAAGTTTTGCCCATTGTGGTCCTTCACACTTGCAAACAGCAATGGTGAACTTTGTACAACATTCTTCAGTTGGTTATTGGATGGATCCATTTGTGGGGGCTCATACAATGAACTGGTAGCTAGACGAGCTAATTGGCTTCCTCTCATCTAGTGGGGCTACCCAAAAGCTTACTTACTAAGCTCAGCAACTGCAGCCATGGTTGAGTTCTTGAACTCAAGACTTTCACGGGGTAGTCGACCAAGGACTATTTCTCTTCTGGTTTATAGGTATCAGACGGTTTGCCCCATTAAGTTGCAAGCTTCTTGTCTTCACCAGTGAGTGGGGGAGAGACGTCGAACCCATTTTATCCTACCCCATGGTCCGTCCCCCCACCTGCCCACTCTCCGAGGTCCGCCGCTTCCAGCCGCCAACTCTCTCTTTCAGCACCACGGAGAGCAGCCCCGTCACTCGCCATTCAGGTGGGCGACTGGATGCTCAAGGCGAGCTTTCCCTCCGCCCTGCTAATTCGCCATTGGCTGGTTGGAGATGCCCCTCTCGAAGCGGCCCTCAAAGGCACATGGCTCGCCCGCCCGCCCGCCCCCCCCCCCGCCCGCCCCTCGCCTCCAAATGATCTTGAAGATCGCGGTGCGCTTCTCTCCCGGCTCATCCAGGGCGGCGCAGGAGAAGGTGGATCGGTCCCTCCTCGAGCTCCGAGGAGAGCGGGCGCTCCGATCCGTCCCCACGAGCAGAGTTGGTCGAAAGGGACGAGATGAACCTCAACTTCACCTCGCCCGCCGTGGCGCCCAGGCCGACGTCCTTCTTCATCGAGGACATCCTGCTCCATAAGCCCAAACCCTTGCGAGATGGGGGTCCCGAGGCTTTCCACGGAGCCCTGGCCTCACGGGTGCCTCTGCTGGACTATGGGTACCCGCTGATGCCGCCCCCGACCATTTTGGCACCTCACCCGCACCATCCGCTCCACAAACCCGACCATCACCATCACCCCTATTTCTTGACCGCTTCGGGTAAGCGTCTTTTCTCTCCAGTTGGGCAATGGTATCGGGGAGGGTCTTCGGGTTAGGAATTTGGGGAGAGACAGAAGCTGGGGTTCAGGGCAAGGCAACCAAGGCAGTCAAGCAGGGGTAACTGACCCTTTGGGGGGAAGAAGCAAAGAAGGAAGTAGGGCCTCGGAAAGGAAACCCTGGTAGTGTCTGAAATCGGCCAGCCGCACGGCCGTGACTGCGTGCACGCAGGATCTTGGGTAGAGCAGAGGTGACCTGCGGTGATCGGAGTCTGCAGCCTATTGGAGTTGCGGTCCAGGTAAGCGAACTTCCCTCTGAAGTAACAGCTTGCCTCCCGCTCCATCTGCCACGGGTGGAAATTCAGAGTCCTGTTTTGAGGTCTAAGAAAGAAAGAAAGAAAGAAAGAAAGAAAGAAAGAAAGAAAGAAAGAAAGAAAGAAAGAAAGAAAGAAAGAAAGAAAGAAAGAAAGAAAGAAAGAAAGAGCTATTTTATTTTCCCCACTCCTTGGGAGTATTTCAAGAGTATCCTTAAACGTAGTGATCCTTCCTGGAAATTTTTGGACAAATGTAACTTTCAAAAGAATCCTTATATTTTATATTCTTCAACTAAGAAGCACATTGGTTGCGTTTGCCTTATGCTTAGTCCCTTCCGTGCCATCAGGGGGGCTAAATTCGTTTTGTTGATTTCCAATTAAGCATCAAGAAGTTAGTTTTGCAGAGTTCCGAAGAAAGGAAGGAAGGAAGGAAGGAAGGAAAGGAAAGGAGAGGAGAGGAGAGGAAAGGAAAGGAGAAAAGGAAATAAGAAAGGGAAAGAAGGAAGGAAGGAAAGAAGAAAGGAAGGAAAGGAAAGAAGGAAAGGAAAGAAGGAAATAGGAAAAGGAAAAAGGAAGGAAAGAAGGAAAGAAAGGAAGGCAAGAAGGAAGGAGGGGAAGGGAAGGAAGGAAGACAAGAAGAAAGGGAGAAAGGAAAGAAGGATGGTAAAAGGAAAGGAAGAAGGGAGGGAGGGAGGAAAAAAAGGAAAGGAAGGAAAGAAGGAAGGAAGAAAAGGAAGGCAGGAAAAGAAGAAAGGAAGGAAGGACTTCTATGAAGTATTTAATTATTTTTAATCTTACATTCTATCCCATAAAATACTGGATTTTCCAAATTTCCCCCACTATAGGTGACAGCTTAAAATCTGATTACAGAGAATCATTTGGAAGGCGTAAAGTAAATAAAATTAGTTTTATTTGCTTTGACAACATTCCGATCTCTAAACAGCTGCGGGTTTATGTGCTGCAACTGTATTATCCATCTGCCGTGGCGACTCTTTTAAAAAAAGAAGGAAAGAGGAAAACAAAGATACTTTAAAAGAAACGGGGAGGATCAGCGCCCGCTCAGTAGCGCAAACTTATGTTTTGGGAAGGCAGAAAGGAAGGCGCAGGCGGAGGTCAGCGGGGCCAACTCTCCAGAACGCGCAGAATTATAGCTCAAGGCAGTCAGGATACATACTATGCTTCCTTACTTGGGAGTAACATTCATTTAAACTCAATGGGATTATTTGACCAGCACTGATTCTGCCCCATACATCCTCCCGGCCGATTCGCTCCCACAGAGAGGGACTGCTCCGGGTGCCGTCCACTAGACTTTGTCAGCGGGCGACGCCCAGGGGAAGGGCCTTCTCTGTGGCGAGCCCAGCCCTCTGGAACGACCTTCCCCCCGACATTAGAACAACTATGGACCTCCGCTCCTTCCGTCAGAAATTAAAAACTCACTTTTTCTGCTTGGCCGGCCTAGGTTAGTCTCTGCCCAGGGATAGGGATTGTTAATTTTAAATGGGAATTTTAGTGCAGGGATAGTCAAATTTAATTTGTTTTTATTGTATTTATTGTATTCATGTATATATTTTATGCTGTTTTATTCCTCCCTGTACACCGCTCCGAGTCCCCTAGGGGAGAGGACGCGGTTATACAAATAAATATTCGATATTCGACTGATGATCGTCCCAAAGATGCTTTTTTTCTCTCTCTCTCTCCAAGAGGCAAACTGGGCAAGTCTAGTTGCCTCTTGAAAAAACGCATCTTTGGGACAACCATGACCTGGATGACCAAGAACCTCCATAGACATGGAGCACTGATGAGGTTATCTGGTTTGGGTAGTGAGACGTCTGCAAAAAAACAAAAAAACAAAAAAACCAACCAAGGAAGTTCAGAGACCACCAAAGAACCCCTCAATTATAACCGAGCATTTTTGGTTACATAAATAAATAAATCACTTATCAGTAATTGGGGGGAGGGAAATTAATAGAGAAAGAGCAGCCCGCAAATTATCCTGCCACCCTGGCTAAGGATTTAGAGTCTCACCACTTCAGAATGGAAAAAAAAATATCGGTTGACTTGGGTTTGTTTCCAAAAACAGAGTAGTCACACACCCCCAACACAAGTCATGCAAAGCCAACCCCCCCCCCAAA
Source organism: Rhabdophis nuchalis (assembly GCA_039707465.1). NCBI lineage: Eukaryota > Metazoa > Chordata > Lepidosauria > Squamata > Natricidae > Rhabdophis > Rhabdophis nuchalis. The sequence continues at coordinate 5,127,580 of CM077653.1, read as the reverse complement.
AGAAACCCTGGTGAAATTGGGAAGGGCTATCCTGAGCCCATTTTCCCGGAACCAGCCCAAGAAGCAGGGACTTGCTTCCGCGACCCTTCCCCCAGACCCCTTCAAATTACCGGGAAGAAAAATCGAGGATCAAAACGTAAGAGCACGGCGTGGGGAAGGTTTTCCCCTGGTAAGGCCGTAGTTGCGATCCTACAGATAAAACTTGCGTGGACGTAAACTCCACCGAAAAACAAACTTGCCCTTTGAAGGTGCCAAAAGGCTGGAATGCGCAGGCAGGAATCAGCGGGTCAGAAGTCCAGCCGCGGCCAGGGGCTTCCCCACGTTACCCCACGGACGCGCCTTGTCGATGAACGAGATGTTCTTTCCTCAATAGCTGGGTGGGGGTCTTTAGCGAAGACCCGGGCCCTTTATTTGGAATGGGCGCCAAAATCACGCTCTGTAGGTTCCAGGACGTTCCCCTTCACTCCATCCCCGACGGGATCGGGCGAGCAAGGAAGCGCTTCTAATAGGGCGCAGAGGCGCAAACACGCAACTTTACTGAAGCCGGGATGGGTAGGAGCGCTTTCCTTTAGAAAAGGAAGAGAAAGTTGGTTCCAGAAAAAGTGGCGCCTTCTCGGGGCTGGAAACAGCAATAATAGTAATGGTAATAGTAATAGTCAATGTGGCACATCTCTAAATGTTCAGTTGGCTGAGTTTCATCTTTAATGAATAAAGTAAACAACAACAACAACGGCAACACATAAAGAAACTGCAGCTTCCTGCAATAACACCAGCGGAACTGCAAAAAACTGCGCTACTAGGAACATCTTATATGGTTGATACCTAGGCAGCAAACCGTATCAACCATTAGCACCAGTCAATGGTATTTGTAAGGCATTTTTGAATGTTCAGTTGGCTGAGTTTCATGTTTAATGAATAAAGTATAAATATTAATAATAATAACAAATAATTATAATAATAACCACCCTACTTGGAACAGTTTCTATCCTCCGACGTTACCTTAGCGATTCCTAGGTCCTTAAGTTAAGACTTGAGCCGTTGAGCTACCAACCAGCCCCAAAGGCTGTGAATCTCACCAAAGATTAACATAATAATAATAATAATAATAATAATAATAATAATAATAATAATAATAATAATAATAATAATGATGATGATGATGATGATGATGAGGAGGAGGAGGAGGAGGAGGAGGAGGAGGAGGAGGAGGAGGAGGAGGAGGAGGAGGAGGTATGGTTCGTTGACATTGCAATACCTGGTGAAAATAAGCAGCAAGAAAAAATCACAAAATACCGGGACTTGCAAATTGAAGTTGAGCGACTGTGGAAGAGAAAGTCGTGTGTTGTCCCGATTGTGATTGGAGCCCTTGGAGCAAGACCTAGGGGGCTGCCTCGCTATGTGGAGGTTCTAGCTTTGCCGGACTTGAGCATTCTGACTCTACAAAGGGCCACCCTGCTTGGAACAGCTTCTATCCTCCGACGTTGCCTTGACAGTTCCTAGGTCCTTGGTTAGGACTCGAGCTGTTGAGCTACCAACCAGCCCCAAAGGCTGTGAATCTCACCAAAGATTAACCACAGAATAATAATAATAATAATAATAATAATAATAATAATAATAATAATAATAATAATAATAATAATAATAATAATAATAATAACAACAACAACAACAACAACAACAACAACAATGTACTTGGTTGATACCTAGGATGCTGGCAGCAAACCGTAACAACCATTAGCACCAGTCAATGGTGTTTGTAATGCATTTTTAAATGTTCAGTTGGCTGAGTGACACATCTTTAAGAGTTCACCTATGCTTAATGAATAAAATAAATAATAATAATGGTGACACCCATTGTCATCGGGGCACTTGGTACCATGTCCAAGAATTTTATAAAATGTATCAAGAAATTGCAGCTTCCTGTAATAACACCAGCGGAACTGCAAAAAACAACCCCCCCCCAACCCTGCGTAATTGGGAACATCATATATTTTAAGAAAATAAATGAAATGAAATAAATAATAATAAACCGTCTCCCCGGCGGCCGACCAAACCCCCGGGCGTTAGAAGCCTCGGTCGGTTCGTCCCAAGAAGTTTCTTCTGGAGACTTTTTCTGGGGGTCCCGATGCCCTGGACTCCCCCAGTCTGCTTCGGGGCTGCAAAGCTCTCTGAACTCAGGCGTCGTCCGGGGTGGGTGGGTGGGTGGGTAGGTGAGGTAGGTCAGCGGCTTCCCCAGCCTTAGGGCTGCTAGACGGAGGGGGGAGGCCTCCGGGGTCTCCCCTGCAGGGTTGTTGTAAGGAAGGTAGTTGAAAAGGACACGGTCGGGCGACTACAACAGATCCGGCTCTAGGGAGGGTCGGGGCCATCCGGTAAATCGCGCCCCCGCCCCAAATAAGCCAACTCTCCTTAGCTTGTACACTACCAACTCCGTTACTCCGCCATGGGGTTAGTCCGTAGCTCAGGCTGCTGGAGGCAGTAGCAGAAGCCGAGGAGGTGAGGAAAGGTTACTCAGAGCCTTCGGAGTGGGGGTGAGGGTGGGTGTCATTGGCCCCATTTTACAGAAATAATTATAACAACCGTTCTAGCAACAAGCGACCGGCCGCGCCTCCACTACTGGGCACGGGAGAACAAGACTCAAGGGCGTAAAATAGTTCCCGTTCCATGTGGCGCTCCCCAACGTGGTTGGAGTAGAGTGCCCATCATCCCCGGCAAATGGGACAGTGCAGCAGCTCAGGGGAGGGAGGGCCAAAGGGCCAAAAACGCGCGTCTTCCTCCGCGCAAGCATTTGAAGGAAAGGGGCTTCGCGCGGCCTCGCGAGGCAGGAATTTCCTACTTAGTTAGTTGTCGGGAAAAAGTTTCTAAAGGAGTCTCGGGAGTTGGGAGGGACGGTGAAGCGGTGGGGGTGGGGGTGGGGGGGTAGGCTACCCAAAATCATTGCAGGGTCGTGTTTTATTGCGTGTCTGTGAGCTGCTTGGCCAGGGGGGCAAAGGCAACGCCGACTTTCTACCTTGGTTTTCAACGCCTCATTGGCTTGCTTTTAACACTTAGTTCAACTTTCTCGTCCTTCCTCGACTCCCGGAATGGACTCAAAGGCAGCCCGGGCTGGCTTTCCACAAGACGCGAAGATAAACTATGATTTGTAGTTTAATTGGTAGAGTGAATACAGCCCGGGATCTGCGGCCTTTGATCCGGAGAAACCTCCCATTTCTCCTTCCCCTTCTCCTCCTTCTTCTGTCTTCTTCTGCTCCTTCTGCTCCTCCTCCTCCTCCTCCTCTCCTTCTTCTCCTCCTCCTCCTCTTTCTCTTCCTCTTCTTCCTCCTTCTCCTCTTCCTCCTCTTCCTCCTCCACCTCTTCTTTCTTTCTCCCTCTCCTTCTTCTCCTCTTAGTCTCTTCTTCTTCTTCCTCCTCCTCCTCCTCTTCCTCCTCCTCCTTTTCTTCTTCTGCATCCGACCTCCGGAATGCAGAGATGGGGGTGGCTGGATGGGACTCCCCAGCCCGACCCCGACCCAACCTGGGCCACGAGAAGCCGAGGAGGGAAATGGGAGAGGCGCTTCTGATGGAGCTGCCCAAGCGAGAGATAATTTACCCGCGGGACTCCAGAACTTGGATTCCCTTCTTTTATATATATATATATATATAATATATCTTATATATATATATATATGTGTGATGAGCCGAAAGACAGAAAAGGAAACAGTATGTCTCCTCATACTCCTATATATATGTGTTAGTTTTATGAGCTGATCAATAAATTAAATTAGAAGAGACCAGGATAGATCTATTTCGAGCTTATTAGCTCTCATCAGCTGGCCATACCCCTTACTGGGATTCGAACCAAGGCTATGTTGCATGCAAGGCGAAGAACCTCACACTTAAGCCAAACCAGTTCCCCTATTACATCAGCTTATATATATGTTAGTTTTATATTTATATGTGTTAGTTTTATATGTGTTATACATATATATGTGTGTGTGTGTGTGTGTTACGTTTTTGAGCTGATCAATAAATAAGTCAGGGAGACTAGGATAGATCTATTTCGAGCTTATTAGCTCTCATCAACTAGCCATACTCTTACTGGGATTCGAACCAGGGCTGTATTACATGCCAGGCGAGAGCCTTGCCATTAAGCCAGCTAGCTTCTGTTCTTGTCAGCTGAGACAGGAGGATAGTTATATATAATTGCAGTGTGTTTCCTCCCTTAATTGGGGCCTTAACGGTGTTGTGGAAACAATTATATATATTTATTTATATATATATAAAACACCCTGGCTGTACATCCCCTGGGGGTTGGGGGTTGGGGGATGATTGCAGGGCTCTCCCTCCCCCTCCGACCAGGTCCTTGTCTTGTTCCCCGCAGGGGTGCCCATGCCGGCTCTCTTCCAGCCTCACCCGCACGCGGAGCTGCCGGGCAAGCACTGTCGCCGGCGGAAAGCCCGCACCGTTTTCTCCGACTCGCAACTCTCGGGCTTGGAGAAGCGCTTCGAGATCCAGCGTTATCTCTCCACGCCGGAGCGCGTCGAGTTGGCCACGGCGCTCAGCCTCTCCGAGACGCAGGTAAGGGTGCGAGGTGGCGGGGAATCCCCCCCCCCCCCCCACACACACACAAGTCGGGGAGTGGAAGAGACGGGACAAAACAGCCTTTATCATTTACTGATTCATTCTATCTTAATACATCGATTAACGTTTTTATGCCGTCAGTCCGGCCGTCAAGCGACTCAGGGCGGTTTACAAACAATCGCTCTTCACGGCCTGATTACCCCCCCCCCCCCCTTTCCGGCTTCGTCTTAGCACCAGGCATGGACCCCAAAGCAGTGCTGGATGAACCCCTGTCTAATGCCAAGTTGGAACTGACTGGCTACTGATCCCCCTCTCTGCAAAGGGGTCGAAGCAACTACGGGGAAGCCCAATAGAAACGGTGTATTAAAGGTTTGGGCAAACTTCAGAAGAAGAGACTCAATCTCCCTTCCAAGATATTTTTATATCAAGGTCTGTTGTAATCAGAATGGATCCCACTGGGGTTGGGATGGAATAGGACCAAGGAAGCATCGACGGCTTCTATGGAGATTCTCCGTCATCCAGGTCACGGTTGTCCCAAAGATGGGTTTGCATTTTTTTTCAGGAGGCAACTGGACTTTCTTTCTTTTTCCTTTGAAGACATTTCACTTCTCATCCAAGGAGCTTCTTCAGCTCTGACTGGGAATGGAAGGATGTATTCCCCCTTGCAGACAGCTGGTCCTTTGCATCCTTTTAGAGAGCAGTTGAGGCCACCTAAGCTAAGTGTCTATGGAGATTCTCAGCCATCCAGGTCACGATTGTCCCAAAGGGGGAGTTTCTCCTCCCTCCCCCCAAGAGGCAACTTGGACTTTCTGGCTTTTCTTTGAAGACTTTCACTTCTCGGCCGAGGCTGAAGAAGCTTCTTCTAAGAGAAACGTCTTCAGAGAAAGTCCTCTTGAAAGAAAAAAACACGCCTTTGGGACATCGAAGGTTTCAGTTCAGAAGCAAATTCGACGAATTGCAGTGGGCTACTCAAAGAAATAAATTTGTAAGGGGCTGCACCCTCATCTCTTCCTTCCAGGAGGGGAAGGAAGAAATGAAAGAGGAGGATAAGAAAGAAAATAGATGAGAAGGAAAATGGAGGAGGAGGAGGAGGAGGAGAAGGAGGAAATGAAAGAGAAGGGGGATAAGAAAATAGATGAGAAGGAAATTGGAGGAGGAGGGCGAAATGAAAGAGATGGAGGATAAGAAAGGAAATAGAGAAGGAGAATAGAGGAGGGGAGGAGGAGGAAGAGGAGGAGGGGGGGGGGAGGAAGAAGGCTGCATATTTGATGCCCACTAGCAAAACTCCCGCTGGATTAACTTTTGAGAAAAACGGATCTGAGAAATTAAACGCCTATGGCAAAAAAATTTCGAGAGAAGCCCCTGAACGTGCGAAAAAGGCTTTCTCCCGCTGCTTCCTCCCAGTAAGTCTGAGAGGAAGGGGAGCAGAGTCAACGTGGCGTGGAATTCAGCAAGCGAATCTTTCCCTCCCTCCTTCCCTCAGTTGCCCCGAACGTAAAATTTCATAATTTCCTCTACTAAGTTGAGGAAGAGAAGGGGGGGGGGGGGGAGACGACGACAAACCTCCATTCTTTTCCAGTGACTGGAAGGGAAGTCCCATCCTTTTCCACGCTCCCGCCTCACAAATCTCTGGGAAGGCGCTTGCACGGACACGTGTGAAGGTGGCCACACGTGTGGGTTGGGAGGGGGGTTTAGGCCCACCGGCTCGTTCTGTTCCCGGGGCTCCCTGGCAGAGAAAGGCAGCGCTGCGCCCTCTAGAGATTGCCAGGACCGGGGACGGGACGGGGGGAGTTGGGATGGCGTGGGGTTGGCCGGTTGGGGATGAACGGGAATTACAGTCCAATAATATCCGGACGGTCCCATTTTGTATGACCGGAAAATAAGACGCTCTTAAATAAGGCTCCGCCCTCCCGAAAAAACATTCAAAAAACACCCAGCCCTAAATTATTCTAAATATTATTCTGGAGTCTTCAGGCGAGTTCACAGACGCTAATACCTCAACTGGACCACAAACCCACAAAGGAGTTGAGTTGGCAAAGTGATGCTGATGCTGTCTTAGCCAAAATACTCCTGATTGCGCTGTACCAGGAGACGCGAGTTGAAAAAAAATAACTGGAAAAACGATTACAAAATATCACGACCTGGCCATCGATTCTTCTTCTTCTTCTTCTTCTTCTTCTTCTTCTTCTTCTTCTTCTTCTCCTTCTCCTTCTCCTTCTCCTTCTCCTTCTCCTTCTCCTTCTCCTTCTCCTCCTTCTCCTTCTCCTTCTCCTTCTCCTTCCCCTTCCCCTTCCCCTTCCCCTTCCCCTTCCCCTTCCCCTTCCCCTTCCCCTTCCCCTTCTTCTTCTTCTTCTTCTTCTTCTTCTTCTTCTTCTTCTTCTTCTTCTTCTTCTTCTTCTTCTTCTTCTTCTTCTTCTTCTTCTTCTTCTCCTTCTCCTCCTCCCCCTCCCCCTCCCTCTTCCTCTTCTTCCTCTTCCAGGGTTATGGATGAAACATGTAACAGTGATACCCATTGTCATCGGGGCACTTGGTATCCTGTCCAAATTTTTTACAAAACACATGAAGAAATTGCAGCTTCCTACAATAACACCAGCGGAACTGCAAAAAATACCTGTGCTACTCGGAACATCATATATTTTAAGAAGATACCTGGTTGATACCTTGGACGCTGGCAATCCGTATCAACCATTAGCACCTGTCAATGTGACTGCGACGCGTGTTTAAATGTTCACTTGACTGAGTTTCACGTTTAATGAATAAAATAAATAATATCTTAGTCAAAATTCTCCCGAATCCAGCTCTGCTTCTACCTGCAATGTGTGAAGCCAGGCTTCTCGACCCGCTTCTTTCTCCCCCTCTTCCCCCGTAGGTGAAAACCTGGTTCCAGAACCGGCGGATGAAACACAAAAAACAGCTACGGAAGAGCCAAGACGACGCCAAAGCCTCCGGGCCCGAGGGGGCGGACCTGGCGCCCGTAGACTCGGAACTGGACCCGCCGGGCCAAGCTAGCGTCGCCTCGACTTCCGAGGCCCGTCCAAGCGGCCCCGCGCCGGCCTTCCTGCCGGAGGACCCCGAAGACGAGGTGGACATAATCGAGGGTGGGGAACTGTGCGGGCCTCAACACCTTATTTAGGGCGCTGGGGGCGCGGAACGTCGGAACTGGAGACGGTGGCCCAGGCCGGGAGGGATGGCGAGCGGGCGGCTGCTGAGAAAGAGACTTCGGGGGTCCTAGCAGGATCGGGGGCCTCTCCTTCCTCTTCCCTTCTCAGGACGAGGGGGTTTGTTTTGCCAGTATGTCCCGCCTAATCCCTCCTCGAGGCCAGGAAAACGCCGTGTGAACGGGATGGGATGGACCCGAGGTTGGAAAACACAATACCCATAGCTCTGCCGTTCCTTCTATCTAACCTTTCCACTCTCAACATCCCCAGTAAGAAAATGCTAAGACTGGAAAACAACCCGCATCGCCTCTTTGGGTTGGGCTGAGTTGTGTGAATGCGACTAAGTTTTGCTGGAAGGCCACGCGGCTTTTCTCCAGGTACCCACAACCTGTAGGAAAAAAAAGCCTATGACGCGTGGAAAGCCCGAACAGGTGAGGAAACGTCCACATACCGGCCGTCCCCCCTCCCAACTCGCGTGAAAGTGGCGAGATCGATTCGGGTCACAGGGTCGTCGGAACCACGCGGGTGACCTGATTCTGAGCGTTTTTAATCCCCAAATACAGATATACTCCTCCTGCAATCCTCCTTAAGATACGTGTTGGGGGAAAAAGAAGGGGAGAGCGTTCGCGCCCAGTGGTTAAAGCGCTGCGGAACCCCGTTTCTTTGGAGCAGGCCTTAAAGGGGGTTTGACGCGAGTCGAAATGTTCACAAATCAGGGGCGGCTGGTTCTCACGAACCCGCGCTAGAGAAATCGTCCTTCTGTCGGTTCACAAATCGCCTTTTGAAGCCGAAGGAAAGTTTTGTCATCGGGGGAAGATCGTGAGAATGGGAGGAAAGGGGGAGGGGGGGGGAGAAACCCATCACCAAAACGAAGCGGAGGGAAGGAAGGGGAGGCCGACCTTGAATTTTTCCCGAGGCGAAATAAAACAAAACCCCGTGGAAGAATTTAGGAGAACTGATCATTTGAAAGCTAAAACGGGGCTGGGGAAAAAGCGAGGGGGAAACTTAAGAGCAACCGGGGGGCCTTTCCAAATCATGCGTGTCAAACGCCTTCCTGAAAGGAAACCAAAGGGAATCTAGGAAAGCAGGAAGGACGAAGTTTTCCAGCGCTTAAAAACTGGAGTTGGTTGAGGTGGACGTCTAATACCCCATTTATGTGAGAGGAAGCCCCGTTGGTTTAAGCGGGACAGGTTGGGCTGGAATCATTCAAGAAAAGGCGGCCGCAGACGGATGGCGCCTTCGCTGGGGATGAATTCCATGCACTAAAGTGGGGAGGGGGCGTTCTTCGCCAAGTCCGGCAGCCCTTTAAGAAATCAGTTTTGCTGATTCCAACGGGATCTTCTGCTCGCTAAATCCGGGCATAAAATGAGTCATATTAATCTGGACGCAGGTGCGGCATCCTTATCTTTAAAAAAAGGGGTCCTAAGTTTGCAAGGGGTCGCTGGACTTGGCCTGGTGTGATTTGTTCGTAGAGGAGGGGAGCGATTTGGGATCCGGGCCGCTTTGGTGTGATTTGGTTTGAAGGGTGTGTAGGGTGAGATCTGAATTCGGCCACGCCTGGCTTGTACCTATGGGGAAGCAGATTCTGCCTTGATGCAATGTGGGGACTGGGTCACTCTGTATGTATTGAAATGACCTCTCTCAAAACGATGATCTTCCTCATGCTTCTAATTATATTTACTTTTAAAACGATTGAGCTTGGGCTCTTCAAAATATTTATTCTAGAAAACATGGTGAACTCAATGCCATAATTTGTTTATTTTCTTTCTTTCTTTCTTTCTTTCTTTCTTTCTTTCTTTCTTTCTTTCCCTTCCTTCCCTTTCTTTCTCTCCTTTTTACTTTTCTTTCTTTCTTTCTTTCTTTTCTTTTTCTCCATCACCTCTCCTTTCCTCCCTCCCTTTCTCCCTCCTCCTCCTCCTCTTTTCCTTCTTTCCTTTCCAGATTTTTGAGATGCACGAACTCCTATCACACTAAAACTCTGATGGCGAAACTGTGGCATGCAGAGCCATATTTGCCAGCATGGCAGCCTAGCTGATTTTTGGCCTTCCAGAAGGCCGGGGTAGGCCATTTTCACCCTCCCCAGGCTTCGGGAAAGCCTCTGGAGCCCAGGGAGAGCGAAAAACAGTGATGTATTCACCAGCGGTGGGTTTCAAAATTTTTAGAACCTCTTCTGTAGGTGTGGCCTGCTTTGTGGGAGTGGCTTCCTGGCCATGTGACCAGGTGGGAGTGGCTTGTGGGAGTTGACGTCACTCTCATCTAATCAAAATGCCATTCCTCTGATTTATATTCCAATATTTTCAGGGACGCGGTTGGTCAGTGGCTTAGATGCTGAGCTTGTCTATCAGAAAGGTTGGCAGTTCGAATCCCTAGCACTGCATAACAGAGGGAGCTCCCGTTACTTGTCCCAGCTTTCGCCAACCTAGCAGTTCAAAAGCACGTAAAAATGCAAGTAGAAAAATAGGAACCACCTTTGGTGGGAAGGCAACAGTGTTCCGTGCTCCTTCAGCGTTGTCATGCCGGCCACATGACCACGGAGACGTCTTCAGACAGCGCTGGCTCATCAGCTTAGAAACGGAGATGAGCACCGCCCCCTAGAGTTGGGAACAACTAGCATATATATGCGAGGGGACCTTTTACCTTTACCAATTTTCAGAATATTCTTTTTCCCCCAACCTATCCTGGTAGGAAAATCCTAAAATGCATAGGATTTAAATCCAGATGCAATTTTCTATTATTATTTTTTTGAGTAATGTATTTTACCCTCAAAAGTTTAGCCGTCTGGATCCGAAGACGTCTAACAGAAATTCCTCTTCAAGTTAAAAAGCTTTATCTGTAACTTTTCAAAGATTACCCTGCCCTCCAGGTTGATACAGAAAGCATGATCTGATCTGGGAGGTGAGCAATTAAGACATTAAGCATTGTCAAACCCATGGCTATATTTGCATTTTATCCTGATAATAAGCCCATCAGCTCATTTTCAGGAGACTGAGGCTCCTTCAACTAAATCCTCTGATCAAAGCACAAAAAAAACCCCAACCACTTGCATGAGAAAAAAAATTTCAGAAAAGGAAATGCTAATTTAGACCCCTTAATATATGATGGTAAGAGAGTCCTTCAATTAACTCAATTCTATGGCTCGGGGAAATAATAATAATAATAATAATAATAGGTACAAAGAGTCAGATCGGAAAGGTAGAAATACTCATTAAATCCAAAAAGGTCCAGCATTCATTATTCCCAGCATCTGGGGCTAACCTGGAGCATACAGGCTGCTCATCAAAGAGATATCTGTCCTTGTAATGGGTTAAATTGAGAATATAATCTAATTAAAATATTAGGCAATGAATAAACAGGTCTTTGATGATGTCCCTCTAAAGGATGGTATTTTTTTAAAAAAAGGTTCTTGAGCTTTGCCGAAAAAGAAATTATCACTTTTAGTCAGAAAAACAATAGGGCTCATCAGAAATACTTCAAAGTCGTGCCTTTTCGGTCGCCTTCGTTGCTATTCAGAGGTGGGTTCCAACCGGCTCGGACTTGGTTTGGCTGAACCGGTAGTGGTTTGGCGGCCTGGGTTGCTGGAATTAGTTCTCCGGGCGGCGCTGTGGCTGCTGCCATCTTGTTTTTTTGCTTCTGTTCATGCAGAGAGTCATTTTTATTGCACTGCGCTTGCATGTAGAGCGTGCATCAAGCGTGCGCCCACGAGCAAAACGGAAGTAGTGACTGTCGGAACTCACCCCCGTTGCTATTTGTACGAGAAGATCAGCTCCGAAGAGCAGCAATCCAGACGTACAGATTTACAAGTTGGGTTTTGGAAGGCTTGAGTGAGAATCGTAAGAGAAAGAGGAGTTGGAAGAATGGTCTCTATTGCGCAACCTCATTGAAAACGCTCTAAACCAGGGGTGTCCAACTCAATTTCACTGAGGGCCAAATCCAGGGGTGGGATTTTACTAGTTTGGACCAGTTCAGGCAAACTGGTAGCTCCGACGATCAGCTGGGAGCAAACCAGTTCACCCCGACGATCAGATAGGCCCTCCCGTCAGCCCGCGGTACTTTCCGACCTTAATCTTCTCAGCTGATTCGTGCGCCATAGCGGATTGCTGCGTGAATCAGCTGTGTTACTTCTCCTTTGAAGAAGTCCGACAGTGAAGATTTCTTCAAAGTGCGTAAACATGCACGTGCGCCAACATAACGCGATCCCCAAACCGGTTGCTAAACCAGGAGAATCCCACCACTGGCTGCATCAGGGTTGCATTTGACATTGGTGGGCTGGGATGGGCATGGCCAGCTTAACATCACTCATGTTGGGAGCATCTGTGATGGCTTGAGGACTCTGCCAGGGAGAACGGGCTCCCGAGCTCCATTTTCACTGTGGGCCCGGTCCCTCACTTTTTCCAGGGCAAGCCGGGGGCCAGATCTAAGCACCCTGTGGGCCGAATCAGGCCCCCGGGCCTTGAGTTTGACACCCCTAGTCTAAACTAATGGCCAAACCAAACATGTGCCAAAGAGTTTTATTAATGTTTATCTGGTTGTAAGCTGGGCAAGACAATGAACTAAACTTCTCTTAACACAGCACAGCTAGTCCTCGACTTGCAACAGTTCATTTAGTCACCAAGGTTACAATGGCACTGGAAGAAAAGGGACCTGTGACCTTTTTTCACACTTACGACCACTGCAGCATCCGTACAGTCACATGATCAAAATTCACAAAGCTCGGCAACTGACTCGAATTTATGACATCTGCAGTGTCCCAGGTTCTTCAAAGGCCTTAAGGAAGGCTAAAAGGTTGGAGGTCTTTCCAACCTCAAGGAGCAGGGTGTTGCATGTGGCACAGTCACAAACCAATGAAGCGAACTAATTGTCTCCTGCAAACTCCACTCCCCTTTCGCTCCTCTTTTATTTCCTCTGGGAGGGGCCCTTCACCGTCTGGCCTTACTCTCAAGTCGACCCCTGTTCTTTAGCTCTTCCCTTTGCCTGGCAACTCTGCAGATGCGCACACTGGGAACAGGCTCCAGCTGTTTGTCTGCCTCACTGATGTCTGACTCTGAAGGCGGCTGATAACTGTCAGATGGCACTGACCCCCTCTCTGCCTCCGACACAGAGCCCTCCTCAGAGCCTTCCCCAGGCTCCAGGAATGGCGCAGGTTCCTCCCCAACTTCCTCATTGTCTGAATCTGCTGCCAGCTCCGATGGCTGCTGGTGGGCCACAACCCTAGGTTCTTCATTTAGACTGGGCCTTAAGCCATCAAAAGGTGTGGGGTTTTTTGGGAAAAGGATGCCCTGGAACGCAGTGAAGGAAAGAGAAAGATTCCTTCTAGTTCGTCGTACACCCAACGTTTTTAATTATCAACAATAAACTCCCAACAAAAATAAGTAAGGCTGAATGCAACTCATGGAGAAAACATCCCAGATCTTGCAGAAGTTCATGAAACTCATCACGGTACACTCGTCCTTTTCGGACCGCGGCGGGAAGAAAGCGGGTGAGCAGGAAGAGAGCGGCAGGCCCGCGGGGATCGGCGACGGCGGCGGCGGCCTCCTCAGACAATATGGAGCGTTTTGAAAGCGGCCACCACCTGCTTCTCCTTCTCGTGCCTGTTTTGCAGGGACTCCAGAGACGAGATCGGAGGAAGGTTCTCTCCGTTTAAAGTCCGCGCCAGGTTTTTCTCCTCTTTGGTCTCTTGGTCCGACGATCTCGAGACAAATAGCCGAGGCTTGGGAATTGTCTTGGCGTATTCAAGGGCCTGGAAAGAAGCAAGGAGAAGAAGGCCACAGCGACGGGCCGTGAAAAACACCTCGAAGCCCAGATTAGAAAGAAGGTCATTTCCAAGGAAGGAGCAGTGGGGTCCCTTCCCATCAGCACCAGGGGCGGGATTCAAAAATTTTAGCCTGGTTGCTGGGTGGGTGTGGCCATGGTGGGCGTGGTCTATGTGGCTCCCTGCAGCACAGCGGGCGGGGGGGGGTATCTTTCCCTTCCCAGGCTCTGGAGGTTTTCTTTGAGCCTCCAGGAGGGCAAAAACGCCCCCCCCCAAGCTCCAGAGGCTGGAAACGGGCCTGTCTTTCTAGACTTCCCGGAGACCTGTTTTTTTGCCCTCACAAAGCCTCTGTGGGGGGGGGGGGGCACACTTACCTGGCATCCAAAACAGGCCGCGTGGAGATTCCTGGGAAAGGTGGGCAGGGCCAGCCACTCCTTGCAACTACCGCTTCAGCAAACCAGATGTAAAATTAGCATCAGGTTCGCCCAAACCGGCTGAATCCCACCCCTGATCATCACCCTCTGCAGTACTGCACTCTAACCACTGTGCCACCATGGCTGGAAGTCCACACATCATTGAGGCTGAGAAACTCTGCTCCCGACAGTCTTCTACTGACCGCATTTTTTATTTTTATTTTGCCAGTTCCTACCTTCTGCCTCGACACGACCGATTTGTTCTCCGTTTTCGACTGAGGTTTCCGTGTACTTGACATATTCTTCAGGTTTTGTTCATTTACTTGCTTGCTGTATACTTTTTGGTGCTTTATCTTTTCCGACTGTCAAAAGGACAAAGAGGAGGGCAGGCTGTAGATGTTGAAGGCATTTTATTCATTGATTTAAACTGTTCCATTTGCATGGCCGCCTATCTCAAACCCGTTGAAGTAGGATCTTTAGAAGAAAGGGTGGAAGAGGGAGGGGTGGACTCAAAACTCTTGCTAGCAAGGCAAAGCATTTCAGCCAGGTCTGATTTTGTGAGCTAATCTTCTTCTGAACTTTTTTACAGTGGGAATAGGATGGTTCCTTAATTAGGCTGTTGTTTATGGTTAGCTTGCTTGACTGAATTGGTAGGTTTTTTGATTGGGGATTGTCTAAAAAGATCAAAACATCGCCTCGCCAGCAATCAACACTCAGAGCATCATCATCCATATCTTTTAATGACCCCATAATCCCTTGCAGGGTGGAGTCTGGGCAACTGAATGGAGCTGGGTGATTACTGGCCAGCTGCCCTTCCTGTTTCCAATGCGGAGTTTTGTTCAGCAGAGATATTCTCATATGTGCCCAGAGAGAGAAATAGCTGCCTCTACCTAGGATCGAACACACAGCCTCCTGATTGTGAGGTGAGAGGTGGAGCTCTCTAGGCCAACGCACCACTCAATCAACACCCAGGTGAGCAGAAATTAACCCAAAGATTAACACGAGACCAACAATCAAGCAGTAAACCATACCCAACATCTCCGACAAACAATCAAGCAATAAACAACAGTAATAAACAACAAATCACCAACAGCAAACACCCCACTCCCTTCTAGCACTGATGATATTACCTAGTTGGGTTATATAATGTCTGCAAGAAAAACAACCAAGCCCAGGGAGCACTAAGGACCCCACAGTCCAACCTTGAGCTAAAAATATTCTCTTCTATTGATAGGTTGAAGTTTGTACATTGTTTCCCCTACTTACTCTGCAGCAGGATTGTGTGCTACCAAATCTCCACCGCAACTTGCTAAAAACAATTGAGTTGTTCTGACCTAGGGGTCCTGATACATTAAAAAGCACATGCTTAGTTCCCAAGATCCCTTTTTTTATTTCAACCGCTGTGAATTCTGTTCATTCACAGCCCTTAATGAGTCACAAACAGTTTGTAAAGAGTCCGAATGAAGTCTGCCAAAGTCTTTCGGGATGAGGCTGATAAGCACCCACCTTTATCTCCCTTGAAACGCTGCCAAAGACCTAACTGGCAATTAGTTTTGCAAGGCCACACGGAGCACAGAGTCAAAACGGAGCTTCAGAATTTAAACCGACCAGAACGAACAAAATTGCTTCCTGCAAAGGCTCACCTGCCTTTGCTCCTCCTTTATGTCCTATGGGAGGGGCCAATCGCCTCCAAGCCTTACTACTGAGTTGTCCCTTTTGTCTTGACTGTTCTTGCCTTTTGGCAGCTCTGCGCATGCGCACACTGGGAACAGGCCCCCCCTGTTCCTCTAGCTTGCTGATGTCCGACTCTGCAGGCTCTGGAGGCAGCACATAACTCCCAGATGGCCCTCGCCCCCTCTCTGCCTCCGACACAGAGCCCTCATCAGATCCTTCCCCAAACTCCAGGACTGGCCCAGGTTCCTCCCCAACCTCCTCACTGCCCGACTCTGCTCCCAGCTCCGCAGGCTGCCAGCAAACCATAACACGAGTGTAAATTGAGTGAATGTACAGTACTGACCCTGTGGTACCAGTAACATGGAAAATATCTACCCTGTTTCCCTGAAAACAAGACCTCCCCAGATAATAAGCCCAATTGGGCTTTTGAGCGCATGCGCTAAAATAAGCCCTCCCCCAAAAACATTGCAACACAACCACACTCGCCAACTCCTGCACCTCAAAAACAATAAGACCTCCCTGAAAATAAGGCCAAGCGCTTATTTTGTGGGTCAAAAGAAAATAAGACCATGTCTTATTTTCGGGAAAACACGAGTAGCATGTTTCCATTTGTTCAAAGTAAAAAAAATATAAAAAAAAAATATGAAGGCTTGGGAAAGAGGTTTTTTTCAATTCTTTCTCGGCTAATCAGTTTCATCTTCTCCTTCGGGCCAAAGGAGAAACATCAGGCATCAGATTAATTTCCTAACAAGGCCTCATGCGCGTTCTGCTCTTCCCAACTAGATTTTTCTCGGGTTGGGTTGATTTCCATTCTTTTCTTTTTTATAAAATCCTTCCTTTTGTGATAAAGCCAGGACCGTCTAAATTCCCCAGAACAGCTCAACTGCATTAAAGCAACACGTCCTTGGACACACTAGAAGAGAATGGATTAGTGTGCATCTTGATCTGCAATTGGAATTCTCTGCAGGAGGACACAGGCTAATGGATAGGTTCTACCAAGGCTAAAAAAAATAAAATAAAAATAAGCTACACCTTGGAAGCCTGATCTAATCTGAATGCAGCCAGAAGTTTTCTGGACATTGATTTATGTACTTTGGTCGTGAAGGACAGAACCCAAAGAAACTCAGTCTGCAGAAGTGGTGGGAGCTTCATCCCTGCTTTCAAGAAGAGACTAGACTGCCATCAGTCAGAAATGGTGTAGGGCTGTGATGGCGAACCTATGGCACGCATGCCACAGGTGGCACCCGGAGCCATTTGTCAGGGCATGCGAGGCATTGCCCTGGTCAGCTGGCCAGCGCGCATGCTGACTTTGGCCGCCTTTTGAGGCCATTTTTCACCCTCCGGAAGTCTCCAGAGTGCAAAAAAACACGGCCCTACGGGCAAACCTAAAGTTTGTTTTTTCTCTCAAGAGCCTTCAGGGAAGCCTCCAGAAGGCCCCGGAAGGCTCCGGAAGGCTAAAACCAGCTCCATGAGCAAACCGGAAGTCTGTTCCTGAACTTCCGGTTTGCCCGTAGGGCCAGTTTTTCATGTTCCAGAGGCTTCAGGAGGGCCTCGGGGGGTGGGGGTGGGGGCAGGGGAAGCTGTTTTCACCCTCCCCAGTTTCCGATAAACCCTCTGAAGCCTGGGGAGGACGGAAAAAGCATGCCAAAAATGTGCCCTGGTGTCGTGTGCTTTGCATTATGGGTGTGGCACTCCTGTGCTCCTCCCACTTTTGGCACATGAGCCAAAAAAGGTTTGCCATCACTGGTGTTAGGGTCTCCTGCTTGGGCAGGGGGTTGGACTACCTCCAAGGTCCCTTCCAACTCTGTTACTCTGAATCTGAGATAGCGAGGGAAGGAACGTGGTGCAATCCTGTTAGGATCTGACTTTTTATCGGTTCTCCCCTCAATTTCTGAGCTTAGATGGGCCTAGTGCCATGGTGGCGAATTGATGGCACGTGTGCCAGAGGTGGCCACACAGAGCCCTCTCTGTGGGCATGTGCGCCATCGCCAGCTGCTCTTCTGGTTTTCAGCACGCTGGCCAGGTGGTCTTCAAAGGTGCCAGAGCACCAGAAAACGGCCAGAAAAGGCAGTTTTTAGCCGTTTTCCAGGCCTTTTTTGGCCGTTCTCCGGTGATTTTTTTGGGCCCAAAAATGACTCAAAAATGGCCCCAAAAATGGCCTGAAAACTGGTCCAAAAACCAGGCATGCATGCACTAGCCAGCTGGAATTCCGGTTTCTGGTGCCCAGCCGCAAGCAAAGTCCAGCTGGTCTTCAGGTTTCCTGGCACATCAGGGTGCGTGCATGCATGTGCATTCTGGTTTGCGCACTTGGTACCGAAAAGGTTCGCCAACACTGGCCCAGTGCCATGAGAGCGAACCTTTGGCACGCGTGCCAGAAGTGGCATGCAGGGCCTTCTCTGCTAGCACACGCGTCTTTGCCCCAGGTCAGATCTCCATGGCGTTTCTTCCGTGAGCTTCGGTTTCCCTGCCAATGACGAGACAGAAGCTCGCGAAAGAAAAAGATCTGACCTTCCTGATTTTCATTTGGTAACTCAGCCGAAACCCTCCCGTTGGTAACGCTCTGCAGGACCAAAACGCCCCTCAAGGAGAAGATATTCATGAACGCCATTCCGCTTACTTTTTCTTTGATGGTTTCATAGTCAGGGCCAAGTCCTCCAAGCCTCACATCCATCTTCGTGTAACCTTTTGCCCTAGAGCCCTGAACAAAGAGGCAGCGTGAAGTTTTGAAAGAAATAGCAGAGGCCGAGAAAGAATCAGCCACAGAAAGAGCCCATAAACCACAGAGAGAATCACTGGAAGATGGACATCACAAGCAGGACCTTTAGACCGTACTTTTTGGAGTATAAGACGCACCTTCCC
The DNA here is from genome assembly GCA_039707465.1 of Rhabdophis nuchalis. Classification (NCBI taxonomy): domain Eukaryota; kingdom Metazoa; phylum Chordata; class Lepidosauria; order Squamata; family Natricidae; genus Rhabdophis; species Rhabdophis nuchalis. Next base: position 5,109,170 of record CM077653.1, on the reverse strand, counting down.
CCCCTTAAGAAGTGGGTGGTAATTATAGGTGCGTCTTATCGACCGAATACGGGTGCTTTTGGCCTCCCAAACACTCTGCGCATTGCGTTTTTGCTTTCTCTGACACCCAGAAGCACTCCGCAGTGCTACAAATGTCCCGTTTTCGCCAAAAACGGGCCCCTTTTGGGAGTCCCAAGCCCTCTGCACATCGCATTTTTGCTCTCCTGGGCCCCTAGAAGCACTCTGCAGGCCAACAACGGGTTTTTGGCGAAAATGGGCCATGAGGAGCACTGCAGAGTGCTTCTTGGGGCCTAGGAGAGCGAAAACACGACATGCTGAGGCCAAAAACTGTTTCGTTCTTGTTTTCCTCCTGTAAATTCAGGTGCGTCTTAGTCTGAAAAATACGGTCTGTCTGATACCACACAGGAAGAACCAAGGTCAAGGATCAGCTTAGACATAATGGGATACTGTAGGTTTTCTACCCGAACTTAAGCTCGCCCCCTTTGCCCTCTCTCCTCTTGAGCTTGAAAAAGGACGTTATTACTATGAACAATTTGCTTTGTTTTTAAAGTAATCAAAAGTTCTCTGCAACTGAGAGAAACAGATTCCTTTCTACACTAACTAGAATTCTACCATTCGATCTGGGCTTGTTCTTCTTCATAAACACACCACAGGTTGAGCCGCTTATCATGGGAAATGTAGCTTATTTTAAAGGCAAGATGAATTTTCAATCTCCTTCTGATGTCAGCCTTCCCAGGTAGAACATACAGATGTGGCAATTTTGTCTGCCAAGCTACATCTACATACTTACTGTCTGTCTGTCTGTCTGTCTGTCTTCCTTCCTTCCTTCCTTCCTTCCTTCCTTCCTTCCTTCCTTCCTTCCTTCCTTCCTTCCTTATCTATCTCTATGTACTCTCTCTCCCTCTCCTAATCTCTGTCTGTCTGTCTGTCTGTCTATCCAGCCATCTATCTAATCTATCTCTATCATCTATCATCCATCCATCCATCCACCATCTATTATCAATCTCCATCATTATCTATCTCTATGTACTCTCTCTCTCTATGTATCTATATCTATCCGTCCATCCATCCATCCATCCATCCATCCATCCATCCATCCATCCATCCATCCATCCATCATCTCTCTCCCCCTGTCTATCCATCCATCCAATATATCTCTATCATCTATCATCCATCCATCCATCCATCCATCCATCCATCCATCCATCCATCCATCCATCCATCCTCTATTATCAATCATTATTATCTATCTCTATCTATGCACGGTCTCTCGCTCTCATCTATGTATCTATATCTATCCATCCATCCATCCATCCTCTGTATTTATTTTTATTTTGTTATTTATTTTGCCACTGTACGTATATACACTGTATGTCCATGCAACGAAATTCACGTAACACCCAGAGGGCAGGTGCCACAACACACCTGACAATCCCTTCCCTGCCCTGTGGGCTACTGGCCTCCGCTCACCTTCCGGTTGGCTTTCTTTCCTTTCCTTTCCTTCTGCTTTTCCATCTGAAGCAAGTAGCCCTCGGAATTGCTGCGGCTGAGAACGGGCTGGGCCTCTTCGCCGCTCTCCAGGTGGAGCTGCGAGTCGCTCTCCCCTCTCTGGATTATGGGGGGAAACATGCTCGCCAAAGGATTCCTCGCAAGATGGTCATCTGCCAGCCGAGAGAATTCTCGATGGTGCCGTTCGACCGCCTGGATGAGCCGCGCTGTTGGAGAGAGGCTTCTCTTCACTGGGTGAGGATGAGCAAGTGGCTGCGAGGACCTCAAGGAACAAGGGCAAGTAAAGAGGGGTGCCAGGGGAAAAAAAGAGACACAGGAAGCAATGAAAAGGCGCCGACTTTTGTGACCTTATAATGTGCCCCCCCCTTGTCAATGCGCACTCTTTTTAGAACCCTGCAACCCAAATAATCCAACGGCACCATTCTCACCCAAACCACAAAGCAGCTGCCCTGTCCCGACCAAAAAAACCCAAACACTTTTTATTAAGCTACTGTGAATTCTTCTCATTCATATTTAGCAAAGTCTTTCGAGGGAGGATTTACAGTCACGGACCTCATCTGGCTTGGAGAGCTGCCAGGCCGATCGCTGCAAAACGCAAAGCTGTATTTGGCAAGGAGTCTTTGAGAGTCACGAACCAATTAATGGAACCAATTGTTTCCTGCAAACTCCACTCCCCATCGGCTCCGCTTTTATTTCCTCTGGGAGGGACCATTCATCGTCCGCCTGTGGCCTTTCTCCCGAGTTGGCCCTTGTTCCTTAGCTGTTCCCTTCGTCTGGCAGCTCTGCGCATGCGCACATTGGGAACAGGCTCCAGCTGTTCTTCTGCCCTACTGATATCCAACTCCAAAGGCAGCTGATAACTGTCAGACGGCCCTGGCCCCTTCTCTGCCTCCGACACAGAGCCCTCATCAGAGCCTCCCCCAGACTCCAGGACTGGCCCATGTTCCTCCCCAACCCTCCTCACTGTCTGGGTCTGCCACCAGCTCCACTGGTCGCTGGCGGGCCACAACACATGATGATGTTCTCACCAGACAAGTCTTCTCCTCCAACCCCTTCTCCAGTTCCCAGTCTATCTTTGGATCCTGCCTACACTTCTTTCCACATCCTTCCTCTTCTCTCTTCTTTCCCTTGCATTCCAAAGTAGGAATCTCCAACCTTGGCAACTTTAAGACTTGTGGACTCCCAGAATTCTCCAGCCAGCCCCATTGGCTGGGGTATTCTGGGAGGTGAGGTCCACAAGTCTTAAAGTTGCCAAGGTTGGAGACCCCTGTCCCAATATATCCCTTCCTGTGATCATGACTCATGGAGCACCAGTCCCATCGCCAACCTCCTGAAGCTACCTGAGATGACCACCATTGACCCTGACGCTGACGTTGGTTTAACAGGTGAATCAATAAAACAAGGAGGTGTCAACAGACCATCTCACTGAGTGCTTCTTAAAAGAGTATTCATAAAATATTATCTTTACCCTGAGTAATCAAAAGCATAGTTGTTAGGGATCTCTTCTGGATAAATGTGCCAAGCTTTGCAAGGTGCAACTGCTCCGTTTACCGTCTGTTTCCGGCCGCCGTTGTGAGCATACGAAACGCACTTCTCCCCTAAGGGACTCCAGCCCTGGCCATGGCAGGGGAAAGGCGGAGGCTCCGAAACAGTACACCTGTAGAAGGATGGGTGATGGAGTCCAGAGGCGTTTTCAAGGCCGGCGTGGCACTTCTCACCCGCGCATGGCGAAGGAAACCCTGGAAACGGGTGGAACGAGCTGCGCTGAAGAGGCTTCGCAGCAAGGGTGAAATTCACGGACCTTTTCTTGGCATGGTGCTGAAGGAGGTGTGGAGCTTGGGCAGAGAGCGGGCTGTTTCCACCAGAGGGATCAGCAGCGGGAAAGCAGGCGGGTGGATAAAACTCACAATGCAGAGCGCCTCTGCGGTCCTGCTCCACCCTGAATGTTTCTATGTAAGCACTGGAATCTGGACCAGCATTCTCAAGTTCCAGCAGATTGTTACCACCGCTCGGCCGCCTTCTTAGTTCCACCTGGGTTCCTAAGGGATGTTGGGCCGATCCCTTGCTCGAGGGGGTTACGTCCAGCCAGGCAGCTCGGCTGGCGTCCACACCATCCATTGGGCACCACGCAGATGGGTGAGCCTAAAAGGAGTAGATCGTAGGGGAAACGTTGAGATTTGGTTCTACGTTGGCTGGGTAAGGAGGAGGTTGACAGCTTGTAGTGGAAATTTTGAGTAGTTTGGAGAACGGGGAAATACCACCTCTGGCTGGCCCCGCCCCAATCTATTTGCTGCCTCCCAGCCTCAAAGTCCCAGCTGATGGTCGGTCTATTGCTGCCTCCCATCCTCCCAGCTGATTGCTGGCTCTTCTATTATTGCCCTGCACAGGAGAATGGAGCTGGAAAGCAGGTTAGTGGGGTGGGGTGGGAATGGGGATTTTGCAGTATCCTTCCCCCGGAGTGGGAAGGGAATGGGGATTTTGCAGTATTCTTCCCTCGGGAGTGGGGAGGGAATGGGGATTTTGCAGTATCCTTCCCCTGGAGTGAGGGAATGGGGATTTTGCAGTATCCTTCCCCTGGAGTGGGGAGGGAATGGGGATGTTGCAGTATTCTTCCCTCAGGAGTGAGGAGGGAAAGGGGATTTTGCAGTATTCTTCCCTCAGGAGTGAGGAGGGAAAGGGGATTTTGCAGTATTCTTCCCCCTGGAGTAGAGAGGGAATGGAGATTTTGCAGCATCCTTCCCTCAGAGTGAGGAGGGAAAGGGGATTTTGCAGTATCCTTCCATCAGGAGTGAGAAGGGAATGGAGATTTTGCAGTATTCTTCCCCCTGGAGTAGAGAGGGAATGGAGATTTTGCAGCATCCTTCCCTCAGAGTGAGGAGGGAAAGGGGATTTTGCAGTATCCTTCCCTCAGGAGTGAGGAGGGAATGGAGATTTTGCAGTATCCTTCCCCCGGAGTGGGAAGGGAATGGGGATTTTGCAGTATTCTTCCCTCGGGAGTGGGGAGGGAATGGGGATTTTGCAGTATCCTTCCCCTGGAGTGAGGGAATGGGGATTTTGCAGTATCCTTCCCCTGGAGTGGGGAGGGAATGGGGATGTTGCAGTATTCTTCCCTCAGGAGTGAGGAGGGAAAGGGGATTTTGCAGTATTCTTCCCTCAGGAGTGAGGAGGGAAAGGGGATTTTGCAGTATTCTTCCCTCAGGAGTGAGGAGGGAAAGGGGATTTTGCAGTATTCTTCCCCCTGGAGTAGAGAGGGAATGGAGATTTTGCAGCATCCTTCCCTCAGAGTGAGGAGGGAAAGGGGATTTTGCAGTATCCTTCCATCAGGAGTGAGGAGGGAATGGAGATTTTGCAGTATTCTTCCCCCTGGAGTAGAGAGGGAATGGGGATTTTGCAGTATCCTTCCCTCAGAGTGAGGAGGGAATGGAGATTTTGCAGTATTCTTCCCCCTGGAGTAGAGAGGGAATGGAGATTTTGCAGCATCCTTCCCTCAGATTGAGGAGGGAATGGGGATTTTGCAGTATCCTTCCCTCAGGAGTGAGGAGGGAATGGAGATTTTGCAGTATCCTTCCCCCTGGAGTAGAGAGGGAATGGGGATTTTGCAGTATCCTTCCCCTGCCATGCCCAGCAAACCATGCCTACCAACCCACGCCCACAGAACCAGTAGTAAAAAATTTGAATCCCACCATTGGTTAACGCACTCAGCTCAACCTACACGAGTGGTAGGCTGGAGCATACATGTATGTGTGAGCAGCTCAACTTGTGGGATAGGTCCTGGATTGTGGACACATTCTTTAAGTTAACCCACTTTAAAGTACTCTGATTCCAAAAATTGTTGTTCTTACGATGCCCAATTGAAGGTTATAAACACACAAACAGACAAGAAAGTTTCCCCCCCCCCGGGTTCTGAGTTTATTGTGCCAAATATGAATATTTAGACACCAATAACCATTCAATGGGAAGATTTGTTTCTCACGCAAAAGGATAATTTTCTCCTCTGTAAAAAGTACCGGCAGCCATTTTGGTCCTTGAATAAATACATCAAATGGTAATAAACTATATTTGGAATTCTTCTCCAAATTCTATGGAAACCCACTGCAGTACTTCTTCAGATCTTATCTGCCTTTCTCTGAATATGTGAGCGAACTGCTGTCTAGCACAAGCAGAATATCAGAATTGGAAGGGACCTTGAAGGTCTTCTAGTCCAACCCCCTGCTCAAGAAAGGAAATCTTATAACATTTCAGACAAATGGTTATTCAAAGAAGCTTCATTCATCCTAGGTAGCTTTGCTCACATTCCGAGAAGACAAACTGGGCCGGGGAATATGATTTCTTTGGCCCCTAGTCTTTAGTAAGATATTTCTGAATGTTGAGAAAAGGTTTAATTATTTTGAAACGTTTATATACCATGCTAACTGCACATTAATAGCATGTTTGGGAAGAAAACTGTTGTGCTAAAATGCCCCAAACTCTTAGTCTCAAATGCAATCACAAGCAGGTTTTTGGATCTTATCTTATTCTTCAAACTACCGGATCATCTGGCATTGCCAGATATTTATTTATCCTAATCTATACCATTGTCCTCAAAAATAATCTCAGACCAAATGTAATTTCTAACGTTGGATTTTCCCTTACCAGAGGGAGCCCCCTTGTGGGAGTACTGTGAAGCGGTTACCATGGCAACTCCACTGCTCTGTACAGTAGAAATCATTTTAAGGCACAACAGGCTGTATCTTAACAGAACACACATCCCAAGGGGTGTTAGGAGTGTCTTACCCCCACAGTATTTGTTTCCAGAGAGTAAGTCATATGTGTACGTTTGGTTGAAATTGCTCAAAGTGTTCCAGAGTTATGCTGGAACACACACACTGAGATGTATGTATGTATGTATGTATGTATGTATGTATGTATGTATGTATGTATGTATGTATGTATGTTCTGTATGTATGTATAGACAAATTTAATTCACTGGGCTAGAGAGGAAAAATTGGGTGTCCAAAAGACATTTAAATTTCAGAGGGACAAAAATATAAAATAACTGAGTAAAAAAAAAGCCCATATTCCCTCTGTGTTTTACCGCAATAAACACATTTAATTTAAATGTTCCATTTCTGGTACATTCGCGGGTGTTTATATCGGTGTGAAAATGGACTTTTTGCAAAGTAGTTGACATCATATAAAGGTAAAAGGTTTCCCCTCGCATATATGTGCTAGTTCTTCCTGACTCTAGGGGGCGCTGCTCATCTCCGTTTCAAAGCCAAAGAGCCAGCAAAGATGTCTCCGTGGTCATGTGGCCGGCATGACTCAACGCCGAAGGTGCACAGAACGCTGTTCCCTTCCCACCAAAGGTGCTCCCTATTTTTCTACTTGCATTTTTTACATGCTTTCGAACTGCTAGGTTGGCAGAAGCTGGGACAAGTCACAGGAGCTCACGGTGTTACGCGGTGCTAGGGAGTCGAACCGCCAAACTGCCGACCTCTCTGATCAACCACCTCCATGTCTTAGCCACTGAGCCACCGTGTCCCTCTTGACATCGTATACTTTGTTTAATTAGGAGGACTCGGGTTTTAGGGGATTTTGATACCAACCTTCAGAACATCCCTCCGGCGCTAATAGGATTTTGTTCTCGACATGATTAAAGAAATGCTTGCTTGCTTTAGCTATTTAAGCTAAGAAGCTTGGTCTGCAAAGGAGAACATTCCTAGCAGAAGAGCCTGTTTCGAACCAGGAAAAAAATCAGGTATTTTGAATCTGAAACAGTGGAGACTCTCTAAAGCAGGGGTCACCAACCTTTCGGACCTCAGGGACCTCAGCATGAAAAACGGCCCAACGCGCAAACCAGAGTCCGTTCCTAAACTTCCAGTTTGTGCGTTGGGTATTTTTTGCCCTCCGGAGGCTTCAGAGAAGCTTCTGGAAGGCTCCGGAGGGTGAAAAATGGCCCTACAGGCAAACCGGAAATCTGTTCCTGAAGTTTTGGGTTCCCTGTAGGGCGAAAAAGAAGGCCGACATCAGCTGGCCAGCATGCACATTTTATTTTATTTTTTTATTTTTTTTATATTTATATCCCGCCCTTCTCCGCAGAGGACCCAGGGTGGCGCACAGGAAATGTAAAACATACAGAATACAAAAATAAATACATAATTTAAAATATAGATTAAACTGCCTTATCCTATGCTAAAAACCAAATTTTTTAAAATTCCCAATTTAAAACTTTCTAAAAAGTCCCCGTGGGAGGTTAGGCTAGGCCGGCTTGTTTGAACAGGTATGTCTTTAGACATTGGCGGAAGAGGCGGAGGTCGGTGATGGTGCGTAATTCGGGGGGTAGGTCGTTCCAAAGGGCTGGGCCCGCCACAGAGAAGGCTCCTCCCCTGGGTGTCACCAGTCGGCATTGTCCGGCCGACGGCACCCTGAGAAGGCTCTCTCTGTGGGAGCGTATCGGTCTAAGGGATGTATGGGGCAGGAGGCGGTCTCGCATATAACTAGGCCCCGAGCCATGGAGCGCTTTAAAGATGGTCGTCAAAACCTTGAAGCGCACTCGAAAGGCCACAGGAAGCCAATGCAGCTCGCGCAGGATCATGTGCACTGATGCTGACAGGGCAACGTCTCGCGTGCCCTAACAAATGGCTCCGCGTGCCACCTGTGGCACACGTGCCATAGGTTCGCCATCATGGTCTTAAGAGCACATATGGAAGGTAGACCAGGGTGTTTAATTGGGCCTTGATTATGGCAGCATCTTCTAAGCCCCCATCTTCAACTTTGACCTATGTCTAGTTATAATTGGTGCCTCATAGTTGGGCCTCTCACGGGATGCTATATTTTCTGAAGAGCAACATTTGCGAGATTACCGACTCGTCTTCAATTACAGACATCAGAAGCGGAAAAACCTTTGCTTCACGAAGAAGAAAAGGAAAGGGGGAAAAAAAAAAGCAAATTAGATTTTATTCGGACTGAACAAATTAAGGGCAGGCTTGGTTAAGTGGGCCATCTCTTTAAGCCAGAGGACCGTTCACTGCCTGCCTTCCTCTCGGCATAATGCTTCAGAACAACAGTTTGGGGGTGGGTGGGTGGGGGAATCAGCCTCACAAGGTCTTCCCTTAATTGCAACTTCTGGCATCAATAGAGCCGTACTAGGACTTCACGAGAAAAAAGACGATAGGGAAAGCACGTAGAACATGGTTCCGACGTTCCTTCTGATCCTTTGCCGTAGGTCAGGGGCGTCAAACTCAAGGCCCGGGGCCTGGATCTGGCCTGCGGGGTGCTTAGATCTGGCCTGCGGGTCCCCCTTGGAAACAGCGACGGTCTCAGGCCTGCAGCCATCTTTTCTTTGGGATCTTTGGCCTGCCACACTTTCTATTAGTCTACTATGCAATTTTACTATTCATGGGGAAATGGGAGGGTGATTGTATGCAGCTAGACGCTATGTAGCCATAACAAAATTCTTTCTAGAAAGCCAAGGTCATCCTTTGTCTTTGATGGGTGGAAGCTGCCAGCATGGCAGTGGGAGATTGGACCAGGGGATGGACTTGTGGGTGTGAGGGGGCAAGATCTTGAACTTTCAGCTGGGTGCTGAAAACCGGAAAGCTTTCAGATTTGGGTTTTCCCAGATGGGCCAACATGGGTCTCTTCATAAATTGGGACTCTGAGGAATGCTTTGCCTCCGACTCTGATTTACCTTCGGATGCTATTTGGAGCATCCTGTGGTGCTTCTGCCAGGAAAAATGGAGCTTTGGGAAGGCCGCATGCTCGGTTTTTGCGGGTAAAGGGTTGCAGGAGGCCGTCCCAAACAAAAACAGAACTCAAAAGGGACACGCGCGAGTTGCCCCCAGGCTCCATTTTCACTGGGAGAGGGTCGAAGGAGGCCATCCTAGCTGAAAACGGAGTTTAGGAGCCTGTTTTCGCTGGCAGAGGGCTCGGGCCACCACAGGCAACAACAGGAGTGATGTCGAGCTGGCCATGCACATCCTCCACCCCGGCCCCTCCACCCTGGCCCCCTGAGGTCAAACACAACCCTGACGCAGCCCTCAATGAAATCAAGTTTGACACGCCTGCTTTAGATGTATAGAAGAAATCCTTTAGCCTGGTCTTCCACTCCAGCGGCTGGTCTGCTGGATCAAACTCTAACCCAAGGTTAAGATTAACAGATTAACAGAGTTGGAAGGGACCTTGTAGGTCCCCCACTCCAACCCCTGGCACATGCAGAAGACCCTACAGCATTTCTGACAGATGGCAGTCCAGTCTCTTCTTGAAAGCTTCCAGTGATGAAGCTCCCACAACTTCTGTCCCATGGGTTGATTGTCCTCACGGTCAGAAAACTTCTCCTTATTTCCAGATTGAACCTCTCCTTGGTCAGTTTCCATCCATGATTCCTTGTCTGGTCTTGGGGTGCTTTGGAAAACAGCTTGACCCCCCTCCTCCTCCTCTCTGTGGCAACCCCTCAAATATTGGAAGATGCTATCATGTTTCCACTGGTTCTTCTCTTCATTAAGCTAGCCATGCCCAGTTCCTGCAACCGCCGCTTGGAAAGCACCGTCAAAGCTGAAAGAGATGTTGCGTTCTGGGTTTTTTATTTTTTATTTTATTTTTTTATTTTGAAGTTAAAGCTTCGTCAACTTCCAGTTAAGGCCTCAGGTGCTAGTCCTCACGAGGTGAGATGGGGATCTCCCGCGGGTAGGAGACAAAGCCATCCATCCTCCATTTAATCTTTGCCCGCAGCGGCCTCCTCCATTTCGTCCGGCCTTCACCCCAGGCTTTCTTTGTTAACCACACCGGCGTCCGTTTTGGAGAATATGCACTCAGAGCAACTGCTTAATAGTACTTATTAAAGTCACGTACGGAGCAGAATGTTGCAGTGAAAGGTTTAACCCCGGGGAACCCTCGATTGCAGGTGGCAAGACGATAACTTGTTAGCCGGATCCTTTTATACTAGTGATTAATGTTTGTGTATCGTGACTCTTATTCCGGGCTCCTGAGTTTCCAGCAGCCTTTGGGAGTTATTATTGCCCCTGCTTGCATGGATCAAGCGGTGGGTAAAATAACATTTAGAGGAGAAACTTCCTTACGGTGAGGACAATTAACCCATGGAACAGAAGTTGCCTTCAGGAATCGTGGGAGCTCCATCAGCGGAGGCTTTTAAGAAGAGTGTGCGGCCAAAAAAAAAGTCAACGCAATCCTAACTTAAGGGGCACGGTGGCTAAGACACTGAGCTTATCGATCAGAAAGGTCGGCAATTCGGCGGTTCGAATCCCTAGCACCGCGTAACGGAGTGAGCTCCCATTACTTGTCCCAGTTTCTGCCAACCTAGCACTTTGAAAGCATGTAAAATGCAAGTAGAAAAATAAGGACCACCTTTGGTGGGAAGACAACAGTGTTTTGTGCGCCTTTGGCGTTGAGTCATGCCGGCCATGTGACCATGGAGACGTCTTTGGACAACGCTGGCTCTTCGGCTTTGAAACGGAGATGAGCACCGCCCTCTAGAGTCGGCCACGAATAGCATATATTTGCGAGGAGAACCTTTATCTAATCCTAAATTGCATTAACAGAGGGATGCACTCAAGATCAAGGGAAGCACTAATACCATTCTATAGAGCCTTAGTAAGACTATATCTAGAGTACGGCGTCCCGTTTTGGTCACCACACTATAAATAAGATGTTGAGACTCTAGAAAGAGTGCAGAGAAGAGCAACCAAGATGATGAGGGGACTGGAGGCTAAAACATACGATGAACGGTTGCAGGAACTGGGCATGGCTAGTCTAGGGAAAGGAAGGACCAGGGGAGACAGGATAGCAGTCTTCCAATATTTGAGGGGCTGCCACAGAGAGGAGGGTGGTCAAGTTATTTTCCAAAGCGCTTGAAGGCCAGACAAGGAACAATGGATGGAAACTTATCAAGGAGAGGTTCAACCTAGAAATCAAGAGAGATATTTTCTGGCAGTGAGAGCAATCAGGAGTTTAGAATAGCTCAAATAGACAAGGATGAGCCATGGTAACGCAATGGTTAGAGTGCAGTACTTCAGGCTACTTCCGTTGCCTGCCGGCTGCCAGCAATTTGGCAGTTTGAATCTCACCAGGCTCAAGGTTGACTCAGCCTTCCATCCTTCTGAGGTGGGTAAAATGAGGGAGGACCCAGATTGTTGGGGGCAAGAGGCTGACTTTATAAACTGCTTAGAGAGCTGTAAAGCACTGTAAAGCGGTATACAAGTGCTATTGCCAATTTCCTTCTTTCCTTCCTTCCTTCCTTTCCTCCCTCCCTTTGCAGTGGTATTGCAGTATTGCAGGCTAAATCTGCCCCTGTCACCAGTTCAATCCTGACCAGCTGAAGGTTGACTCAGCCTTCCATCCTTCCGAGGTGCGTAAAACGAGGACCCAGATTGTTGGGGAACATAGGCTCACTCTGTAAACCGCTTAGAGAGGGCTGTAAAGCACTGTGAAGCGGTATATAAGTGCTATTCCTACCGCTATGTGCTCAGAGGCGCTCTTTCCAAATAAGAAACCGAGCAAAATTCGACCGTGCAACTCTGAGCGGCTGTAACCATTCTAGAAACAACCCTCCCATTGAGTTGCATTGATCCAAATGTTCATTAACGACCGAGCCAATCGGTTGCAACACAGAGGAAAGCAAAGAAAACCGTGAAGAACGTCTGAACTTTTCCACCGGTGACTTACCGTTAAAGGAGAGAGAGAGAAAGAGAGAGAGAGAAATGTTTGTACTTGCGCGCAACTCCGCCGCCCGCCGCCTGCCTGGCGGAGGTAGAACATACTTCTGCATTAGCTCTTTGAAAAGAGAGACGGGAGCTGCAACTTCGACCCGCAATTTTGCTTCTCTCCCCTCAGCCTCCCCTCCCCTCCCCGCGAACTGTTCTACTAATGCCAATCAAATTGAGAAAATGATCAAATGAAATTGCATTTTGAGCATCATAAGCTGTGTAATGTCTCTTATATTAAATTGAGGCCCATAATTGCTTCGCCGCTGGGGAACGGGCGGGCGGGGGGGGGGGGGGGGAGAAAGAAGAAGGAAAAAAAAAAGGGAGGGGGGGGAGAGAAAGCAGAAGACAACAAAGGCCTGCAATCATGAGATGTCATTATCCCCGGACCAGCAAAACCGGCTTTTGCAAAGAAAACTTCAAAGGCTTCTCTTGGGTTCTTGAATTGCATTTGGCTGCTATTGTGGCAGCCCGGGCAATCTTGATGAGGTGTTTACACGGAGGTAAGGCGCAGTGCCACAGAGAGCCTGAGTGCCTTGGTCTAGAGCCATTAAAAAATTGTACATTATCTTTCCGGCTTTGAAGTAAAGGGGTGGGGGGGATAGAGGAGGGTTGTTGGGTTTTTTTTTTTAAGAAGGGAAGCAACTGGCTTGGAGCGCAGCTGAGTGAGAGAGAGAGAGAGAGAGATAGAGAGAGATGGAGGCCATCTCCTTTCTCTCAAAAGGAACTCATCATCCTCAGATGCTCAGAGAAACCGGCAATCCTTCTTCGCGCAAAGAGAAACCGCTGCTTGAGAAAATGCGCCGGGGATTTAAGGGGACATTCAACTATCCAACCAGGTTTAGGCTATCTACGGCGCAGGTGTGCACCCATTTAAGGACGGGGCCGCAGCCGTCATAATGGAGAGCGTTAATAGAAGGCTCTTCCCTCACCCCCCCCTCCCCGCAAAGGCCGAGAGAGGCTTTCGCCGAATGCTGCTTTGTGTTGCCGAGAGTGCTGTTTTTTTTTTAGGGCGTCTGGCTTGAGGTGGAAGCCGGCAATGCGGCGATTGCGGGCGCCGAGATGCTCAGCAAACTCTCCCTTCGATGCGTCACCAGTCCCAACATTGCCTGGCTTTATGTTCCGCCTCTGGTTTTTCTTTTTGCCCCCCCCCCCCAATAAATCCACGGAAAACGAGGAAGGCTACACAAGACACCGACTTCGATGAGAATTCCGGATTTCCCCAAAATGCCACATAGAGGTTCCCAAACTGTCCTTGGAAATTAAAAATAGAGAGTAAAACTCCGGTCCCCATTTTGGGTGGATCATTTCTAGCCCTTGACAAGAAACTAAAATGTAAGAACGTATAAAATATAAGAAAATATAAAGTATAAGAAAGGAGGTGGGTGGTAGGGAAAGGGCAACTATACTCATCGACTTATTTATTTATAAATTGTTCCTCTCTTAATTAAATTTTTGTGCTGCTCTATAAAGTGTCTCTGGACAGCAATAACATATTATATTTTTATCCTGCCTTCAGGATGACTTTTTCCTTCCTTCTTTCCTTCCTTCCCACCATCCCCAATCTTCCTCCCTTTCCCATAATCATTTTAACCATTCAGCAATCAATTTCTGTTTTCTTTCCTTCTTTCTTTCTTTCTTTCTTTCTTTTTCTTTCTTTCTTTCTTTCTTTCTCTTTCTTTCTTTCTTCCTTTCTTTCTTCCTTCCTTCTTTCTTTCTCTCCTTCCTTTCCCTCCCTCCCTCCCTCCCTCCCTTCTTTCCTTCCTTCCTCTCCCTTTCCCTTTCCCTCTGTTTGAATTTGTAACTATCTATTTCGTTACTAAGAAAGTTGCCTCTCAAAGGCAGCCTTTATGTGAGGGTAACCTACCACACACTCTCCCCAAAAGCATGATTTTTGGAATTTTAAGTTGGGAGGAGGAAATGGTCAGCTTCCCACAAGCCATACCTTCCAGCCTGCTCGTGTTGTGGCTAGCCAGCAGAGGTGGCAACAGATTCGGACAGTGAGGAGGTTGGGGAGGAAGATGGGCCAGTCCTGGAGTCTGGGGAAGGCTCTGAGGAGGGCTCTGGGCCGGAGGCAGAGGGGGAGGCCCAGGGCCATCTGGGAGTTATCAATTGCCTTCGGAGTTGGAGATCAGTGGGGCAGAAGAACAGCTGGAGCCTGTTCCCAGTGTGTGCATGCGCAGAGTTGCCATACAATTGGAACAATTAAGGAACAAGGGTCGACCTGGGAGTAAGGCCACAGGTGGAAGATGAATTCCCTCTGGGAGGGGCCATTCATCGTCCACCTGTGGCCTTACTCCCAGGTCGACCCCTGTTCTTTAGCTCTTCCCTTCGTCTGGTAACTCTGCGCATGCGCACACTGGGAACAGGCTCCAGCTGTTCATCTGCCTCACTGATGTCTGACTCCGAAGGCAGCTGATAACTGTCAGACGGCCCTGGCCCCCTCTCTGCCTCCGACGCAGAGCCTTCCTCAGAGCCTTCCCCAGACTCCAGGACTGGCCCAGGTTCCTCCCCAACCTCCTCACTGTCTGAATCTGCTGTTGGGCCCCAACACCTTCCCCACTTACATTTTCGCGCCTTACGCGGCCCAGAAGCGTTCTTGTCAATAAAAGGAAGCTGATGTTGTGCTTCGCAGGATGCCCATTCCCCCGTTCCATTTTCTAATGAAAAGAACCTCGCTAACAATTACCTTCTCTTCAGAGACTTCTTCTCTCTGCTTTTTGCCATGGAGCCGAAGGTAGGACTTGTCCTGCTGTCTTGCTAACCCCAGGGAGTTTATGTTTTTCTCGATGAAGTCTTTTTCGGGTCTCGGTTTCGGTTCTTTGAACCGGACCCTGCAGCCAGAGCTGGCCAAACTGTCGTTGCTGTCGCAGCGATGGATGAGCCCTGCTTTTCTTCCTTTCTCATCCAGCCTGGAAGATCTGTCTGTGCCATCTCCAGGTTCATCCCCAGAAGGGCTCCAGAGTTCTCCAGCAATTGCTGACGAGGTATTTCCAGGACTTCCCTGTAACAGGACGTTTTGGGAGGGGATCCCGCCCTGGGAAGGACAGCAGGACAGATCAAGGGACGACAAGGTGAAGTTTTCCAGGTCATCCTGAGGGGAACCTCCTGACTTGAGAAAGCTCCTTCCTTCCAGGCTGTCTTTCCAGTTCGGATTGTAGCGCAGCTCGGAATATGCATCCACCATGTTTTCCTGAGTGCTAAAAAACAAGGCAAAAGGCGAAGAAAAGGTATTCAAAAGTTGGCCAAGAGGGTCACTGTTTTTAAAGACGTTCAAAATTTTATCTCCTTAGATGTCCCAAAATAATTCATGCTGGAAGCCACCCAGACTCAGCTTGTGGTGAGCTGGGCATCAACCAACTTTGAATAGAACAGAACAGAACAGAGCAGAGCAGAGCAGAATATAGAGTAGAATATAGAGTAGAGTAGAATATAGACTAAGTAGAATATAGAGTAGGAGTGGAGTAGAGTAGAATATAGAATATAGACTGGAAAATAGAGTAGAGAGTAGAGTAGAATATAGAGTAGAGAGTAGAGTAGAGTAGAATATAGAATATAGAGTAGAGTAGAGAGTAGAGTAGAGTAGAATATAGAGTAGAGAAGAATATAGAATATAGAGTAGAGTAGAGTAGAATATAGAGTAGAATATAGAGTAGAGAAGAATATAGAATATAGAGTAGAGAGTAGAGTAGAGTAGAATATAGAGTAGAGTAGAGAGTAGAGTAGAATATAGAGTAGAGTAGAGTAGAGTAGAATAGACACTTATCCTTTGGGAGGAAAGCGATGGGAAATCTAGACAGCGTAGTAAAAAGCAGAGACATCACCCTGCTAACAAAAGTGTGTATGGTCAAGGCGATGGTTTTCCCACTTGCAATGGATGGCTGTGAAGGTTGGACCATAAGGAAGGCTGAGCGCCAAAGAATGGAGGCCTTTGAACTCTGGTGCTGGAGAAGAAGACTCCTGCACTGAGTCCCTTGGACCGCAAGGCCATCCAACCGGTCAGTCCTAGAGGAGATCAACCCTGACCGCTCTTTTGAAGGCCAGATCCTGAAGAGGAAACTCAAGTACTTTGGCCACCTAATGAGAAGGAAGAAGGACTCCCTGGAGAAGAGATGGATAAGATAGATAATAGAGATAGATAGATATACATAGGTAGATAGAAGATAGACTCATAGAGAGATGATGGATGGATACATAGATGATAGATATAGATGACATAGACAGACAGATAGAGGATAGATATACATAGGTATACGTATGTATTAGCCTTGTGGTTAATGGATGTCAGTTTGTAAAGCATCTCTGACTACTATCAAACTGCCAAGATAGAAGAAGATAGATACATAGAGAGATGATGGATGGATAGAAACATGATAGATATAGATATAGATATAGATATAGATATAGATATAGATATAGATATAGATGAGATAGATAGATAGATAGATAGATAGATAGATAGATAGATAGATAGATAGATAGATAGATAGATAAGATAGATAGATAGATAGATAGATAGATAGATAGATAGATAGATAGATAGATAGATGAGATAGATAGATAGATAGATAGATAGATAGATAGATGAGATAGATAGATAGATAGATAGATAGATAGATAGATAGATAGATAGATAGATAGATGAGATAGATAGATAGATGAGATAGATAGATAGATAGATAGATAGATAGATAGATAGATAGATAGATGAGATAGATAGATAGATAGATAGATAGATAGATAGATAGATAGATAGATAGATAGATGAGATAGATAGATAGATAGATAGATAGATAGATAGATAGATAGATAGATAGATAGATAGATAGATAGATAGATAGATAGATAGATAGATAGATAGATAGATAGATTCATTAGTTAGCCTTAATGGATTCCACCTGAATTAGCAGTGGGCTAATTTGGAAACACATCAAATTAAATTCCCCCTGAATGGCAAGTCCAGGATCCTTCCTGCCTTCTCTCCCCAATGCAGGCCCTGCTCTCCACCCAATTAGCATCGTTTTCCTGCTTGCGATAAAAAAACCATTCAAAAGGCCCCCCACTCTGCCCACTGGAGAGGCCTATGGGAAGCCCGTGCCGCTCATGATGAGCCCCCCCCCTTTCTCTCTTTGCGATGTTTGTCTCCAAGCAGGGCATTAAATGGGTACACATGTTTATCAGTTTTCAATTCGGGGCTTAATTTAATCCTTTGAAAACCCGCCATTATTTGGCATTTATGTGGCATTAACGCTCCAATGAGCATAACAAATCCAATTTTCCGTCTGCGCAGAAGGGGAAAGTTAATGCGGCTCTCGGAACAAGTGAGGAATGTTTTAATTTTGCACTTAGGCAGTTATTGAATAAAAAGAGGCAACCGGGCCACTGGTGCTTCCCCCACCACCACCACCCCCTTCCCCGCCAATCCTTCAAAATAATAATGTTTTCCAGAGCGATACGGTCTAAGATCTCTTGAACAGGGCAGCCCTCCGTACATTATTTGAAATCAATGAAATTTATAGCCATTAACTCGCCACTTATTCAGCTAACTGCTTCTAAAATGATTATATCTGCATTCCCCCCCCTTTCAACCCGAGGATGAAGCAAAAGCTCGCTTCGTGAAACTGGCAAATGATGAAAAACAGAGAAGAGCATCAATACAAAAGCAGGATTAAAATATAAGGCGGATATACAGATCGGTGAATTAAAACGCAAGTGGGTAAAAACCATGTGCCTGGTATTACAAAGCTTCAAAAGCAGCCACGTGGACAACCAATTAAATAGGAGCCAATGCAATCCTAAATTGCATTAACAGAGGGATACAATCAAGATCAAGGGAGGTCCTAATACCACTCTATAAAGCCTTAGTAAGACCACACCTGGAGTACTGCATCCAGTTTTGGTCACCACACTATAAAACAGATGTTGAGACTCTAGAAAGAGTGCAGAGAAAAGTATAATAAACCCCCCCCCACCGAAGCAGGAGATCCTACACCGTTTCTGACAGATGGCCATCCAATCTCTTCTTGAAAGCCTCCAGTGATGAAGCTCCCACAACGTCTGAAGGCAACTTCTGTTCCATGGGTTGATGGTTCTCACTGTCAGAAAATTTCTCCTTATTTCCAGGTTGAATCTCTCCTTGGTCAGTTTCCATCCATGATTTCTTGTCTGGCCTTCAGGGGCTTTGGAGAATAGTTTGACCCCCTTCCTCCTCTCTGGGGCAGCCCCTCAAATATTGGAATAGGTCTATCCTGTCTCCCCTGGTCCTTCTCTTCACTAGACTAGCCATGCCCAGTTCCTGCAACCGTTCATCGTATGTTTGAGCCTCCAGTCCCTTCATCATCTTGGTTGCTCTTCTCTGCCCTCTTTCTAGAGTCTCCATATCTTTTTATAGTGTGGTGACCAAAACTGGATGCAGTACTCTAGGTGTGGTCTTACTAAAGGCTTTATAGAGTGTTATTAGGACCTCCCTTGATCTTGATTGTACCCTTCCTGTTAATGCAATTTAGGATTGCATTGGCTTTTTTGGCTGCTGCTGCACACTGTTGGCTCCTATTTAATTGGTTGTCACCTAAGACTCCAAGATCCCTGTAAAGGTGTATATACGTCCTATTGCAAAGTGCTAAAGAAGGAAGGAAGGAAGGCAGGAAAGAAGGCAGGAAAGAAGGAAGGAAGGAAGGAATGAAGAAAGGAAAGTAGGAAGGCAGGAAGGAAGGCAGGCAGGCAGGCAGGAATGAAGAAAGGAAAGCAGGAAGGCAGGAAGGAAGGAAGGAAGGAAGGCAGGCAGGCAGGCAGGCAGGCAGGCAGGCAGGCAGGCAGGCAGGCAGGCAGGAAGGAAGGAAGGAAGGAAGGAAGGAAGGAAGGAAGGAAGGAAGGAAGGGCCATGGTGATGCAGTGGTTAGAATGCAGGATTGCAGGCAAACTCTGCCCTCGACCAGCAGTTCGATCCTGGCTAGCTCAAGGTTGACTCAGCCTTCCATCCTTCCGAGATGGATAAAATGAAGTCCCAGATTGTTGTGGGGCCAATAGGCTTAGAGGGGTGTGTGTGTGTGTAAAGCACTGTGAAGCAGTATATAAGTCTAAAGCGCTATTGCTCTTATTTACCTTTCATGTTCCGGATTTCCTCTCTCCTCCTGGTCCTCACTCAGCCTTTGTGTTTCTTCTCCATCGGAGTCTTCCTCGCTCGGCTGCGTGTCTTCCAGACTGTCCTTCTCCATGCTTTCCTCCGTCTCTTCTTCGGAGGCCCAACGGCCCCGTTCTTGAGTTTCACGGATCCGTTTCTGCAATTCGCACTGGTACTGGGCCTCCTCAGCAAGACTGTCCGAATCCGATTCGTCCTGAGCCAGTCCTTCAGAGGCAATTTGCAAGAAGGAGTAACGGCGGTGGGCTTCGGTCAAGCCGTTCGCCGAGGGACTGCTAATGTTCATCTTGCCCCAAAAAAACCTCCTAAAAGGTCAAACTTCCAAGGATGTGCGGCCCAGTTTTCTGCCGAAGCAATCGTATTTGAAGAATGATTTCCAATGTGTTCCCGCCTTTAATCCTCGGGACGTTTTCAGCGTATGCCTCCTGAGAATAAATATGATCAAAATATTAAAGAGACGTGAAAAGTTTGGAGTTCTAATAAATGCTAAAACTCCGGCTTTGGAAGGGCGGTGGGCTTTAAATAAGAATGGATTTTAAATTACGATTTTTTATTAATTTTAATCGGGGTTGTTTGGTTTTCTTAATTTTCAGGCCAAATTGTTTAATATGATTTTTAAAAACTTTTTAAACTTTTATATATCTGTTTTACTTTGGCTGTACACTGCCCTGAGTCCTTCGGGAGTAGGGCGGTATAAAAAACTAATAAAACCTAAACCTAAACTTAAAACGTATTCTGCATTTTGTTTGAAAGTGTAAAAAAAGGAATATTGATGGGAACAGATCCTGGAGAAATCTAACAGGAATTTGAGATGAGGCAGCTATATAAAACTCATTGAATGAATGAATGAATAATGAACGAATGAATGAATCCATCTATAACTAAATTAATTATTATGGGTCAATACTTAATCAATCAAACAATATTTAAATAACCGTCATGGATCAATACAATCAAATAATAATCAAACAAATGTTATGTTTCAATACCCAATCAATTAATCAAATAATAAATAAACAGCTGTTTTTGGGTCAATTCCTAATCTATAATCAAATAATAATGAAAACCTATTGATAAATAACAAATCAATCAACCTTTCAATCAAATAGTAATCTGTATCTTTGTCTAATTAAATCAGTTGTATGAATCAATAAGCAATGTGGTGGCTCAGTGACTAAGACGCTGAGCTTGTCAATCAGAAAGGTCGGTAGTTTGGCGGTTTGAATCCCTAGTGCCGCGTAATGGAGTGAGCTCCCGTGACTTGTCCCAGCTTCTGCCAACCTAGCAGTTCGAAAGCATGTAACAATGCAAGTAGAAAAATAGGAGCCACCTTTGGTGGGAAGGGAACAGTGTTCTGTGCGCCTTCAGTGTTGAATCATGCCGGCCACATGAACACGGAGACGTCTTCGGACAGCGCTGGCTCTTTGGCTTAGAAACGGAGATGAGCACCGCCCCTAGAGTTGGGAAGCACTAGCACATATGTGCGAGGGGAACCTTTACCTAACCTATTGATGAATAACAAATCAATCAATCTTTCAATCGAAGAGTAATTAAGTCAGTGGTATGAATCAATACCTATTCTTCCTGATAGTTTATCCACATGCCTTGTGGGGCACATCTGCAGTTTGCGTGTGTCTGTGTGAGCGTGAACGGGCATCCTTGTGCACAACCATCTTTCCCCATCCCAATGCATCCTCGACTTATCACCACAACGGAGCCCAACATTTCTGCTGTTAAGTGAGATTTGCCCCATCTTACGACCTTTCTTGTCACAGTTGTCGTGAATCGTTGCAGTTGATAGGTTAGTAACCCCATTGTTAAGTGAATCTGGCTTCCCCGTTGACTTCGCTTGGGAGAAGGTCGCAAAACGGGATCACTTGACCTTGGGACTCCACAACGGTCATAGTTATGAATCACTCAATCATGGGTTCATGGGGCTGATAGGAAGGTCATAACGGTGAAAAATGGTCCTGAGTAGAATAGAATAGAATAGAAATAGAATAATAGGTAGGGTAGGGTAGAATAGAATAGAATAATGGGTAGGGTAGGGTAGGGTAGAATAGAATAGAAATAGAATGGGTAGGGTAGGGTTGGGTAGGGTAGGGTAGGATAGGATAGAATAGAACAGAATAGAATAAAATAGTATAATGGGTAGAGTAGAGTAGAATAGAATAATGTAGTACAGAATAGAATATGGAATGGAATGGAATGGAATAGAATAGAATAATGGGTAGGGTAGGGTAGAGTAGAATAGAATAGAATAGAATAATGTATTATAGAATAGAATATGGAATGGAATAGAATAGAATAGAATAATGGGTAGGGTAGAGTAGAATAGAATAGAATAATGTAGTATAGAATAGAATATGGAACAGAATAGAATAGAATAGAATCAGAGCAGAATAAAATAGAAGAGAAGTAGATCAGAATAGAATAGAATATGGAACAGAACAGAATAGAATAGAATAGAATAGAATAGAATTCTTTATTGGCCAAGTGTGATTGGACCCACAAGGAATTTGTCTTTGGTGCAGATGCTCTCAGTCTAAATAAGGAGAGTATAATACATTCATCAAGAATAAAAAGACACAACACTTAGTGATAGCCAAGGTCACTAATAAGCTATCAAATCTCACTAGGAAACAAATAAAAACAATATACATTGAAAGACGCAAGCAACGTGGTTATAGTCCTAAGTGGGGAGAGAGAGAGACACTAAGGAGGAAGAGAAGAAGAATAGCAATGCAGTCTTAGTAAATTATTGACCATGTTGTGGGAATTCGTTGTTAAGCAATGATGGCATCACATGATGCCCAGAATACCACAAGCGGCGACTCCTTGCTTTGCTCTTATAGTGTAGCTTTTCTTGTCATTGTACAAAATAAAATCGATTTTAGCCTCACTGGTGCAATCCATGACGCCAAATAGAAACACCATAAGTAGCATAAAGATTAATCCCAATGCAAGTAATATGGGGAAAAGAAAAAAGAAAAACTAGTCAGATAACAGATGAACAGAGTTGGAAGGGACCTGGCAGGTCATCTAGTCTAACCCCCTGCCCAAGCAGCAGACCCTACATCGGCCTCTACCTAGGATCGAACTCACAACCTCCTGATCGGGAGGCGAGAGCTCCATACGTTTTGGCACGTATGTGGAGCGATTTGTGGTTGTGTTTAAGAGTCTGACAGCCCAAGGATAGAAACTACTTTTAAACCTATTTGTTCGGCTGGCTATGCTTTGGAACAGGAGTCTCCAACCTTTGCAACTTTAAGTCTGAAGGACTTCAGCTCCCAGAATTCTCCAGCCAGCCTGGGCCAGGGGTCTCCAACCTTTGCAACTTTAAGTCTGAAGGACTTCAGCTCCCAGAATTCTCGCAGCTGAAGTCCTTCAGACTTAAAGTTGCAAAGGTTGGAGACCCCTGCTTTGGAACACAGTATTATTTACAACTATAAAATACAGAATTACACAAATTTTGGGCTCTGGAGTTTTTAACTCTTTGCATCCGCAACCCTTCTGGGCTGGCATCTTCCCCCAACCTTGGAATGCAAGAGCAGAAGTCCAGCATGCATCTGGATGGGAAGAGGTGGGGGGGGGGGGGGGGAAGATAAATCAGAATAAAAATGCATTTTTTTTTCAGCCTTTGCAAGAAATCTCTCTCTCTCTCTCTGGGTCAATCCGTGGGCTGCTACCCCACCCCACCGTGAAAATGCAAATATCCACCCCATCAATGCTGCAAGGAAAAGTGCAGGATTCTCTTGACCTGGGAATCCTATGCAAAGGCATTCCTTTTGGGGGGGGGGGTGCACAGCAGGGAGAATCTTGGCTCCTGCAGGCAGAAATTCAACAGGGGAAGCCCAGGGCACCTATCTAGCCTTGTTGAGCCAAGCCATTCCTCTGGGCGGGGGGGGGGGGGAGAAGCAACTTGCAGCCCTCCTTCCCAGCCTCCTTCCCAGCCCTCCCCCACAGATCAAGCCCCCTCCCCTGGCCATCTGGGGGGGGGTCGCCTCCCCCCCCCCCCTAGAGACCTGCCCCAGTACCTTCCACCAGCCGCAGCGCTGCGGGGTATTCACAGAGCGCGTTTCCGCAGCCCCCGCTAAGCCAGCAGCGTGGCTCTCCAGACCTCCTAGCAACGGTATCCAGATGCACAAGGCGGCCCCGCCCCTGACTCGGCGCGAACCAACTCTCAAGCTAAGAGAGGGGGAGCATGGGGTGGAGGGAAAGCAGCGTTCTGGAACTTCCGCCTTGGGCTCCCGGAAAATGGTATGGCCCAAGGTCTGTTTGTTGTTTTGCTCTGCTTTGCTTCTGCTTTCGCTTTCGCTTTGCTTCTGCTTTCGCTTTCGCTTTCTCTCTTCTCTGCTCTGCTCTGCTCTGCTCTGCTTTGCTTTTTGTTTTAATCCAAAGGTTTAGGATTGTAAACCAAGTTGGCAGTTTTCTGATTTTAGGAGGGAGGGAGGGAGGAGAAAGAGAAGGAGGGCCGGAGAAAGAGGAGGGAACGGAAGGAAGGAAGGAAGGACTGATGATGTTACCTAGTATGGTAATGAAACGTCTCCCAGAAAATAGCGAAGCTCAGGGAGCACCGAGGTTCTCAACAGTTCAACCCTGAGCGACAAATATGGAAGGGAGGGAGGGGGAGGGAGGGCAGGAAGGAAGCAAGGAAAGGAAGAAGAAAAAAGAGATGGAAGAAAGTGAAGGAGGGAGGGAAGGAAGGAAATAATATGGAGGGAGGATGGGTAGGAAGCAAGAAAAAGAGGGAGGAAAGAAAGGAAAGAAAGAAAGAAAAAAGCTTGGTGGAAGGAAGCAAGGAAAGGAGGAAGGAAGAAAAAGATGGAAGGGAAGGAGGGAGGGAGGAAAGAAGGAGTCCCTGAAGAAGTAGGTGTGAGGTTAAACGGACTCCAGAGGATGGTAGAGGACAGGAAGGCCTGGAGGAATATTGTCCATGGGGTTGTGATGGGTCAGACATGATGTTGCAATTAACAACAACATCGTGAAATTGTTAACTCCACATGAGGAATTTTACTGCTAAATAACAACTGACACAGATTCTTAAGGGCCTTTATCGTGTGGTTATCTCTTTATTTGCAATATTGTTCTGAGATGTATCTTGGTCTAGAAGGCTCTCATCCAAAATCCTCTCCAAAATCTGGATTTTTGAAGATATTTCTTTTGCTGAACAGGGCAGCGCAGGAAGAAAAATGGGAAGAGAAGATAGTTCTTGCCATTAAACCCAGCACAATATTGTCCTTAGTGTTACATATCCGTTTCTTTAAAGGGAGACAATTCTTTTTCGAAGACTGAAGAGTCCTGACTTTCTTCGGAAGGTTTTGGCGTCCTGGCACATGATTCTTGGATTATATACTTCTCGCTGTTCCTCCAGGGGATCACTGCGTAAAAGAAAGGCAGAGTTCATTGCTACTTCGAGCTCATTTCTTTTTACTTCTGATACTAGCTCATATTTGAGCCCCAAAAGAGCTGGTAAAAAGCAGATACAGATTAACAGAGTTGGAAGGGACCTTGTAGGTCATCTAGTCCAACCACCTGCCCAAGCAGGAGACCCTACACCATTTCTGACAGATGGAAGTCCAGTCTCTTCTGGAAAGCTTCCGGGGATGAAGCTCCCACAACCTCCGAAGGCAACTTCTGTTCCATGGGTTGATTGTTCTCACTGTCAGAAAGTTCCTCCTTATTTCTAGGTTGAATCTCTCCTTGGTCAGTTTCCATCCATTATTCCTTGTCTGGCCTTCGGGTGCTTTGGAAACTAGCTTGACCCCCTCCTCTCTGTGGCAGCCCCTCAAATATTGGAAGGCTGCTCTCCTGTCTCCCCTGGTCCTTCTCTACACTAGAGTAGTCATACCCAGTCATACCCTGCAACCGTTCTTCGTATGTTTTAGCTCCCTCATCATCCTGGTTGCTCTTCTCTGCAGAGTCTCAACCTCTTTTTTATAATGTGGTGACCAAAACTGGATGCAGTACTCTAGGTGTGGTCTTACTAAGGCTTTATAGAGTGGTATTAGTACCTCCCTTGATGTTGATTGTATCCCTCTGTTAATGCAATTTAGGATTACGTTGGCTTTTTTTGGCTGCCGCTGGACACTACTAGCTCATATTTAGCTGGTTGTCCACTAAGACTCCAAGATCCCTCTCACAGCTACTGCTATTAAGCCTGGTTTCACCCAGTCTACATATGTATTCCACAGCAATGGAACTGCATGTTTGTTCACCCTTAATTCCAACCTCTTCCCTGCCTGCAAACATGAAGAAGTCCCATTTATACATACCACATAGATTCTTCTCGAGTCTGCCCAGGGCTTCACTTGTTTTAGGCCTGTAGCTCTCAATGGGTTGTTCAGAAGCATTACTATTTTCTATATTAGGGAGGGACAAGAATGAGGTGCAGCGTATTAGTCCAGATGTCTGTCCTGACAAACGCATCGTGATTTTTAAAACCTGCTCTGCACATTCGGGAAAGTGAAATCATCCGCCATGGCCGTCAAGGTCTACTGTTCTATGAAGATGTTGAAGATGATTTCCCTCAAAGAGTGCTTTTCAACACCTTGAAGCCCAGCAAGAAATGTTGTGGGTGTTGAATACAGGTTTTTTTAAAAAAACTTTTGGGCTCGTGGGTGGAAGAGGAAACTATGGTATTCCCAATATGTACCAAATGCATCTTTTTTTCCCCCTTGTTACCTTTTTTCCAGTCCCTGTGTGCTTTCCACAGCTTCGCCACAAAGAGAAGGACCGTGATCAAGAGAGCAAGAAGAAGAATGGACACAAGGCCCGGGAACAAAATGAGGCCTTGTTGCTCCACAAAGCCTCTGTAAGTCATGTTTGTTTCTGTTTGGGATGAAAAGGAACAGAAAACATTTGAGTTTTGTCGTCTTTAGTTTCTACTTCCTAGTAGAAAAATATGGGGGGTTTTGAAAGCTGGGAGATTGTACTTCTCCACCAGCTGACCTTCCATGGAGTAAGGTGTCTAGGTCCACCACACCAGACTTCTCCAACCTGCTATCTCCCAGAAATTTCTGGACTATACACAGAATTTGTTAGAATATTCATGACTGGGAGAGACATGGGAACAAGGTGAGCCAATGAATAGGCATAGCAACTAAGTCAGACAATGGGAGCTTAAACAGATCTGGGTCTGTGTTGAGAATTGAAAGTGAAACAAGACGGAGTCTGTCTGCTCTGAACTCTGAACTGAAAACTCCTCTCTGCTGTACTGCTGCTTGTGTTCTGCTTGTAACTTCTACCACGTTGTAAGAATCTACTATTGGTGTTGTACATTTATTCATCAGTTACAGAGGTGGGTTTCTACTGGTTCTCACTGGCTCGGGCAAACCGGTAGTGGTAATTTGGCCTGGGTTGCAGAATGGCAGCGACCCAGGCTGGCCACCTCCTAAACTAGTTCCTCAGTCTCCACTGCTGGATGGTCTTCGTGCAAGTGCAGAACAATTTACAGTAAATTGTTCATGCCTGCGCAATGCACGTTTGGCACCTGTGCGAGTGAAGCGAGTAGTGCGTGCGCAAAGTGCCCGGAAGCGAACTGATACCAACACAGTTAGGAACCCACCCCTTATCTGTTATTATGTATATAAAGATGAATCCAGCTGAATCAGTTCTCTGTGTGTGCTTTCTGGATTTGGTTTTTCTGCAACAAACTCTGAGAGTTTGTATAGTCTTCCAAGGGATCTTGAAGGTCATCTAATCCAACCCCCTGCTCAGGGCAATTTCTATACTAGGAACATCATTCGAAATCAGATAATAAGAACAATACGAACCCACCAGGAATGCCATTAGTTTTGCTTTGGCTAAGTGTCTGAATCCAAATTATGATTGATAGCTTAGTGCATACTGAGCGTACCTAGCCAAGAAAGGCTATTTATAAACCTATTTATCTCCGTTTATAAAGCATTCCATGCCCATATACACAATGCGCTTAATTCCAGGAAATTGACTAAAGATAAAGGTTCCCCTTTATTATTATTATTATTATTCCCCTTGCACATACATGCTAGTCGTGCCCGACTCTAGGGGGTGGTGCTCATCTCCGTTTCAAAGCCGAAGAGCTAGCGCTGTCTGAAGACATCTCCGTGGTCATGTGGCCAGCATGACTAGACACCAAAGGCACACGGAACCCTGTTCCGTTCCCACCAAAGGTGGTTCCTATTTTTCTACTTGCAATTTTACATGCTTTCGAACTGCTAGGTTGGCAGTAGTTGGGACAAGTAGCAGGAGCTCACTCCGTTACGCGGCGCTAGGGATTCGAACCGCCAAATTGCCGACCTTTCTGATCGAAATAGCACAGCGTCTTGGCCTCTGAGCCACTGTGTCCCCTTAAAGGAAGTTGACTCGAGAAACACAAAAAGAGCATATCTTTTAAGCGAATACTCTGAAATGCAAACTCCATTGTCTTCCCTAACCTGTTCCGTGTCACCAAACCTTTGACATTAGATCAGGAAGGAGAGCAAAGACTTAAAAGCACATCAGTTGAGCATTAGGAGTAATGTGGGAGCAACTTACGATTGTTTGCCCAAACCTCTGTATCTGTACTTGGGAGCGATGTTTGTGTGGTTGGGCTTCCTTCTGTCCCGTTGAATGTTGGATCGGATTCTGTGGAAAGGATGAATAAAGAGGGTTATGGAAAGGCCAGGAGAAATACAACCCGTGTTTTGGAGAAGATCTGGGAGAAAGTTGAGGGTGATCTCCAGAAACAACAGAGAGGATCAATGTTGTAGTCTTACCATTGGCAGCGTTTGGATGTTGAACTTCTGTTTTCCTGGTTGGGAATAATGTTGGAATGCTAAATCTTCCTTCTATCGTCTGTTTCTGTTCTGAATGTGTGGAAAAGGAAACAAGGAGGATTTTTAATCACCCAAGGGTAACATATATAAAGGACAAAACGTGAGAGTCCAACTAGATTAGAAGATTCATTTAGATCAGATATGACCTTCCGCTTCACAGTGCTTTTACAGCCCTCTGGTTGAGTCAGCTACTTGCCCACAACAATCTGGGTCCTCATTTTACCCACCTCAGAAGGATGGAAGGCTACGTCTGGTGAGATTTGAACTGCCAAATTGCAGGCAGCTGGCAGGCAGCAGAAGTGGCCTGCAGTGCTGCACTCTAACCACTGCGCCACCGCAGCAAGTCATTTTTCTCAGTGCTGTTGCAACTTTGAAGGGTCACTAAATTATATTCTTATAAGTCGAGAACTACCTGCAGTGCAAACCTTATAAGTTTCCCATGAGGCATACTGCACGTGTAAATGATTGTGTAATTCCTAGGTAAAGGTAAAGGTTCCCCTCGCACGCATGTGTTAGTCGTTCCTGACTCTAGGGGGCAGTGCTCATCTCCGTTTCAAATCTGAAGAGCCAGCGCTGTCCGAAGATGTCTCTGTGGCCATGTGGCCAGCATGACTCAAGGCCGAAGGGGCACAGAACGCTGTTATCTTCCCACCAAAGTGGTCCCTATTTTTGTACCTGCATTTTTTTACATGCTTTCGAACAGCTAGGTTGGCAGAAGCTGGGACAAGTAATGGGAGCTCACTCCGTTAAGTGGCACTAGGGATTCGAACTGCCGATCTTTCTGATCAACAAGCTCAGCGTCTTAGCCACTGAGCCACCGGGTCCCAGGTGATTCCTAAGAGGGGCTTATTTCTCCTGTTTATTTTTTTAAACACGTTTTCCATCCAAGATCTCCACTTACTGGCATGTTCCAGGTGCAAAGTCACCGTTAAAGTTCTCCTTCCTAAGGCTTTGTGGTGTATCACACAAGAAATGACAGAGTCCCGGGAGAATGCGTAGATGGCCAAGTTGCTCACGGAATGGAACCGCTTGGCTTCCAGTTGGTGTTGACTGTTTCCTAAAACGCATTGCGGGATGCAAAAAGAGATAATAATAAAAAAGAGAAAGAACTCACAAAGACCAACAAATAGAAGTAGAACGGCAATGGCAAAAGAAAGCGAACATCATACCGAAAGCAATTTGGTGCAATCCCAAAACATCTGGAACAGATACTTTTTTTTTAAATGCTTAGTGCTATTTTTGTCAAATGCTGGCTATAAACCAAGTTCACTGCTCAATGCAATGGACCCAGCTGGTAAATAAACAAATAAACGAACAACTTGATTTTAAAGCGGGTACCAATTGCGTAGCGTTTTTGTCAGTGTTATTGAAGAAGGCAAAGTCCAGAAAGAAAAATAAAGTTATTGGAAACGTACCTAAGATTTCCATTCCGTTCTGTAGCAGCCAGGTGATTTGAGGAGCGGGCCAACCGCCTTCAGTGGAACACCTTAAGAGAATATTTTCTTCGGTGTCATTTACTGTGGCCCTCAATGCTTCCAACAAAGGTTTGGAAGGTGGAGCTGTGAAAAGAAGGGAATTCATTAGTGATGGCTAGCTAACCCTTTTTCTAAAGGTGTGCCAAAATTGTGCACGTGTGCGCTACCGCGCATGCCTGTGTGCCCGCCCACCTGCGCATGTGTGCATGACTCCCAGCTGCACATGATCCCCACACATGTGCATGACCCCCCTCCTCATGTGGTGGTGGTGGAGTTTTTGCCCTCCCCAGGCCTCAGGAAAGCCTCTGGAGCCTGGGAAGGGCGGGAAACAGGAAGTTCCCAGCTTTCCTGAATCCTGGGGAGGGCAAAAAACAGCCTCCCCCGGCCCTCTGGAAGGCCGAAAATCAGCTGGCTGGTGCATGTAGTTATTAAGTAAGCAATACAGTTGTTAAGTGAATCCGGAACGGCCTCCGGTTCAGCTCAAAACCATCCTAGCGGTCTTCCCTAGCCGTTGTCCGTTGAAAAGTAGGAGTTTCAGATCTTACCCCAAACTGTAACGTTGACTACTTTGGTTCCAATATTCTCGCTGTAGTAGAGGCAGGTGAATAGACCCTCGTCGTGTCTAGTTACGTTGGAAAGACGAATGGACAGGGAATCATCGGAGTAGTGCAGAAGTTCGTAGCGCCCATCTCTTGTGACTGTTTTTAAAAGAGAGATATAAATATTGGTAAGGTAAGGCCACACTTGGAATATTTGCATCCAGTTTTAGTCGCCACGATGCAAAAAAGATGCTGAGACTCTAGAAAGAGTGCAGAGAAGAGCAATAAAGAGGATTAGGGGACTGGAGGCTAAAACATACGAAGAACGGTTGCAGGAACTGGGTAGGTCTAGTTTGATGAAAAGAAGAACCAGAGGACACATGATAGCAGTCTTCCAATATTTCAGAGGTTGCCTCAAAGAAGAGGGAGTCAAGCCTTGCCCAGGACATAGCTGGACCTCAACGCAACTGAACATCTCGCATAATGCTTTCTTGTTGATGAGAGTGAATACATTTTAAGTATTTCTTAAAAGAAAGTTAAAAAAAGAACAACTGTGGAGGCAGCGATCAAATTGCCCTATTCACACACCCTAACCACAGTGTGGAGCTCTTGTGGGCAGGGTGTGAAAATGGATTTATGTCAGCGTGTTACACTTCAGAGGCCCGTAGGAAACCCCCCTTCTTGCCTCCTTCCAGTGGAAAAAGTTGATGGTGCCACCATCCCACCCTGACCTACCTTGCCAGTCGTTGAAAAATATGGTGAAGCCGCTGGGATCCTTCCATTCTAGGGCGGAGGTGTTGCCTTGACTGTTGACGCAATGGAGATCCAGATTCTGACCTTCCTCCAAGGTGAGATGCTCCATTAGGGCCTGGGAAAAAATCCCTAGGGAAAGAAAAGGATTGGTAGAAGGTTACTCTAGGGAGACCTAGCGGTTGAGTCCTTTGGAGTAAAATACAAGAGTACCCTCCCATTGGCCTCTTAACAGAAGTACTACATTCCTCCAAACTCGTGGGGAAAGATATCTTTAACTCAATATGTATTCTTCTCTACGAATTATCCCTGGCCTACGCACCTTCCGCCGTGCTCTTAAAACTTTTCTTTCAACAAGCCGGGCTAGCGTAAATACGAATTTTATTATTTATTAAGCTTAATTGGGTTTATTGGTTTTTAATCTTTATTATGTGGCCAAATTATGTAATATGTTTTTAAAATTATTTTTAACTTTTATATATCTGTCTTTTATTTCGGCTGTACACCGCCCTGAGTCCTTCAGGAGTAGGGCGGTATAAAAATTAAATAAATCTAAATCTTCTCTCTCCCCTCCCTTTCTCCCCCTCCCTCTCTCTCTTTCTGTCTCCCTCCCTGTCCTTCTCCATCTCTTCCTCTCTCTCCCTCTCCCTCTCTCTCCTTCCCTCCGTCTCCCTCTCTCTATTTCTCTCTCCCTCTCTTTCTTGTTTCTCTTCCTCTCCCTCCCTCTCTCCTCTCTTCCCCTACCTGTCTCTCTCCTTCTCTCTCTGTCTTCCTCCCCCTCCCTCCCTCCCTCCCTCTCTCTCTGTCTTCCTCCCCCTCCCTCCCTCCTCCCTGCCTTAAATACATACACACACAGTGTATTGGAGCTGAATTCTTATTTTCTCCTAACACACCCTACACACTGGCTGGCCTTATTTGAACCAGGCAGATATGGACTTCCTTAAAATGGTATTTGCTCCAAGACAATTCAGCACACCAGGGTTAGGTCCAAATCCTGATGCCAAGGATTCATTTATTCATTTTCATTTATTCTAAAAAAAAGACCAAAACAAACTATCCTCTAGACCACATCCTTTCAAGCTGTTCACAATAAAACAACGTTAAAATCACCCCGTTTGCTCCTCAAACCCTCCCAACTAAACCCATATCGCCGATTAAACTAAAAAGTAGCCTCCATCCAAGATCTAATGAATCCAAAAAGTGGCCGTGGGTGCTGAATTTTACCCACCCGAGGGCCGTTTCCATTCTATTTTTCTGCTTCGTTTCGCCCACCCAAAATAATGTCGCACTTCTACAAACATTGGAGTTTCCCGAAGCTGGTTGATCCCTCCACCTTATCTGTGAAAAGTGTCACTGAAGGTGGGTTTTTCCATAGGATGGAATAAAAAGGTTCCAAAACGCTCGCCCTAAAAGGGAAACTTCGTGAAGTTTTCTCCTGGGGGCTCAAAGGCAGAATTTGTGGTCTTCCTGTGAACTCATCTTTAGCTTCACTGCTTCCTGCCACAGGTCGGTTCGCAAACTATGAAAGGAGGGTGAAAGGAAACTTGGCAGGCCAACAGAGATTGGGCTGCAGAGTCAATTGTGCATTTCCTTTCCATTTGAGCGCTTAGAAAAACCGAGAGTGAAAACAAATCCAGTAGGCGTGGTCGAATGGTACGTAAATGTGTATTTTAAATGGAACCAAGGGTGTAGAGA
Source organism: Rhabdophis nuchalis (assembly GCA_039707465.1). Lineage (NCBI taxonomy): Eukaryota > Metazoa > Chordata > Lepidosauria > Squamata > Natricidae > Rhabdophis > Rhabdophis nuchalis. Next base: position 5,076,569 of record CM077653.1, on the reverse strand, counting down.
AAAGAAGAATTAGTGTGTGTGTGTGTGTGTGTGTGACATGATAGCAGTCTTCCAGTATTTGAGGGGCTGCCACAAAGAAGAGGGGGTCAAACCTATTTTCCAAAGCACCAGAAGGCAAGGCAAGGAACAATGGGATGGAAACTAATCGAGGAGAGAAGCAACCTGGAATTGAGGAGAAACTTCCTAACAGTGAGAACAATTAACCAGTGGAACAGCTTGCCTCCAGAAATCGTGGGTTCTCCATCACTGGAGAGTTTTAAGAAGAGATTGGACAGCCATTTGCTTGAAATGGTCTAGGCCTAGGGTCTCCTGCTTGAGCAGGGGGTTGCATAGAAGACCTCTAAGGTCCCTTCCAGCTCTATTCTGATTGGGTGATTGATGTTGGGGAACAAGAAATGGAGAATCACTCATTCCCCCCATATTCGGCTTAGCATCCTCCCACCTACCCAACATTGGCCCCAGGAATTCCCAGCTTGAGTTCAGACGTTGCCCTAAGCTGGGATTCTCCAAAATGGTCAATATTGGCTCACCAGAGTTGGTCTATTATGGTTGCTATGGTTATTATTATTCATCGTATTACTACCGAGCGTACTTCTTATTAAATGATCTTCATCTAGGAAATATTGGGAGGTCAATGAACAAATGAAATCTCATGACAGGGTGGATGGCAGTGCGAGTAAGACCTTGAGAAACGGAGTGAAGAGATGCTACCTAGGGAAGGATCAGATAAGAGATGGTGCAGCCCGCAGCTGTATAGTAGGCAGAGAAAGAAACTGGGAAGAAAGCCTCAATAACTTCTTCTTTCAGGCTTGCAAGACTCTGTGAATGTAGACTCACAATAAAGTAAGAGTTGCCCAAATAAAAGAGAATATTTGTAGCTCAGGATTGAAATGAAGAGTAACTTGGTTACTTGGACCCCTAAGAGTAACTCAACTCATCATAATCATTAGCATCCCAACAACTGGAGCAATTAATGGAATTAATTGCTGGAACGACCTTCCCCCGAAATTAGAACAACCACGGACCTCTGCTCCTTCCGTCAAAAAATAAAAACTCATTTCTTCTGCTTGGCCGGCTTGGGGTAATTGAATTGTTTTATTAGGGACTTTTTGGGGTCTAGTTTTAGTCAGTTTGGGATTTTAGCGCAGGGTCTAGTTTAATCTATTTTAATTGTGTTTATGCTTGTTGGTTTTATGTATGTATTTTTAAATTCCCTGTGCACCGCCTCGAGTTTTATAAATTAAAATTATTATTATTATTATTATTATTATTATTATTATTATTATTATTATTATTATTATTATTATTATTATTATTATTATTATTATTATTATTATTATTATTAATAGCAGTAACTGTGAGAGGGATCTTGGAGTCTTAGTGGACAACCAATTCAATATGGGCCAGCAGTGTGTGGCGGCAGCCAAAAAAGCCAATGCAGTCCTAAATTGCATTAACAGAGGGATACAATTAAGATCAAGGGAGGTACTAATACCACTCTATAAAGCCCTAGTAAGACCACACCTAGAGTACTACATCCAGTTTTGGTCACCACACTATAAAAAAAAGATGTTGAGACTCTAGAAAAAGTGCAGAGAAGAGCAACCAGGAAGATTGGAGGCTAAAACATACAATGAACGGTTGCAAGAATTGGGAGTGTCTAGTGATTATTTTATTTTATTTATTATTTATTTTATTAAATTTGTACCCCGCTCTTCTCCTAAAAAAGGACCAGGGGAGACAGGATAGCAGCATTCCAATATTTGAGGGGCTGCCACAGAGAGGAGGGGGTCAAGCTATTTCCCAAAGCACCCAATGGCCAGACAAGGAATAATGGATGGAAACTGACCAAGGAGAGATTCAACCTAGAAATAAAGAGAATTTTTCTTGACAGTGAGAACAATCAACCAAAGGAACAGAAGTTGCCATCAGAAGTTGTGGGAGCTTCATCCCTGGAGACTTCCAAGAAGAGAGTGGCCTGCCATCTGTCAAAAATGGATCTCCTGCTTGGGCAGGGGGTGGACTAGATGACTTACAAGAAGTTCCCTCCCAACTCTGTTAATCTACATCTAACTCCCATCAGAGAAAAATGAATTATCCAACCAAATGACCCCCAAAGATCTCATTTGTTGAAAGAATCTTCATCCTTGAGAAGAGTCCTTGCAATTAAGCCACCGCCAGCTGGCCCTCCTCCCTGAAGACCAAGGAGAACATTGGCTTGGTCTCCACACCCATTTAGAGGAGGTGAAGCTGAGCCGAGCCTGATGCTGAAGATGCTGCCGGAACCTCTACCCTGAGGGTTATCTGAAAGCCACAAAGATGTCCCAGAACCGAACACTTGACACGGAATCCGAGCAGATGCTCTGGTGTTACGTACCTTGCAGGGACAGGAAAGCCAGTGCCCAGACCAGAGGAAGGCAAGCCATCTTGAGGTGATGCCTGATCGGCTTCCTCTCCCCTTTCGATCTCAGGGGGTTGCTGGAGAGTTCTCCTTTTCAACAGAGCAGCAAAAGTCATGTACCATGACTTCATCAGGGGTAGCTCGGCCCTCTTCCTCTTGACTCCTTCCCCCCACTCCCCCGTGTCTTCACGGCTCCCTTCACGGCAAAGGGACCACTGATCTCTGGGTTTGTGGGTGGTGAAATCTGCACCTCTCTCTTCTGACTGTTCCAGACGTCGCTTTGTGGTGTGTGCTGAAGAGCAGCTCAACCGCGAGTTCTTGCAAAGCGCCTGGTGCATGCATCTCATAGCTTCCTGGCAGTGTTCGGACCGAGGCTTCCCAAGATCATGCAGCAAACTCCTTGTCCTGACAAAAAAACCCTTTTCATAATTGACTGTGGATTCTGCTCATTCACATCCAGCAAAGTCTTTCGAGGGAGGATTTACGGTCACAGGCCTTCTCTGGCTTGGAGAGCCGCCAGGCCGATCTCTGCAGAACTTGGCAAGGAGTCTCGGAGAGTTACGAAACAATTAAGCGGACTAATTGTCTCCTGCAAACTCCACTCCCCTTTCGCTCCTCTTTTATTCCCTCTGGGAGGGGCCATTCATCGTCCACCTGTGGCATTACTCCCAAGTCGACCCCTGTTCTTTAACTGTTCCATCTAGCAACTCGGCGCATGCGTACACTGGGAACAGGCTCCAACTGTTCTTCTGCCTCACTGACGTCTGACTCCAAAGGCAGCTGATAACTGGCATACGGCCCTGGCCCCCTCTCTGCCTCCAATGCAGAGCCCTCATCAGAGCCTTCCCCAGACTCCAAGACTGGCCCATGTTCCTCCCCAACCTCCTCACTATCCGAATCCGCTGCCAGCTTTGCTGGCCACTGGTGGAGGGTCTCCTGCTTGGGCAGTGGGGTTGGACTAGATGACCTACAAGGTCCCTTCCAACTTTGTTAAACTTTAACCATCGCCTTTTAAAGTCCCTTTTTGCTCTGTGGGACTCCCTTCCTCATAAATGTTATGCAACTTGCAATGTCTGTTCCTTAGTTACGATGGGAAAGGGAGAATAATATCCCTATCTGTTTGTTACGTCCCCTTTTAGAAAGGGTTTAAAAAGGATCCACCACATCCTGTTTTAGTTGTCCTTTCGGTCAAGTTGGAAACCACCGTACGCTAACTCAATTAGGGGACCGTAGGCTAAAACATAAAGAACGGTTGCAAGAACTGGGTATGTCTAATAAAAAGAAGGACTAGGGGGTGACATGATAACAGTCTTCCAACACCTCAGGAGCTACCCCAAAGAAGAGGGAGTCAAGCTATTCTTCAAAGCACCTGAGGGTAGAGCAAGAAACAACTGGTGGAAACTAATCAAAGAGAGAAGCAACCTAAAAGTAAGGAGGAATTTCCTGATAGTCAGAACAATTAACCAGTGAAATAACTTTGCCTCCAGAAGTCGTGAATGCCCCAACACTGGAAGTTTTTGAGAAGAGGTTGGACAACCTTTTGTCTGAAGTGGTGTAGGTCAGGGGTCAGCAATCTTAAACACTCAAAGAGCCGTAAAAGTCCTAACTGGAAGCCCCCTGTTCAATTCTGGAGCTGATTGGAAGTCTGGTTCTCCCCTAGAGTCTCCTCCTAGCACGGCATCCTTTTTCCTCTCCCTGTCCTAACCGAAAGCCCTATCAATTGTGGTGCCGACTGGTGACAGGGAGCCACAGCAGAGGGATGAAAGCGCCACATGCGGCTCCAGAGCCTCAGTTTGCTGAACCTTGGTGTAGGGTTTCCTGCCTGAGCAGGGGGTTGGACTAGAAGACCTCCAAAGTCTATTCTATTCTATTCTATTCTATTCTGCTCTAGTTCTATTCCATTCTATTCCATTCTATTTCATTCCATTCCATTCTATTCTGCTCTAGTTCTATTCCATTCTATTCTATTCCATTCCGCTCTAATTCTATTCTATTCTATTCTATTCTGCTCTACTTCTGTTCCTTTCCATTCCATTCCATTCCAATTGTTCCCAGACCTTGAACCCAAATAATATTGTGGGGAAGACAGTGAGAGCCCTTTTATGGAAGGAAAAATAAATAAATGTACACCTTAAATAGTGCGGTTGTGAGAAACCAAGACCAATTTCTTTTATTGAGATCAATTTCTTTTCAAATGACAACATGTGGAAATTGAGCAGTAACAGAAAGAAAACATACTGTAAGCAGCAATTCTCTCCTTTAACACACACACACACACACACACACACACTTCCCACCCAAATGAAAAATCTGCAAAAGGAGGCATAGGATTTCCCTTTCACACCAGATAACACTCCCAAAAACTTTCAAAGCAACCATGGAAAAGGACGTTGCTTATTTAGCACCAATCCCTTGAACAGAAAATCTTCGTTCACTTCAAACTCCCTGCAAACTCTTTTTTCGAAACAAAACAAAACAACAACAAGAAAACACAACGGAAAAACTAACATTTGGTTGCAGGAAGGAGATTAGTTAAAGGATTCCCAAAATATATATTTTTGCATGTCATTAAAAAAAAAAAAAAGATTCTTCCCATTTTCCCTGAATTCAGCAGTTGCCTTTTGAGAGAGGCTTGCTTGGCTGAGAAGCCGGCTCTACCCCAGCTGAGAAGTTTCTCTTCCCCAAATCAGTGCACGAATTCGCTAACATGCTAAAAGAGCTCCTTGGTGGGAAATAATGGACGTTTATCCAAACACCCGGGACTTAAGCGTCAATAGTAACACAGTGGAGTAAGACCCAGAAGAGCGCGTAGTTCGTGGACGAGTTTTTGATACATTAAAAGATTGACCTACTTTGAGGATGGATGCTACTCAAACGTTTCCGGTTATCTTTTTTTGTACAGTACATCATGAAGTGTGAACAACTTGCAAGCCGTCAGTGCAAAACAAACAAACAAACAAACAAACAAACAAACATTCCTGCCCCAGTTAAATACATATCAGTCAACAATAAGTCGGCGTTGATTGTCAAACACATTTCGAAGATCGCAAAGACCAGCCCGAAGAAGCTTAGACGCTCGGTTCATTTGTAGAATATCTGTACATAGTCAAAAATATTTTAAATTACATACATACGTACCTAGGTGTATGTATGTATTTACAGGTGTGTGTATGTGTGTGCATATATATATATATATACATATGTATACATTCCCAAAAATACTAGCAGCAACGGCGTGCTACAAGGCCTTCAATTGCTCGTCCTCCTGCTCCGGGCTGCAACTTCTCAACTGTTCCCTGTACATCCCTGGTTACAAAAGAACGTTTTCCCAGAATGCCTTGTTTGCGTGGAGCGTACATAATTTTAAGTCGATTTACATATTGCACACAAGGAGCTTTCGGGGATCGGCGTTGCACCCTCTGCTACCCTTGGTGGAAAGCTCCTTTAAAAAAAAATTAAAAAAAGCAAAGCTTATCGTATACATACATATATACCGTATTTTTCGGAGTATAAGACCCCATGGAGTATAAGATACACCAAGTTTTTGCACTCTGCAAACCTCCCCAAAACGGCTCATTTTTTGTAAAAAGGGGCCTGTTGTTTTTGGTTTTTTTTTCAAAAAAGGGCATGAATAGCCTTTAGGAGGCTTGTAAAGTGCTCCTGAAAAGTGCCCCCCCCAAAACAAGCAAACAAGGTATGCATGCCCGTTTTTTGTCAAAAAAAGGGGCATGCATAGCCTTTAGGAGGCTTATAGAGTGCTCCTGGGGGCTGGGAGGGGGGCAAAATTGAGCAAAGAAAATGGCCTGTTTTTGTTCATTTCTGCCCTCCCCAGCCCCCAGGAGCTCTCTGGAAGCCTCCTAAAGGCAGTACATGGCCATTTTGGTGAAGGGGGCGAGGTTTCAGGAGGCAAACAATGTTGTATTCAGTGTATAAGACGCACCCAGATTTTCAGCCTCTTTTTTGAGGGAAAAAGGTGCATCTTATACTCTCAAAAATACGGTATGTAGATGCAAATGGCATTATTGTTTATTTGAACTGGCCAGGTGGCAGTCTTTTCGAGGCCGGCCAGCCCTACCCTTTGGCAGAATTCAGGAAGGTGCCAAGCAAGGTTTGGAGGTGTAAGCTCTGTGCCCAGACAACCGACAGGGTGCTACCTAAACTAGTCTTTGAGCCTTTTGAGGTGCAGTTGTGAAGGCGGTGGCACAGGGACCCTATCGCACCAGGGCCCTATCGCCACCGTGGTTAAGAAAGATTCATCTTGGCAGTTGGGTTGACTTTGGTATGTGGATTCAAAGGGAGCACCGTTTTGATTGTTACTTTAGGGTAGCACAATATTTCGGGCGGAAGTGAAGCCGATTGTTCTACCATTGAAGCCACTTGTAGCACTAAGGAATACAGGTCGTCCTTGAACTTACAATCATTCTTTTAGCAACTGTCAGGAGGAAGATAATAAAATCGGCCATGATTCACTTAAGAACTGCATGATTAGCAACAGAGGATCTGGTCCCAATTATATTTGCAAGTTGAGGTAATGTATGAACCATAGTTAACCAAGTTACTGTTTGAGTAACTTATTTGTAAGAGGACGTATCTGCTGGGGTCAACTTCATGTCTGGTGAAACTATCTTAAGATACTTATTTTCCCAACCAGACACACAAACACACACATACACATACAAAACCCTTCCTTGGAGTTTTTATACTGGCCTTGAGTCGGGTGAAATGCTCTGAAGTTTGCTACTGGTTTGCTTTGTGGACCGTGAGTAGAACAGCGAGGATGGGGAACAGCTGTGCTGCATGATTTATATTCACTAGAAACAGGATTTCCTGCTTTCTAGCGAATATAAATTGTGTAGCACAGCCAATTGTCACACAGCTGGTTGTCAGAACATTTCTAAAAAAAATTGTAGCATTTTTTTACTATTGGTTTGGGCAAACTAGTAGTAAAAAATGTTTTTAAAAAGTTTTTTAAAAGTTTCAATGATCAGCTGTGCCACACAATTTCTAGCATTTTTTTTACTAAAGGCTTGGGGCAAACCGGTAGCATTTTTTACAACTGGTTCGGGCGAACCGGCCCGAACCGGTAGCATTTCACTCCTGCCTTGAGTATAGTTGAAGGTAAAAGCTGTATCTTGAAGCTGCCTAAACGGATGAAAAGTATCCCATTTTTCCAACTATTTGATAAACCAATTGTTAGTCAATTCAACGTAGCATTTAAACCTACCTTAAAATGGCAACGAGAAACAGGCCTATCTGAATCTTAGGGGGGAAACTCCTCCCCCATTTCTATGAATTCTGAACTCTCATTTTCTGGCTTCATTTTTAACGATACAACCTCTCTTACATCAAGTTGTTATTACCGTATTTTTGGAGTATAAGATGCTCCGAAGTATAAGACGCACCAAGCTTTTGGGGAGGAAAACAAGGGAAAAATATCTGCCTCTGCCTCCCAGCAATTTGCCTATAGAGCAATCCTCAAATTTCACTTTCAGTTTCTCCCGATCATCAGCTGTTTCAGGCTGCAGGGGTTGCTGTAGCCTATTGCAGCCTCTTCAAGCACCTGTTTGCTGCAAGGAGGTAAATTGCTGGGAGGCAGAGGCCAAAGGGTAGGGGACAGTGGGTTGATGGGGCTACATTCAGTGTATAAAACACACCCAAATTTTCACCCTCTTTCAAGGGGCAGGGGAAAGGTGCGTCTTATACTCCAATAAATACGGTAAATAGATTTTTCTAGTTCTGTTGGCAAAAGCTCCCCTCTTGAATTCCTGGTCCCCAAGTTCACAGCAGGAAACCAAAAGGCACTATAATAGTTTAATCCCATGACTAGATCTATTCAGGACCAGCTTTTGTGTGCTTCGTGGGCTAATCTAAGAGTCGTTCCAGTAGCAACCATGTTTAGATCTTCCTCCAGGATAGTAGGGCTCTTTCTCATAATGTCTCAAAGCCACAGATGGAAGCCCTTCCTCCTAAGATGGCTGCTTCCTTCTGCCTCAGGATAGAGCCGGCCCTGGGTACCAATAGCCACAAAGTGAGAATTCTTTCAGTTGCTTGCTTGCCCAAGGGATGCGGCATGCTAATTGGCCCCCAAAACCACTTAGGACAAATATGCAAAAAGAACAAAGCAAGACCGTCCAAAACTTTGCGGATCCTGATCGTTGTAAGGGACTTGTGAAGTTTGAAAAGTTGATTTCCGGAAGCGTAAGGGAAGAGTGGGGGAGAATGGGGTGATGGTGGATAATAAATGTTTATGGAATCATGGTCCTGCAGGCAAAAGCCCAGTCGCTTAAAAGAGTAACTTAAGAGTGACTTTTCTGAGAAATATTTAGGAGAGCGGGGGAGAAAAATGCATGGAAGAGCTGGCTCATGAGGTTGAAGATTATGGCTTTAAGGGCCGCAAAACTGCACATTCAACACTGTTGAGTAACATCAAGAGGTGCTGATCATGGTTGAAATCCTATATTTTTCAGAGTATAAGACGCACCAAGGTTTTGAAGAGGCAAATTTAAAAAAAAAGGTTTTTATGCAAACCTCCCAAAAACGGCCCATTTTGTGTGAAACTGGGCCCAGATTTTTTTTTCAAAAAAAAGGGCATGTGTAGCCTATAGGAGGCTTGTAGAATGCTCCTGGGGAATGGGAGAGGCCAAAAACGAGCCAAAACCGGCCCGTTTTTCATGAAAGCAGGCCTGCTTTTTGTCAACTCTAGCATGTATAGCCTTTAGGAGGCTTATAGACTGCTCCGGGGGGGTTGGCAAAATTGAGCAAAAAATGGCCCGTGTTATGCTCATTTCTGCCCTCCCCAGCCCCCAGGAGCACTCTGACAGCCTCCTAAAAGTTTGCATTTTGGTGAAGGGGGTGGGGTTTCGGGAAGCAAAAATAAATGCTGTATTCAGTGTATAAGACGCACCCAGATTTTCAGCCTCTTTTTTGAGGGAAAAAGGTGCGTCTTATATTCTGAAAAATACGGTACATCATTACCAAGAAACTAAAGAGTTTCTCCAGTCTCTAACTAGACCAGGAGTATCAAAATCAAAGCCCGGGGGCCGCATCCAGCCCGCAGTGCCTCTGCCAGTGAAAAGGGAGCTCAGGAGGGCCATGCGCAGCCTTCCTGGGCTCTGTTTTCGGCCGCAACGGCCTCCTGCAACCCTCTGCCAGTGATAACAGAGCTCAGGGAGGCCGTGCAGCAGTGGGTTGCAGGAGGCCTTCGCGGCCCAAAACAGAGCCCGGGAGGGCTGCACGTGGCCTCCCCCAAGCTCCATTTTCACTGGCAAAGGGCTGCAGGAGGCCGCCGCAGTTGAAAACGGAGCCCGGGAGGACCATTGTGGCTGAAAATGGAGCCTCGATGAGTGACATCGAGCTGGCCACACCTATCCTGGCCACATCCACCCAGCCCCGCAAGGTGAAACACAACTCTGATGCGGCCCTCAATGATACCGAGTTTGACACCCCTGAACTAGGCAACTGTTTCACTTGAGGTTTTTCAGTATGGCGAGATAACGTAGCTAGTCCTTGACTTACAACCATTTGTTCAGTGGCCATTCCCAGTTGCAACAGCGCTGAAAAAAACCTGACCTATCACCATTTTCCACAGTTACGACCATTGCAGTATCCCCGTGATCAACATTCAGCCGCTTGGCAACCAATTCATATTTATGACCGTTGCAGTGTCCTGGGGTCATGTGATCTCCTTTGGCGACCTTCTGAACAAGCAGAGTCAGTGGTCAAGCCAGATTCACTTAACAACGGTGCTACTAACTTAATCGTGGCAGGGATTCAGTTAACGGTGGCAATTAAGGTCGTAAAAGGGAGCAGAACGCGCTTAACGATTGTCTCGCTTAATAACTGAACGTTTAGGCTCAGTCGTGGTCATAAGTCAAAGATTACCTGGACATCTTTAGTGTGCAAACAAGATTTCCCTGTACAAAAATCTCTCTCCTTTTTTTTTTTGCATTGATTCCTTTTGTTCATTTCAAACGTCAATTCATAAACCCTGTCCTGACAATGCCTGAAAAATTAGATATACCGTTACGTTAGGCAACCTTCTCTATTTTAACCTGAACTTTTCTTCCTCAGAAAAATAATTTTCTTTCCAGACACATCCCTATATGGGGATGAGATCATATATATGGGTGTAGGTATGGGTGTAGGTATGCTGGTATTGCTGTCTTTGGGTGTTTTCCTGTGTAAACATGAAATTGTTATTGCAACGTTTCGCCAAGATCTCACTTGCCATCTTCAGGCTTCGGTCTGCGATTACGAAGGTTTCTCACTTGCCATCTTCAGGCTTCGGTCTGCGATTACGAAGGCTTCGTAATCGCAGACCGAAGCCTGAAGATGGCAAGTGAGATCTTGCCGAAACGTTGCAATAACAATTTCATGTTTACACAGGAAAACACCCAAAGACAGCAATACCAGCATACCTACACCCGTGAAAATCTACGAAAGCATATATATATATATATATAACCTAACATTAAATGAAATCCACAGTTCTTTGTTGCTAACAATTATACAGAAGGCAGTGAAAACAAGTTTTCCTTCCTAGACCTTAATTCCAAATTTTAAAAAAAAATTCTGGAAATTATATATTTATATATATACATATACATAAATACATACATAGAGATATACATTAAAACTCAATGGCTTACATCTGAGAGACTTATCTGCTGGACAGAAGACTGAAGAGACAACGAATGAAAATAAGTTGGAATAACGTTATATTTTTCCACAATCCAAGCAGATGCTATATTTGCTAATCCTCCCCCACCCACCCCCAAAGTGCCATTTGGTGGCAGATATGCTTAAATGTTATTTTTTTAAAGCCATTTCCAGGGCCAGGAGTAATTTTCCTCCACCATCAATATTTTCTGTTTTTTGCTTTTTAAAGAATAAAAAAAAAACTCTCAACGAGGTGAGGGACGTGCTCCAGTTTTTAAGAAACTTTTTTTTTTCCTGTGTCCTTCTGACTTTTCCCTCCCCCGCTTTTGGCCTTATTCTTGGAGCAAAGTTTCTCTCCAGTTAAATCCACCGGTTGGTCCGTGAGTGAGCGGCAGGATGGGTGGATCGGTCAGTTGCCAAAGTCCAGTGTCTCCAAGTTCTTCACAACAGCAGAAGCCCAGGTAGGGAATCTGAATCGAAGGGAAAGAAACATCAGCGAGAGTTAAGGGGAAACTTCCTAACAATGAGGACACTAACTGTAATTTTCAGAGTATAAGATGCACCGGTTCCCTTCAAAAGAGAGACTGAAAATCTCGGTGCATCTTATAATTGAATACAGCATTTTCTACCTCCCGAAACCTCGACCCTTCACCAAAATGGCCATGCTTTTAGAAGGCTTTCAGAGAGCTTCTGGGAGCCGGGAAAGGCAGAAATGAGTGAAAAATGGGCTATTTTTTTGCTCAACCACCCTCGAGCCCCCAGAGCCTCCTAAAAGCTATCCATGCAATTTTTTTGCCAAAAAAATGGGACTGTTTTTGCAAAAAACGGGCTGTTTTTTGCCAAAAAACCAGATGTTTTTTGCTCGTTTTGGGGGACCCCTGACCCCCCCAACCCTCCTAAAGGTTATTCATGCCCCTTTTTTTGGAAAAACAATGGGCCCGTTTTTGTGAAAAACAGGTGGGTTTTGGGAAATTTGCAGAGTGCAAAAACTTTTTTTAAAAAAATTTGCCTCTTCAAAACCTTGGTGCATCTTATACTCTGAAAAATACGGTAACCAGTGGAACAGCTTGCCTTCAGAAGTTGTGTGTGCTCCATCACTGGAGGTTTTTAAGAGGAGACTGGACAGTCACTTGTCTGATATAGTATAGGTTCTCCTGCTTGAGTAGAAGGCTGGGCTAGAAGATCTCTGAGGTCCCTCCCAACTCTATTCTAATCTATATCAGGCCAATGCTTTATGAGTTGACATTCTAACGTATTCTATTCTAGCCAAGAAGTTGTAACTTGATTTCAGTGTTATTGGTCAAATAACATGATTTAGGTTGTGTTTGGAGAAAGGGGAGACTACCTTTCAGCCATGCACTTCCTCTACACAATTACAATTTTGTTTCAGGAGCGCAGAAGCAACACACGTGTTCAAAATAGAAGTGCAAAAAAGACGAGATTAGGGGGGACATTGATTTGATATATAGAATAAATTCAGCATATGCCAGGATAAATGACGTACCCAGAGAGATACATGTTAAATTTTGTAAGAAGGTCTACAAGGGAAAGGATCCTCAGAGCGCAGAGAGACGCTCTTAGTTTATCAACAGAAAGAGGTAGCTATCTTGAAGCAGGTCCCGAAGAAGATTAGAGAGATAAGAAGGAAGTATTCCTTCTTGTCTAAAAGATTATTTAAAAAGGGGGTCTGGTTTAAGTGGGTGATGCCGGAGGGAATGTTGGTATTTTGGGAGGGAGGAAGAGTAAGAATTAAAACAATTGCAGAGGCGGAAGCCTTTCTTGAAAAACATTCCTCAATCCTGGAGGATGAAAATGGGGGAGCAGAGGGTGCTGCGGCCCCGCCCACTGGGGGCCAGGGAAAAGAAGATACAATTGCCAAAAGACTTAGATCTCAAAAGTGACTTTATTTTAATATACTATAATATTGTTTGGATGTTTATACATGTTTGCTAGCATAGTTTTTTGTTATAATGATATATTTGCATTTCTCTCCACTTTGTAGTACGAATGTAAGTTAAATGTATTATCTATATTTTGTTATGAAGTCTCGGAAGGAGTCAATGACTTCGACGTGAAAGTTCTCAAAATGTCTTGTTCCACCTTACCCTTATCCTATTTGTTAAAAATTTATAAAACCCAATAACAAAAAAAAAATAGAAGTGCAAAAAAGAAGCGAATGCCGAAATAACCTTTGCGAAAGGCTAAGTCTATCATGCACAGTCGGGATTAATTGCTCTGCAAATGGGCATATCTGTGCCCAATTTCATGGGCCCCGTCATGGGTCGTCCAAATGAGGTATGAGACAATCCCTTTTCCAGCAATCTTCCTCTGCTCATGTGGTTCTTACAATAAGCTTAGGGATCACACCTGACTGAATAAAGCATGTTTGGGGATGTAAGAAGATTTTCATCTGGGCACAAACAAAGCCACATCTAAAGAGCTTTATCTTGTCAGCGTGTCAATCACCTTCCGGACCATCTGGACAAAATCCTTAGAATTCTGCGGTGACAGTCCTTGTAGTTGGCAAGTGCAGGCCTCCAGGGAAGATGCGTGCGCGACAATCAAGATGTTATTCCCTGCAGTCAAAAACAAAAACAAAACAACAACAGATAAACACAGAATCACATGGTTTTAAGTTTCCCAAGGATAAGCTCTCCGGGACTCAAAAGCAAAGCTTTGACGTGGGTTTGATGAGGCTGGTGGGTTTTCCAGTCCAAAGCAACTCCAAGATGCTGCCTTTTTGATCTGAAGATAGTGAGAAGTTTAGAAAGTAGAAAACTGTTCCTCACACACACCGGTGTTTTTGTCTACTTGTAATCAATTTCTTTCCATCCTGCTTTCCCACAATTTCTGGTGGAATTTCATTTCTCTCCTTCTTTTATTCAACCTAACTATTTCCATAAGTTGCCTTTCAACCCAATGCATTGCAAGCCAACGCAACGCAATGCAACCCAGCCCAATGCAACCCAACCTAACCCAACCCAATCCAATGCAACTCAACCCAATGCAACTCAACCCAATGCAACCCAACCCAATGCAACCCAACCCAACCCAATGCAACCCAACCCAATGCAACTCAACCCATTCCAATTTCGGTTGCTAAATGAAGATGCTTGTTAAGTGAGTCCTGCCTTGTTTTATGACCTTTCTTGCCATGGCTGTTCAGCGAATCACTGCAGGGATTAAAATTAGTAACACGGTTGTTAAGCGAATCTGGCTTCCCCATTAACTTTGCTGGTTAGAAGGTCGCAAAACGGGATCACGTAACTGGGACACTGTGATCATCATAAATACGATTCCATTGTCAAGCATCTGAATTTTGATTGTGTGATCGTGGGGATGCTGAAAAGTGGTTGTAAGTCGCTTTTTTCAGTACCATTATAAACGGTCACTAAATGAACTTTTGTTAAGTGAAGGACTGCCTGTATCTCTTATAATAATAATAATAATAATAATACATCTTGAATTTATTGACCGCTCCATCTCCCTGGGGGGACTCGGAGCGGTGCACAGGGCAAATAAAACCATAAAAAACAACATACATACAATAAAAACGAATTAAATACATCCCTGCGCTAAAATCCCAGTTAAAACTACTAAAATTCCTAACTAAAATTAACAGTCCTATAGACGGGAGACTACCCTAGGCCGGCCAAGCAGAACAGATGTGTTTTTAGTTTAAGACGGAAGGAGCGGAGGTCCGTGGTTGTTCTAATGTCGGGGGGAAGGTCGTTCCAGAGGGCTGGGCCCGCCACAGAGAGAGCCCTTCCCCTGGGCGTCGCCCGCTGACAAAGTCTAGTGGACGGCACCCGGAGAAGCCCCTCTCTGTGGGAGCGAATCGGCCGTGAGGATGTATGAGGCAGGATCCGGTCCTGCAAATAGCTAGGTCCCGAGCCATGGAGCGCTTTAAAGATGGTAATTAAAACCTTGAAGCGCACTCGGAAGACGACAGGCAGCCAGTGCAGCTCGCGCAAGAGCGGTGTTACATGGGTAAACCTCGAGGTTCCCATAATTGCTCGCGCGGCTGCATTCTGGACTAGCTGAAGTCTCCGAGTGCTCCTCAAGGGGAGCCCCATGTAGAGAGAGTTACAATAGTCCAGTCGGGACGTCAGTCTAACGTTACTGCATTTCACTTCACCAAAGGAATTGTACTTGCCTTTAGCTTTGCATTCACTTAGAATTTCCTTGGTGACCTGGAAACTTCTGCTGATGTAGGTTTCATAGGATTCCGAAATTCCTAATTTGTTCACGGCTAAATGAGGTCTGTGGAGGTAAAGAAGAAGAAGAAAGAAATTGGAAATGGAAAAATCCCAGTAACCTAAGAAGGAAAAGCTCAGCTATCAGGGGTGAAATGCTACCGGTTCGGATCAGTTTGCCCGAACCGCTAGCAAAAATGCTAGCAGTTCACTCGAACTGGTAGTATAAAATATACTAAAAAATGCTTTTCCCACGATCAGCTGTGATGCCTGATTTATATTAGCTAGAAAGCAGGACTTCCTACTTTCTAAATCGCTAATCTAAATCGCGTGGCACAGCGGATTCTCCTCCCGCCCCTCGCTGTTCACTTACCTTTGCAGGCGCACTCGGTAGCAGGCTCCGCCCACTTTCCCAAATGCCATCGCATCCTTTTTTGACCCTCTGCCTTTGCATGGAAGGTCCTGCGCATACGCGGAGGTGGCATGTCCAACCAAGCGAGAGCGTGCGCACATGCGAGCATGCTCTCTCTCACATTGCTACTGAACCGGTAGCAATGTTGATTTCACCCCCCGTTGGCTACCATTCTCTGTTCTTGTCTTCCTGCCTTTTGGGTTTTTTTTAAAAAATTATTATTTTGCACTCTACTAACCTTCCAGAATTGGGTTGGTGAGCTGGGCAACTGCATGAATCAATTGAAATAAATAAATACAAACGAATAAGAAAATAATGGAATTGGAAGAGACCTTGGAGGTCTTACAGTCCAACCTCCTGTTCAACCAGAAGACCCTACACCACATCAGATAAATGGCAGATAAATGGAGATTGGTTGTCCAATCTCTTCTTGAAAACCTCCAGTGTTGGAGCACCCACAACTTCTGGAGGCAAGTTGTCCCACTGGTTAATTGTTCTAACCGTAGGTTGGTTCTCCCCTTGATTAGTTTCCTGATTAGTCCTTCTTTTCATTAAACCAGACATACCCAATTCCTGCAACTATTGTTCCTACCTGTATGTTGTATCGACACTCAAACTGGCTGCAGCTAAATCGGGGGGTGGGATCCAGGCTGGCAGAGAATTCCCTGCTACCCATTTGGTCCATTCAAACAAGCCTGGCTCGACTCGAATCTTCAGGCTATTTTCTTGTTGCAAGCCTATTGAAAAAAGAAAAGGAAGGAAGGATAGAAGGAGAGAGGGAAGGAAGGAAGGAAAGGAAGAAAGAAAGAAAAATAAAGAAAAAGGAGGGAAAGAAGGAAAGAGGGAAAAGGTGGAAAGAAATAGAGGAAGGGAGGGAGGGAGAAAAGAAAGGGAAGGAAGGAAAGAAAAAAAACAGGAAAGGAAAGAAGGAAAGAAAGAAAAAGAGAAAAAGAGAAAAAGAAAAGGGAAGGAAGGATATAAAGGATGAAAAGAAAGAAGGAAGGAAGGAAGAAAAAGGAAGGGAGGGAGGATAGAAAGGGAGAGAGGGGAGGGAAGAAAGAAAGATGGAAGAAAGGAAAGAAAGAAATATGGGGAGGAAGGAAGGATAGGGATGGAAAGAAAGGTAGGGAGGAAAAAAGGGAAGGAAGGAAAGGAAAAAGAAAGGGAAGGGAAGGAAGGACAGAAAGAGGGAAAGAATGGAAAGAAAGGGAGGGAGGGAGGAAGAAGAAAAAGGAAAGAAGGATAGAAAGGGAGAGAGGGAAGGGAGGAAAGAAAGATGGAAGAAAGGAAAGAAAAATATGGGGAGGAAGGAAGGAAAGAGATGGAAAGAAAGGTAGGGAGGAAAAAAGGAAAAGGAAGGAAAGGAAAAAGGAAGGGAAGGAAGGAAAGAAAGAAAGGATGAAAGGAAGGAAGGAAGGAAGGGGCATAATATAAAAAAATGCATTTGAGGCCAACGCTTCATAAGATTACATGCCATTTGCAAATGGTTGTCTTTCCAATGAACACATTTGGCCTCTTGGCTCTCTTGTTTTTATCATCCACATGTTACTCGTGCGTAAGTCACCATTCTGGCTGGGTTAAACATCCCCGCAGCAGAATTTTACAGAAATGGAGGGAAAAAGCACCCCATTTCATTCCTGGGATGGACTCGGTCATGGGTGGCCCTCGGGGAAACCAACATCAACCCTCCCAGCGACTTACCTTTCAGGATATGGTGTGCCGTCTGCACGCAGCGCAGCGACGGAGAGCAATAGATGTGGTGGATGACGGTGTTGCTCTCAAGAAGAGCCTCACCTGGATGGAGACAACGGGGTTCAAACTAAAGGCCACCGCAGGGTCTGCAACACCCCGAGGGCCCAATTGACTTTCCCAAGCTAGGAAAAATTGGGACTTTCCAACAGGGGTGAAATGCTCTGACATCTGCTACCGGTTCGCTTTGCATGCAATTAAGCCTTTTCTGTGTCTGCAAAGGTAAGTAGAACAGCGAGGGGGGTGGGAACAGCTGTGCCGCGCGATTTAGATTCGCTAGAAAGCAGGATTTCCTGCTTTCCGTCGGATATAAATCGCGCGGCACAGCCGATCGTTGGAACTACCGGTTCGCCTGAATCAGTAGTAAACAAAAATGTTTTTAAAAAGTTTTGTAAAAGTTCCGATGATCCGCTGTGTGACCATCAGCTGTGCCGTGGGATTTCTAGCAGATCATTTCCCCATTTGGGGGAGAAAAGCAACGGAAACTCTTGACCTGCACGGCAGTAACCACATTCGGCCTCTAGATGGCAGTCGTGCTGCACACAACAAGGTTCCCAGCCAACGTGGATTCCTTCTCTCAAGCTGACTTCAAGAGGGGATTTTGAGTGGGGTGGTCACATTGTCCCTCTGGAAAACGTGAGGCGTGCAGTAGGGCATTGCAGAGTTTCGTTTTCAGGGACTCCTGGGGAAGGAGCAGAGGTTGGCTACTATTCTGCTGGTGACATTGTTTGACATGAGTGACCCAACTGGTGTCATTGACAGAAATGTTGTCAACGGAGAAGCTGCAGCCAACCTGGGCCGGTGGCAAGCATTAGCATGTCGTTTTGCTAAGGGGAGGCCAACAGGCACAGGAGCATTAGTGAATGGCTCACTGGCGAGTGTGCGAGTGCCTTTAGGGGTGTCCAACCAGCACGGTTGTCTAAGGAATTCTGGCAGTCGAAATTCTAAAAGTTGCAACCGCGTTTCCCCGAAAATAAGACAGGGTCTTATTTTCTTTTGACCCCCCCCCCAAACTATGCACTTGGTCTTATTTTCGGGGAGGTCTTATTATTTTTGAGGTGCAGGAGGCAGTGAGCGTGGTCACCTCATGGTTGCTGTTGTGTAGCGATATTTTCAGGGAGGGCTTATTTTCTGGGGAGAGTTTATTTTAGCGCATGCGCTCAAAAGCCCGATTGGGCTTATTATCCAGGGAGGGGGGGTGTCTTATTTTCAGGGAAACATGGAAAGCCCCCAGTCTTTCTGGCTTTGCAGAGTGGTGAGAGAGGAAATAGTTCTATGCGAGTGGCAAGTGCAGCTCCACTTGCGCGGATAGCAGTATTTGCACCAATGGAGCTTGGTGCAAATACTCACTGGGCATGGCTGACTGGGTGGGCATGGCCAACTGGGTGGGCATGGCCGACTGGGTGGGCTTGATGCCACTCACTGGGCATGGCTGACTGGGTGGGCATGGCCGACTGGGTGGGCATGGCCAGCTTGACCCCACTCCCCAAACTGCTGGCATGTTTCCTCTTCACACTGGGTAGACCAGGCAGAAGCAACATGGACAGATCCCTTACATTTTCCAGGGCAGCCCCCACTGGCCACTTCCAGCCCACGGGCCTTGTGTTTGACACCCCTGCTTTAGAGAAAGAGCTTGCAGAGAAAAAGATGCACCTTTTCAACGTGCCCCTTCTCACCCCAAACCTCTGAGCAGGCGAACTCACCCACAAGCCGGGCTTGCGTGCATCCCAACACCGTGATGGGAGCATCCTTTTCATACTCCCTGAAGCCACCGCTCCTTTGAGGCAAGTTGTGAGGCATGTTCAGATTTGTGCGGATGTATCTTCCTGTTGGGAGACACAGAACAGCGCCGGATAAGGAGATTCCTCAAGGACGCATGACTGACGTCAAGATAAAACTCAAACTCAACTCCGACCTTTCTTATCGACAAGCTCAGCATCTTAGCCACTGAGCCACCTCGCTCCCATTATTCCCATTATTATCCTCATTATTGAATTCCAAATTGGCTACCTGTAAATGTAGAGGAACGAACAGGTTCCTGATTATTGATCATTGGAAGAAGGCGGAGGCACCCACACCGACACAACCGGAGGTCTCTAAGCTGCAGGGACCCCAGCTGAACTTTTGTCTCCCCCTTGGTTCGATAGGAACCTAAACCGTCCGGGAGGGACGGCAACCAGGAAGCAAGCCTCGCTGGTCACAGGGGTCTCGCAAGACAAAAGGCACCCCCTCCCCCTTGCGGGCGGATAAGGCGATGGGAGATTTCTGGGATAAAAGGAATTGCTTAAAGTGAAAATGCAACATCGGGCAGGTATTCTATCTTTTTTCTGAAGCATTCTACTAAGAAACTTTTTTTTTTTTACTAAAGTTTTAAATCTTGAAATAAGCGGCAGATTTAATTGAACTGAGAGATCTCTCCTGTTAATAGAATTCTTTGAAATGGCGGTCTGAAGCATAAGAATAAAGAACAAAGCCATTTCTGCTCGCACTGAAAGAGATTGGACTATGGCTGATTTTTTTACTTTCTTTTCCTTCTAATCTACTTTACTTAAAACCTCAACTCCATCCTTTCTGATCGACAAGCTCAGCCTCTTAGCCACTGAGCCACCTCTCCCCCATTATTCCCATTATTATCCTCATTATAGAATTCCAAATTGGCTACCTGTAAATGTAGAGGAACGAACAGGTTCCTGATGGAACGGAATGGAGAGAAACTCACCTTTGGTATCAAAACATTGCGAGAGCCAGTATTTTCCAAACACGACATCCATTCTTTCTCCATGACGACAAACAAAAAGGCATCTTTTCTGGGGTCCAGGTGTGTTGGAGATCCGTAAGGGCTGACGACAAGAAGGAAGTCGGACTTAAAAACAACCTTGGCTTGATTTCTCTCCTCCCGGCAGCCAAAGCTGGGAGGCAGGTAGAGGGAGACTCACAAGTGTGAACTTTCCTCACCTGCATACTCTGACAGAAAATTGTGAGAGGCCCTGTTTCCCCTGGTCCTTGATCCTCCTGGGATCGTCGATCCATCACCCCATCAGCGAACATCACAAGAGATGAGGAAATAGTGGCATTCATAATAGAATATGACCTAGACCCAAGGCAGAAAACAAAAATACGGCTAAGAAGACCCTCAGTGGCGTAGTGGTTAGAGTGCAGTACTACAGGCTACTTCTGCTGACTGCCGGCTGACTGCAGTTTGGCAGTTCAAATCCCACCAGGCTCAAGGTTGACTCAGCCTTCCATTCTTCCGAGGTGGGTAAAATGAGGACCCAGATTATTGAGGGCAAGAGGCTGACTCTGTAAGCTACTTAGAGAGGGCTGTAAAGTACTGTGAATCAGTGTATAAGTCTAAGGGCTATTGTTTGGGAAGGAAGGGAGGGAGGGAGGCAGGGAGGAACAAAGGAAGGAAGGAAAACAAGGAGAAGGAAGGAAGCTGTGTTGGTGCAGTGATCAGAGTGCTATATTGCAGGCTAACTCTGCCCACAGTTAGGAAGTTCGATCCTGACCAGCTCAAAGTTGACTCAGCCTTCCCTCCTTCTGAGGTAGTAAAATGAGGACCCGGATTGTTGGGGGCAAAATGCTGACTCTGCAAACCACTTAGAGAGGCTGCCAAAGCACTGTGAAGCGGTATATAAGTCTAAGTGCTATTGCTATTTTCCTTCCTTCCTTCCTCCCTTCCTTTTCCTTTTCTTTCTTTTCCTTTCCTTCACAGTGGTCAGAATGCAGTATTGCAGGCTAACTCTGCCCACAGCCAGGAGTTTGATCCTGACCAGCTCAAAGTTGACTTAGCTTTCCATCCTTCCAAGGTGGGTAAAATGAGGACCCAGATTATTGGGGGCAAGAGGCTGACTCTGGAAACTGCTTAGAGAGGGCTGGAAAGCACTGTGAAGCAGTATATAAGTCTAAGTGCTATGGCTATTGTAGAGAATATAACTCTTTTAAGTGTAGAATGCTACCAAAGGGCCCTGAACCTGGTTGCAGCTGGCCTCCACCAATTCTTCTGGTAAAAAGAAAATAAAACTAACATTTTCCAAAGATGCAGGAAAATACAGGGGTTGGTTTTTGCAACAGACAAGAAGAGACAAAGGGTCATTGAGGCTTGGTAGCATCACTATATGATGATCAGTGTGTTTATGTCACCTCCTTATGTTCATGGCTGTCTACCACTGACGATTGTAATTGACCTAGTTTCTAAATGTCAGCTCTCTTATGGAAGATAATTATTAAAATCTGGAGCAAATCATTTTTGCAACCTGTCTGACAGGGAAGAGCTTTTACTGTTCCTTCCCGTAATACTAGTCATTTGGAAGGAAGAAAAAAGCACAAAGATGAGCGCTCCTTTATTTGCCACAGAGAGGAAGGAGGTCAAGCTATTCTCCAAAGCTCCTGAAGGCCAGACAAGGAACAATGGATGGAAACTGATCAAGGAGAGATTCAACCTGGAAATAAGGAGGAACTTTCTGGCAGTGAGAACAATCAACGAATGGAACAGAAGTTGCCTTCAGAAGTTGTGGGAGCTTCATCCCTGGAGGCTTTCAAGAAGAGACTAGACTGCCATCTGTCAGAAATGGTGTGGGGTCTACTGCTTGGGTTGGGGGTTGGATTACTAGATGACCTCCAAGGCCCCTTCCAACTCTGTTAATCTGTATCTGTAC
Source organism: Rhabdophis nuchalis (assembly GCA_039707465.1). Classification (NCBI taxonomy): domain Eukaryota; kingdom Metazoa; phylum Chordata; class Lepidosauria; order Squamata; family Natricidae; genus Rhabdophis; species Rhabdophis nuchalis. Next base: position 5,054,495 of record CM077653.1, on the reverse strand, counting down.
TTTCTCCTATGCAGTCCAGACAATGTTCTAAAATTACCCCAAATTACAGCAATTAAATTGGATGTAGACTGAGAGGTTGTTGTTTTAATATCCAAGAGAGATCTGGTCTTCTCCATCACTGCTTCATCTTGACCTTTTACCAACATATTTCTACCCACAGGTTCATCTTGATCTCCTGTCAATCTGTATCTGTTCACAAGTTCATCTTGACCGTCTATCAACATGCTTCTATCCACAAGTTGATCTTGATCTTCTACGTACGTACAGTATGTCTACCCAGCTATTTCACAGACCCGACAACTTCTTATTACCCCTTCTGCACAGGATTAGGGTTATTCCCTGCGAAAATACTAGACAACATGGAATGTGGAATGACTCACCCATGGTAAACCCAAGTGCCACATTCATCAGCTTTGGTAATATAATTCTCTGGCAACAATCCTGAGCACCCCGTGGCAAAAGAGGTACCATAAATCCAGCCTTCGCTAGTTGTGATTTGTTCCACAGGAGACATGAAGATGAAGTCTCCTGGCACAAGTTCAAGCTCGTCATCATTCTGTGGGGTGTAGGGGTAGATGACTTGCAGGGTCTGGAAGAGAGAAAGAGGAAGAAGCTGAATGGCAAATTGTTATGCTCCCTTCTCCAGTCCTTCAGAAGGTGTGAACGATCGATGGAAACTAAGAAACAATGGATGGAGAGAGGCAACCTAGAACCAAGGAGAAATTTCCTAAGGGTGAGAACAATCAACCAGTGGGACAACTTGCCTTTAGAAGTTGTGAGTGCTCCATCACTGGAAGCTTTCAAAGAGAAAGGACAACCATTTGTCTGAAATGGGATAGTCTCCTGATGGAGCAGGAGGTTGGAACGAGAAGATCTCCAACATCCCTTCCAAGTCTATTACTCTATGTTCTATTCTAAAAGTAAAGGTTCCCCTCGCACATATGTGCTAGTCGTTCCCAACTCTAGGGGGCGGTGCTCATCTCCATTTCAAAGCCAAAGAGCCAGCGCTGTCTGAAGATGTCTCCGTGGTGGCCGGTACGACTCAACACTGAAGGCACATGAAACACTGTTACCTTCCCACCAAAGGTGGTCCCTATTTTTCTACTTGCATTTTTTATGTGCTTACATGGCAGAAGTTGGGACAAGTAATGGGAGCTCACTTGGTTACGCGGCCCTGGGGATTCGAACCACTGAACTGCCAATCTTTCTGATCAACAAGCTCAGCATCTTAGCCACTGAGCCACCATGTCCCTATGTTCTATTCTACTTTTCCTAACCATGGATTTTTAGGGGGAAATGCTAAGGCTAAAGCTTCTGGAATTCCCACCCCCAAATAAATAATCTTTTGTTTCTACTTCACTTCATCATCATCTTTTACCCACCCCATAATCCCTTGTGGGGTGGAGTTTGGGCATTTGAATGGAGCTAGCAGAGTGTTTGATGGCCGGGTGCTTTCCGGTTGCCAATGCGGAGTTTTGTTCGGCAGATATATTCTCATTGTACCCCGAGAGAGAAATATCGTCCTCTACCTAGGATCAAACTCACAGCCTCCTGATTGTGAGGCAAGAGCACTAGCTCCAGGCTACCACCCCACCCTTTTGTTCCTACTACACTACTTTTGCAGTATTTGAATTCTGAGAATCCAGCACAGAATTCTAGGGCTATTGACAAGACTGGGAAGTCAAGACCCTTGACTCAAGAAGCCATCCCAGAATAAGTGACAAATCACTTCTATAATACTGCCAAGGAAGCACAACGGACCTAAGTGAGTCAATTTCAGGACATCTTCCTGGTGTTGGCAAGAAGCTTCTTCAAGTCCAACTTACCTCATGATTGGCAAATCTAATGTCACGGGAGAAGATGGCAGCTACCCAGTCACAGCCCAGCTTGACATCAATGCTCTGAGCCAACTTCTCAAGGGTGGGCAAGTGGTTGGCTTGGAAGTGGTAAGCCAGGGTCACATGGAGTTGCTTCTTGTGGGGTTCCACGTGCACGTCTACAAGAAGGAAAAATGGTGGTCAACGGCCCGCCATCGAGAACAGCAGGAAGTCCAATGGGTCCAGCATTTCATTTCACGTTATGAATGACCAGATGTTACCAGAAGTCACTAAGCAGAAAATGAATATAAAAATACCTTTTTTTGGTAGCATGAATGAAAGGGGAACCAATCAATGCTCTCATGGATTTTCCCCATTTTCATCCTTCGTGATCAATCTACGACAATATATATCAATGCAGAATTTTTGGTCCTTGAGTAACAATCAATTTTTAGCGGCCCTTCAAAGTTACAAAGTTGTTGAAAAAAAGTGATTTGCGACGGGCCCTCGTGTTTACAACTGCCACAGCATCCTCACAGTCGCATGATCAAAACTTGGGTACCCAGCAACTTCAAGGCAAACCCTTCCTTGGGTTCTTGAAGATCCCTCGTCAAAAGCAAGCTGGATTTGAGGAGGCATCAAGGACAGACAGTCTGTCTACCTGAGGTCATGGAAAGCCATTTCAAAGGCACCAGCACAGACTATTTAAGCAGAATTTGAGGGAGGAGTCTGCGTCGCGTCGGCACAATGCGGGGTCTCAGTGCTCTGAGACCTCCGTTGATACTTTTGCCACCCCTTGGTCCATTCGGGCCTACATTGTCCTGGAGGGATGGCGACGAGGAAGACAAAGCCTTGCTGGTCACAAGGGTACCACAAAACCCCTGTTTGACCCAAGGGAACAGCTTCTGCAAGGCGGCAAACAGGCAGCCCCTACGGACTGAAAAAGACAGGGCAGCTCTGGAAGGAAGGAAGCTGAAAGGGAAAGTGCGAGACTGGGAAGGTTTTTTTTTTTTCTTTTTAAACAATTTCCTGAAAGAAACTTTTTTATTAGTAAAACGAAACCTTTTAATCAAGAAATAAGCGGCGGAATTAATCTAATACGTTTTGAACTGGGAGATTTCCTTTTTCCCCCTTACTTTTCTGTAATTGTGGATTGAAGCGTCAGTAATAAGGTGTTTTTTTTTCCTTTGAAAGTGATTGGACTATTTCTTTTCCTTTTATTTTTTTTACTTAAATTCTTGAATTTGGGATTATTTTTATAATTCCTCCTATGACCTACCACTTATTTTTAAAATCCAACAAGAATTATACTCCTTACTCTTTTTTTAACAATAAAAAATAAAGGATATATTAAAAAGTGAAAGTCTGCAACACTGCCACTGGGAGGTTCCATGCTCACCAGCTTTAGCGGTGGCTTCCGCTGCAAAGTCCGCCCCAAATTTCTTCAGGATCTCCGCACAGTCCTCCTTAACGAAGAGACCGATGAAGTTTGATGAGGTGTAGAGTTCCAGGGGCAACGGGAGAGGGAATTTACACCTCCACCGGGTCACCGTTGCCTGCAGGGCTTCACAGAGGGCATCCACCTTACTGTCGTCACACTGCAAGACATCCCATAAGAAGATGAGACGCAGACCTCAAAGTCACATGGCCAATTCAGGAGGGACCCTGGGCGCGCCGGTCCAGACTCACCATAAAGAACTGGCAGAGAGTGATGTGGGGGAAGATGTTGTGGGCCTTGTTTTTTCCGCACAGCTGCTTCGACTGCTGCCAGAAGTCGGTCAGCTTCCGTGCTAAGGGGCCGGTGGGACGTAGGTAGAGGACGTATTCCCGAGGAAGAGGGTCATCGAGGAAGGGGTCACAAACGTGGGAAAAGAGCCTGTAAGAAAGAACAGAGGAGACGAATGGTCCATGGAACAAATCCAGATAAATACACAATAGAATTCCTTATGCTACTACCGTGTTTGCCTGAAAATAAGACAGGGTCTTATTTTCTTTTGACCCCCAAAATATGCATTTGGTCTTATTTTCAGGAAGGTCTTATTATTTTTGAGGTGCAGGAGGCGGCGAGCATGGTCACCTCATGGCTGCTGCTGTGTTGCAATATTTTTGAGGAAGGGCTTATTTTAGTGCATGCGCTCAAAAGCACAACTTGGCTTATTATCCAGGGAGGGCTTATTTTCGGGAAAACAGGTAGGTTTGAAATTCTCCGTTTAGAACTGCTTCGCTTGCAGTCTGGCCGAGGTCTTGCATACAAAATTGTACGTAGCAATGTTTTACCTGTAAATGACATTTTCTGTTTTAATTACAGTAATACGTGCACGAAGAACCGCTTTAAACTCAATGTAAATAGTTCTAAACGTGACTGTTAAAAAATATGATTTCTGTAGTGGAGTTGTCAAAGTCCGTCTGGAAGTAGCTGGTGTGAATCGGAGAGCAAATGGTGCTCCAACCTTGGGGAAGTTCTAAAACCTGCTCTTATTTTTATCTGTGAGATTGCCTGAGAGATGATGGCTTCGGATGTAGCTGCAGATCAATGCCAGAGGGCCATGCCTGCCTACACACAAAGCCACCAATTTAATTCCCAGCTCTTCCCAGGGACAAGGGGACAATTTTCATTTCCCACAATACTCGCCGTGTTGGAGATTCCATAATACGTGAATTCGTACGCACCAGTCGCAAGCTGCTTGCACACTTCGACCTCCGGTGGATGCCAAAGCTTTCTGCCTGCAGAAAAGCAGAGAGAGAGAGACAGAGAGAGAGAGAGAGAGAGAAAGACATCAGTTGTGGGCTCCAGTCAAAACACTAGATGGCAGTCAAGAAACGCATCTTTCTTTCAAGAAGAATGGAGGGAAATACAGTCTAGGTCGGTGACGGCTAACCGTTTTTGGCTCGCGTGACGAAAGTGGGGGGAGTGCAGGGGGTGTGTGCACGGGTGTGCCACATCCATAATGCTATGTGCGTGACCCCCTGCATTTGGCATGCTTTTTACGCCCTCTCCAGGCTCCAGAGGCTTTCTAGGAGCCTGGGGAGGGTGAAAACAGCCTCCCCCCACCTCCAGAGGGCAAAAAACGGCCTCAAAAGAAGGCCTAAGTCAGTTGGCCAACGCACACATACGCACTAGAGCTGACAGAGCAATGCCTCGCGTGCCCTAAGAAATGGTTCCGCGTGCCACCTGTGGCACCCGTGCCATAGGTTGGCCATCACGGGTCTAGGTGTCCCAAATAATGTCCTTGGGACTAGAAATGGAGTCTTCTGAACTTTTGGCCCCATCCTTAGGGGAACTTCTCTCTCTCAGAATGTGTGAAAGAGAAGTTCTGGCAAGAGAGAAGTTCCCTGAGGATGGGCTCCAAAACAGAAGTGGTTTTCACATTTTGTTACCACCGGCCAGACGTGGGGCCCCACCGATTCAGACCGATTCGGCCAAATAGGTAGTAACTTGGCGGTCTGAGTTGCTGGAACTGGCAGTGACCCAGGCCTTGCATTGCCCTCGAACCGGTTCTCTCGGCGACGGCGTAGGGCCTCCATCTTGCTTTTTAGCACTGCGCATGCACACATAGCGTGCATCAAGCACGCACAATGCGCCCCTGAGTGAACTGGCAGTAGCAGCAGCCAGAACCCATCCCTGCCTTCCGTGCACATGCCCAGCCTTGCATGTATGCACTTTGCTCACACACACCCCTTCTGTGCATGCGCCCGGACTCAAAAATGTGCCTAAATAGGATGGGATTGAGCCAGGGTGGGCGGGCAAGCCCACTTGTGTTTTCCGCTACCGGTTCGTGTGAACCGGTCCGAACCTGCTGAAGACCACCTCTAGTTTCCAAAAGCTCGGAAGGCTAACCTCGTCCCAGTGACCAACCCAGATTGGTTGCTAGGGAAAACTTTGCTACTACAGACGTTGTTCTGTTCTTCCCTTTCCTTCCTTGCAAAATAAAATAAAATAAATAAATAAATTCAGATTGTCCATCGGAATCCAAGTGGATGCTTTCGTCCATGAAAAGTGGAAGGTTTTCTTTTGAACCTTCTGTCCATCTGTCCCTGGATTAATTCCTCTTTCTTAGGGAGGGAGGATCACCAAAGAGAGAGGAGGCATCAGGATCTCCATGGAGATGGGATTTGATTTAAAAAAAATGATTTGCAAAGGATGAAGAATCAAACCACTGGGTCCTTAAATAAATAACGGAAGGCCTTCTGTTTTACATTTTGTGTGTGTTCAGTAGATTTTCCTTCTGACAGCAAGGAATATTTGTTTTAGCTCTGGGTCGAACTGTGGGGTCCTGGGTGCTCTCTGAGCGTGGTTGTTTCCTTGCAGACGTTTCGTGACCCAAGTAGGTAACACTATCAGTGCACTGGTGTAGAAGAACTCTTCCACGTTATCAAGAAAAACAGAAGTTTTTATCTATTCTGGTAAGGAAACATCTGGAAAACATCAACAATCAAACTCAAAGAGCACCAAAGGCTCCTCATTTTTTTAAACCAATATTTCAATGTGTAATGTTATGTATTAGATTCTATGCCCACCCAGAGATCCTCTCCAATGGAGACGAGCAGCTAAGAAGTAGGGAATATAAAATAAATACAACTCCTTTCCTACAATGTCAAGAAGGAGGGTGAAACTCACAATCCTCCTTGTTTCCACCCAGGTTTCCATCCTCCTGGTCTGCCTCCTCCTCTTTCCACAGCTCCTGATTCATAATAAAGGACCCCTCAGCGGCTCTGAGCATCCTTGGCATTAAAGATTCATGTCCGCTAAAGAACTTCCTGGCTTGGATTTAATAGAGGAATATCTTCACTGGAGATGGAGATGGAGTCAGAGGTGGGGTTAATAGAATAGCAGAGTTGGAAGGGGCCTTGGGGGTCTTTTAGTCCACCCACCCACCCCAGCTCAAGCAGGAAACCCTCTACCAATACAGATAAATGTCTTCTTAAAAACCCACAAAAATAGAGCACCCACGATTTCTGGAGGGAAGTCTGGTTAATGGTTCTAACTGTCAGGAAATCAGGGTGGTTTCCTCATAGCAATAGCAATAGCACTTAGACTTATATACCACTTCATAGTGCTTTTACAGACTCCTCTAAGCGGTTTACAGAGTCAGCCTCTTGCCCCCCAACAATCCGGGTCCTCATTTTACCCACCTCGGAAGGATGGAAGGCTGAGTCAACCTTGAGCTGGTCAGGATTGAACTCCTGGCAATTGGCAGAATTAACCTGCAATGCTGCATTCTAACCACTGGGAAGGAAAGAAAGAAGGAAGGAAGGAAGGAAGGAAGATAGCAACAGCATTTAGACATATATACTGCTTCACAGGGCTTTTACAGCCCTCTCTAAGCAGTTTACAGAGTCAGCCTCTTGCCCCCAACAATCCAGGTCCTCATTTTACCGAACTCGGAAGGAAGGAAGGCTGAGTCAACCTTGAGCTGGTCAGGATTGAACTCCTGGCAATTGGCAGAATTAGCCTGCAATACTGCATTCTAACCACTGGTAAGGAAGGAAGGACGGACGGAAGGAAGGAGGGAGGGAGGGAGGGAGGGAGGAAAGGAAGGAAGGAAGGAAGGAAGGAAGGAAGGAAGGAAGGAAGGAAGGAAGGAAGGAAGGAAGGAAGGAAGGAAGGAAGGAGTGACATGCCCTTTCACCCGTGTTGGGTTGGTGGCCTTTGCAACTCTACTCTACTCTTTGCTGGATGTCTGATACTAAAAAAGAGAAGCCGGAAGCCAACAACAGAAAGCCATGAGTCTACAAATTCTCCTGAAGAAAGGTCACCTCGTGGCCCATGTCCCACAAGACCTTCTTTGGTTTTCTCAAACAACAGTCATTTCAGGAGAAAGACGTGCCAATTCACCACGCCACCTCTGCCGTGGCACGCTGGATTCCAGCCTCTGCGCAAGGCACAGTCACCCACAGACAATCGGCACAGCCACAGCCGGGGTGAGGGGTGATGTGCACATCAAGGATTGCACAAGCAGAGCTGCCCAGAGCCCTTGAAACTGAAGGGACATCACGAGGCCAAGGAGGAAGGGGAAGTGCGATTGAACGAAAGCGTTTTGACACGACGATTTGGGAAGACGTTTCCTCTTCCCGTTGGCACGACTCGCAATTTGGGTTTGTTTTGTGAGGAAGGGTGGCAGAGAAACAAATCCGTAAACTTTCAAGGGTTATGGGGGATGGGGGGGGGGGGAGGAAGTAAGCAAGCAGAACAAAAAATAAAGCATAAAATCGGCCAGGGACATAACTACCAGCAGAGATTTAATTAATTTTAATTTTATTAAATTTATACCCCGCCCTTCTCCTACAAAAGGACCCATAAGTTATGAGTTGCAAATGGTTGGGTAGGGGTCACTGGTGGGTTTCAAAATTTTTTAGTACATCTTCTGTAGGTGTAGCCTGCTTTGTGGGAGTGGCTTGCTGGCCATGTGACTGGGTGGGAGTGGCTTGCCTGCCATGTGACCGGGTGGGAGTGGCTTGCTGGCCATGTGACCGGGTAGTAGTGGCTTGCTGGCCATGTGACCAGGTGGGAGTGGCTTGCCGGCCATGTGACCAGGTGGGAGTGGCTTGCCGGCCAGGTGACCGGGTAGGAGTGGCTTGTCGGCCATGTGGTCGGGTGGGCGTGGCTTTCCAGCCATGTGACCGAGTGGGAGTGGCTTGCAAGACATGTGACTGGGTGGGCATGGCCAACTTGTAAAATGTGATGAAACTCACTTAACAACGCTCTTGCTTAGCAACCAAAATGTTGACTCAGGAACTCTGGCATTAGAAGCACGCAAGTCTTAAAGCTGTCAAGTTACAAGACCCTTGGACACCTAACCCTTTATGTGTTGTGGCCTGTGAGGAGGTTGGAGAGGAACCTGGGCCAGTCCTGGAGTCTGGGGAAGGCTCTGATGAGGGTTCTGTGTCAGAGGCAGAGAGGGGGCCAGGGCCTTCTGACAGTTATCAGCTGCCTTCAAAGTCAGACATCAGTGGGGCAGATGAACAGCTGGAGCCTGTTCCCAGTGTGCGCATGCACAGAGTTTCCAGGCAAAGGGAAGAGCTAAAGAACAGGGGTCGACTTGGGAGGAAAGCCACAGGGGGACGATGAATGGGCTTCCCAGAGGAAATAAAAGAGAAGCAAAAGGGGAGTGGAGTTTGCAGGAGACCATTAGTTTGTTTCATTGGTTTGTGACTCTCTGAGACTCATTGCCACGTTTTGCAGATCTCGGCCTGGCAGCTCTCCAAGCCAGATAAGGTCTGTGACTGTAAATCCTCCCTCGAAAGACTTTGCTGAATGTGAATGAGCAGAATTCAAGCAAATTAATACAAGGGGTTTTCGTCGGGACCAGGAGTTGGCTTCAGGCTCTCGGGAAGCCTGGGTCAGAACTGCAGGAGCTGGAAAATGGAATAAGACGATAAAAAACGGAAGAAGAGGAGCGAAAGCAAGGTCAGGATCGAAGCGAGTCTGAGTAACACGACCTCTGATGGACTTGAAGGCCTGCTGAGCAAGAGCTGGGAATCTCCTGTCCATCTTCTGCTTCTCTTTGAAAGAAAACCCACGGATGGAAAGAAGAAGGAAGAAAGAACGGAGTGGGTGGGGGGTGTCTCAGAAGAAGCAAAACAGCAATGGAGTGGAGAAACGTTGGCTAGGATCAGTGGAAAATGTCTGTGGTTCATTCTTGCTTTCGAAAGGGCTTCGCTGTGGCCAGAGTTTGTGGTTCTAGAGGAGGAAAAGCGGATGTTAGGAAGGTGTAGGTCGCCAGACGTTTGGCTTGGAGGCGGAGGGGTTACAGCCGAATTCAAGGTGGGCCTGGAAACGTGCAATCGATTAGCCCCTGCCAGGGAGAAGCCCTGCCCTCTCTCCTCCCCCCCATTGCAAAATGCAAAAGGGTTACCATCCTCATGGCTTCCATGTGCTGCTTTGCTTGGGGTTGCTCCTTCAAAGGCAGAGAAAGACATCTTAAGGGGAGGCCCGCACAAGGAATGCCTCTATATATCACCAACCCCAGCCGGCGTTCTTCCAGAGGACATGAAAGCAGATCCCAGGAGTGGAATGTAGGGGACCCTCCCTCTCTCCCCTCCTCCCCCCACTTAAAAACCAGAAATATGGCCCCGGGGGAGGAGAGGGGAGAGGGGGCAAATGAGAGTCAGATGAGCTGGAGAGGTTCAAGACAAACCATCTGGAGGAGCAGCCCTAGGAAAGGGAATGCTTGCTGCCTGGATCTGAGAACAATAAATTTCTCGCCGTCTTCTACAACAGGGGTCTCCAACCTTTGCAACTTTAAGTCTGAAGGACTTCAGCTCCCAGAATTCTCCAGCCAGCTTTGCTGGCTGGAGAAGTCTGGGAGCTGACGTCCTTCAGACTTAAAGTTGCAAAGGTTGGAGACCCCTGTTCTACAAGATCAAAAGGAGATAGGACATCTCCCCTCCCACTTTTGACATGAAAGGGAACAGCCCCCACCACCAGATCGAGATAGAATGACAGCTAGTCCTGGACACACAATCATAATCGGGGAAAACCTTCCCATTGCTCAGCCAGGCAGTTGTTAAGTGAAGTGCATCTCATTTTATGACCTTTTTGGGGGGTCACGGCCGCTAAGGGAATCACTGCAGTCGTTAAGTGAACCTGGCTTCCACCCCTTGAAGATGCATGTTGTAAACCAGCTTGGAAAGTTACAAATAAAGGTAAAGGTTCCCCTCACACACACATGCTGGTTGTTCCTGACTCTAGGGGGCGGTGCTCATCTCCAAAGCTGAAGAGCCACAACTGTCCGAAGACGTCTCGGTGGTCATGTGGCCAGCATGACTCAACACTGAAGGTGCACAGAATGCTGTTCCCTTCCCACCAAAGGTGGTTCCTATTTTTCTACTCGCATTTTTATGTGCTTTCGAACTGCTCGGTTGGCAGAAGCTGGGACAAGGAACGGGAGCTCACTCTGTCATGTGGTGCTAGGGATTCGAACCGCCCAACTGCCGACCTTTGGGGTCGACAAGCTCAGCGTCTTAGCCACAGAGCGACCGTGTCCCTGGTAAGAGTTAAGGAGATAAGGCTAATTAGGGAAGCCATCTAGGGCAGTAAGAAATACAGAAACCTAATTAAAAGACCGGAATTGAAGATTTAAACTGTTGTTTTACAGCGTTTCTGATATTTTATAACATTTCTAACAGTATAAAAGGGAGACCATTCCCTCTCTTGGGTGCGGCTCTTCCAGTGGTGAAATTCATTTTTTTTTACTCCCGGTTCTGTGAGCGTGGCTTGGTGGCCATGATGTGGCTTGGTGGGCGTGGCTTGGTGGGCGTGGCAGGGGAAGGATACTGCAAAATCTCCATTCCCACCCCACTCTGGGGCCAGCCAGAGGTGGCATTTGCCGCTTCTCTGAACTGCTCAAAATTTCCACTACTGGTTCTCCGAACTACTCAAAATTTCTATTACTGGTCTCCGAACTACTCAAAATTTCTATTACTGGTTCTCCAAACTACTCAAAATTTCTATTACTGGTTCTCCGAACTACTCAAAATTTCCGCTACGGGTTCCCCAAACTACTCAAAATTTCCACTACCAGTTCTCCGAACTACTCAAAATTTCCACTACCGGTTCTCCAAACTACTCAAAATTTCCACTACCGGTTCTCAAACTACTCAAAATTTCCACTACTGGTTCTCCAAACTACTCAAAATTTCCACTACTGGTTCTCCAAACTACTCAAAATTTCCACTACCGGTTCTCCGAACTACTCAAAATTTCCACTATCGGTTCTCCAAACTACTCAAAATTTCCACTACCGGTTCTCCAAACTACTCAAAATTTCCACTATCGGTTCTCCAAACTACTCAAAATTTCCACTACTGGTTCTCCAAACTACTCAAAATTTCCACTACTGGTTCTCCAAATTACTCAAAATTTCTACTACCGGTTCTCCGAACTACTCAAAATTTCTACTACTGATTCTGTGAACGACTCAAAATTTCCACTACCGGTTCTCTAAACTACTCAAAATTTCCGCTACTGGTTCTCTGAACTACTCAAAATTTTCACTACCAGTTCTCTGAACTACTCAAAGTTCCACTACCGGTTCTCCAAACTATTGAAAATTTCCACTACAGTTTCTCCAAACTACTCAAAATTTCCGTTACAGGTTCTCCAAACTACTCAAAATTTCCACTACCGGTTCTCCAAACTACTCAAGCTTTCCACTACCGGTTCTCCAGAACCTGCTGGATTTCACCCCTGGGCTCTTCCCTTCATATCCTTGTCTGTGTTTGGAACTTGCGCACACCCTTTGATCAAAGATAAAATGCTGATGCTTATTCAAGCCTCTATGTCTAAGTCTCATTTTTGGCTCATTGCAGCTTAAACGTATCGTCAGAACTAACACCACAAACTTGCACCCAACTGGTTGGCTATCAACCTGTTGCTGAGGCTATTTTTAAGCAGTTTAGCAAATGTTTATGCTGGTTTCCAGGGAATATTTATAATAATTTATTTATTTATTATTTTATTAAATTTATACCCCGCCCTTCTCCTAAAAAAGGACCCAGGGCGGCGCACAGGCATCATTAAAATCATACAAAAAATACAAAAATCCAAAATTGTTAAAAACTAATTAAATATTCCCTGTGCTAAAATTAATAAAACTCTAAAATTTAAAAATTATCCCTATAAAAGTCAGAACGGGGGTTATGCTAGGCCGGCTTGTTGAAATAAATAGGTTTTAAGATGTTGGCGGAAAAGACGGAGGTCCACGATGGTGCATAGATCGGGGGGTAGGTCATGCCTACCAGAGGGCAGGGCCCGCCACAGAGGGCAGGGCCCGCCACAGAGGGCAGGGCCCGCCACAGAGGGCAGGGCCCGCCACAGAGGGCCTGCCACAGAGGGCAGGGCCTGCCACAGAGGGCAGGGCCCGCCCAGAGGGCAGGGCCCGCCACAGAGAAGGCTCTTCCCCTGGGCACCGCCAACCAGCATTGCCCAGCCGACGGTATCCTGAGAAAGCCCTCTCTGTGGGAGCGGATCGGTCTAAGGGATGTATGGGGCAGGAGGCAGTCGCGAATATACCCAGATGTTGTGGGGCTGTTTCCAGATCCAGCGAGTCCCTCATCCATGTTACTGAAAAGATGAAGCTGGGTAAGATGAGAAAGGAAAAAAAAATGGGGAAGTGTTTGGCCTCTTGAGGAAGTATTCAGTTCCAAGAAACAAGGAAGGAAGGTGATTGTGCATCACAGTTCCAAATTAAGACAGGCCTTCTTCCCATTCGTTCAGGAAGCTTTTGGCTATTTTAAGACTCTTGTGCTGATTTTCCTCCAAGGTCCCGTTTAGTTTCTTTGGCTTGTTCTCCCAGCAATTGTAACTGCGAGGGGGACCTTAGTGTCTTAGAGGAGGAACCGTGGAATATGAGCCAATGCTGTGCAACAGCAGCAGCCAAAGAAGCCAAAGAAGCTAATACAGTCCAGGGTTCAGTGGTGGGTTTCTGTAGGCTCGCACCTACTCGCGAGAGCCGGTTGGTGAAATTTAGAGAACCGGTGAGAGGGGGTTCCACCGGCGGACCTGGAAGTAAATCTGGCCCGCCGCTGCCAGTGACCGAATAGAAAGGAAAGGAAGGGAGGAAGGAAGGAAGGAAGGAAGGAAGGAAGGAAGGAAGGAAGGAAGGAAGGAAGGAAGGAAGGAAGGAAGAATTTATCATCACAATTGAGTCCAAAATTTTGGTTGCTAAGCAAGAGCGTTGTTAAATGAGTTTCACCACATTTTAAAAGGTGGCCACTCCCACCCTGTCACATGACTGCCAAGCCACACCCACAAAATAGGCCACACCTACAGAGTAGGTTCTAAAAATGTGAAACCCACCACTGCCGGGGTTGTATACACAGAGGCATAGAATCAAGATCACGTCAAGTATTAATACCGTTTTATAAAGCCCTAGTAAGACTAGAAGACCTCCAACTCTATTCTGATTGATATTGATACTGACCTCGCTTGGAATACTGCAACCAATTTGGGTTGCCATAGTACAAAAAACGTGTTTTTTAAAATCCTTTTTCAAATGACAACTGGACTTTATTTTTTTTTCCTTTGAGAATGTTTTGCTTCTCATCCTGGAAGCTTCTTCAGATCTTCAGAACTGTAATTCTTCAGTCCTTCAGAACTGAAGGTTGTGGCCCACCAGCAGAGCCGGACAGTGAGAAGGTTGGGGAGGAACATGGGCCAGTCCTGGAGGCCAGGGAAGGCTCCGATGAGGGCTCTGCATCAGAGGCAGAGATGGGGCCAGTGCCGTCTGGCAGTGATCAAGTGCCTAAAGAGCTAGGCAGCAGTGAGACAGAGGAACAGCTGGAGCCTGTTCCCGGTGTGCGCATGTGCAGAGCTGCCAGAAGAAAAAACAACGCAGAAATCAGAGTCGACTTGAGAGTAAAGCCACAGGTGGAAGGTGATTGGGCCCTCCCATAGGAAATAAAGGAGGAGCAAAAGGGGAGGGGGCTTTTGCAGGAAACAGTTTGTTTCAGGAGTGTGAAGATCTGTCCGTGAATCTCAGAGACTCTGTGCCCAGTCTTTCCTTGCACAGCACCTGCTTTGGAAAATATTTACATGGCAGCTTTCCAAGATTGATAAGGTCTGTAGTCATAAATATTCCTTTGAAAGACTGTTTGCCAGGCCTTTGCCAAATGTGAATGAGAGGAATTCACATTCGTTTAGTAAAATGGGTTTTGTCGGGACCAAAAAGACTCTGCCTCCTGCTTTTGGGGGAAGCCTGGGTCAAAACAGTCACAGTCACGTGACTGCAGGATGCTGTAAAGAGCTATAAATGTAGGACGGTTCCCAAGAGCATGCTGGCTGAGGAATTCTGGGAGTTGAAGTCCACAAGTGTCAAGGGTGCCAAGGTTGGGCAGCCCTGCTTTAGAACAAGGAGTGGACTAAGATGTCATAAGACTGGTATGAAGGCAGCATCTCACCCCGAACTTCTTCTGAACCCTGGGTCAAACTAGGGAAGAGGCTGAGTGGAAAAATGTAGAACTTGTGCCTGATTCCATTTCTGGAAGTTTCACAAAACGCCAACTCCATCTTCGCAGCCTGTCTTCACATTTCGATGAATTGTGTTGTTAAGGAATCTGTTTACTTGTGACAAGGAGCCCAGGATCCTAGCCAATTTCCTTCAGATTGGCATTTTATGGCTTAGAGGGAAAACAACCACAACAACCCAGATCTGTTTGTACTTTTCTTAAAAAGCAAAAGACAGCAAAACACAAGACAGAAAAAACAACAACCCCAATCTGGCAGATTGACTAATGATTTGCAGAATGCAGATTAAATGGCATCGACAGCACAGAATCCAGATTAACAGATTTCAGATTAAAAGGCCACGAAGGACTTTTGGAGGGGAAAAAAAGATTGGGCAGCCTTATTTTTCATTTATTTTTAATCGTGTCGGCCTTCTAAAATGCAGGCTGAGTTAGGGGAACCACGGAATTGAAGCAGGAACACCAACCTATGTGCAATTCATGGCAACCCCAGGGATGCGTCAGTTGTCAGGCACGGAGTTGTGCACAAACTCAATCCTTAGCTACACAATATGTCCCGTTTCATGAAAGGAAACGTAAGGAAGAGACCGAGGATGTTAACTAGCTTTGGTAATGAACCATCTGCAATCAAGCTAAGAGAACACCAAGAACGCAACGGAGGGGCTATAAATTTTGGATTCTGTCTTAAATTTGGCATGAAGCAGTTGAATGGGAGGAGGAATAAAAAAAAAAAAGATCCCCATTCAGGATACACTTCACATTGTCTCTTTAACAAGATTAACAAGATCTTGGGCAACAATCGCATCTATTCTTTAGACCGCATTAAATCTGCTTAGGCCACACAGATGCTAAAGGGGAAGCATTTGAGATGGTAACCCCAGCTAATTGCTCTCAAAATGATCTAACTGGCCATTGTAGCCCGGTGGACATCTATCTTAGCATGTTCCATCCAGTGCTGCCCTAAGGATGAAATATGACGTTAAGGATGAAATATGATTTCCAGTAGAACAGTGGTACTCATTTTTTGAGAAATATACAAGCTGTTTTTGCTTTTTCTAAAGATATTATCTCATGGGTTGAACTTCAACATCACAGATTATCTCAGGGGGCAGCAATCCATGGCTCTGGAGCCGCATGCGGCTCTTTCATCCCTCTGCTGGGCTCCTCATCGCCGGTTGGATCCACAATTGATAGGGTTTTCGGTTAGGACAGGTAGAGGAAAAAGGACGCCGCGCTAGGAGGAGACTCTATGGTGGGGGAACAGGATTTCCGGTCAGCTCCAGAATTGAATGGGGGGGGGGGCTTCCAGTTAGGACCTTTGTGGCTCTTTGAGTGTTTAAAGTTGCCTAACCCTGGATTATCTCCTTGGGTAGACACTTTGTGAATTCAGCCAGGCAAAAATGAAAGTAAGAACTTTAGAAGAATCCTGAGGATGGATCAGTCGAAGGTCCACTGAGCTCAAAATTGGCTGCCACCAAATGCAGTGGATGCAAAATTTGGGCCATTGAACATATTCTTTTCGATACTGAACTGTAAACAACACAGAACAGGAGGTCATTTGGGTTGAGAAAAAGCAAGAAGTTTTAAGTCCCATCCAGTTTGAGAGTCCATAGCTGAGGATGACTTGACCTTGGGGCTAAATAGATCCTATCTTACCCACTCTTTGTGGATGTCCTCAGTTTAAAGTGATGAATGAGTCCAGCTTTTCCTTATATCTACTGGCCAAGTAAGATTACTATCAAAAGAATATTTGTAGTTCAGGATCGAACTGTGGGGGTCCTTAGTAGTCAGTGAGTTTTGTGGTTTTCTTGCAGATGTTACATTACCCAACTAGGTAACATCATCAATGCATCAATAAGAATTCTATCTTCCAGTATGACCTTTATAAAGGACAAATAGTCTTTGATCAGATATTGTTTGAATTAAGACCAAGAACTATAAATTGACAATGGCAACTTCCTACAAAGAAAGTTTATATCAAATGTTCTATAGATGGCACTTAACACCCGTTAGGTTAGCTAAAATGTTTAAAAATTCGTTTAGCAAATATTAGAAATATAACCGAAACATGAGCACATATTATTATAGGTGGTGGATTTGAGTTAAAGTAAGTATTGTTTTGGAAATATACGTAAGTGGTTAGAAAAGACTATTGGAAAATAGTAGATCTTAACCCTGAACTGTTTTTATTAGGCATAATAACAGCAAAACTTAGAGGTGGAGATTAAGGATGTAATGTTTTGTCAAACAAATTAAATAACACAGATAACATGATGTTTGTTAAGCACAAACAAAATGTAAATATCAGAAAATCAATAAAAGTTTGAGTGTGTGTGTCTGTCTGTCTGTATGTATACATATACATATACTTGTGCCAGCTTAAAAATGTAACATATATATATACATACATATATAGCTCAAATCCCCCTGCAACTCAGACTAACATGAGCACAACCAGACCCCCACCCAAACAGAACATGCCCCCAGCCAATCAGAGCACAGCCAAACTCCCATCCAATCAGAGCACAGCCAAGCCCCCTACCAATCAGAACACACCTCCACCCAATCAGAATGCAGCCAAGCTGCCACCCAATCAGGTCACACCCCCACTGGCAGTTAAAAAGAGGAAACGGCTGAGATCTCACATTGCTCATGGAAGCACCAAGCCGGAAGCACCAGCCTGAAGATGATGAATGAGACTTCATCGAAACGTCATGAAGATACTTCCAATTTTATGCGGGAGAAAACCCGAACAACCAAAGACATACATACATACATACATATATACATACATACATACATACATACATACATACATACATACATACAATACACATACACGCACACACACTTAATTCTATCTTCCCCCCAAAAAAGAGTCTACAATTTCTCAGAGCCATTCACTCCAAATGAATGGTAGAAATAGAAGCGGCTACCAAAAAGTTGGGACGTGGTGGCTCAGTGGCTAAGACGCCGAGCTTGTCAATCAGAAAGGTTGACAGTTCAATGGTTCGAATCCCTGGTACCGTGTAACGGAGTGAGCTCCCGTGACTTGTCCCAGCTTTTTCCAACCTAGCAGTTCGAAAGCAGGTAAAAATGCAAGCAGAAGAATAGGAACTATCATTGGTGGGAAGGGAACAGCGTTCGGTGCGCCTTTGGCATTTAGTCATGCCAGCCACATGACCACGGAGACGTCTTTGGGCAGCGCTGGCTTTTCGGCTTAGAAACAGAGATGAGCACCACCCCCTAGAGTCAGGAACGACTAGCACATAGTTGGTCCCAGGTTCCCCTGCACCAACTCTTTCTATTAAAGACTATAAAGAATTTGCATTGTTTATGAGCAAGTCATCAAAGATTCGATATCCGAAACACAACCAGATGCCTGCTCTCCTTCTAAACCATTTTAAGTGCCGCCATTAAAAGAAAGTGGAATATGAATGGACTAATTGCATCTCCACTGCTATTTCCCCCTCCTCAAATAACTAGCAAACAAGGATTCCAGAGGAGAGATTTCAAAATTTCATTGCTATTAACTTTTTTTTTTTAAAGCCGCCCCGACAAATGTGGACGGATTTGAAAACCGCAGCAAGGGAAAGCAATAACATTCTCATTAGAGAGACTCCAGGAAGGAAATGGCTTTAGGAGCCAAGTCCCAAGAGAGAAACAAATCTTTTCCAGAACTCCCCCTTTCTTGGGGGAAGGGTGAAGAAGGCAAGAGAAGCTCTCCCTGCGCTGCAAGGAATGGAGAGACCCTGCAGAAATGTTGACTGGCGAGAAAAAGGTGCAATCCTAGCCCCATAAAATGTGGAGGCATTGGTGCATCGCTGTGCATTCCTCACAAGTCCCTTCTAGAGAGCTTCAAACTGGGTGGAAGAGGTGTGGAAGAGGCCAGGAGTAAAGTCCTTCGTAGCAGGAGTTTGAAGGAGAAATGCTGAAGCAACAATCTGGGCATTGGTCCACATCCCTCCCACAGCTGCAAATAACTCGGATTAAACAATATGGAATGGAATAGAATATTGGAATGAAAAAATAGAGGATAGAATAGAATAGAATGTGGAATAGTATAGTATAGAATATATAGTATAGAATAGAATAGAATATTGGAAAGAATAGAATAGAATAGAATAGAATAGAATAGAATAGAATAGATACTGGAATGAAAAAATAGAGGATAGAATAGATATTGGAATGAAGAATAGAGAATAGAATGGAATGGAATGTGGAATAGAATAGAATGTGGAATAGAATAGAATAGAATAGGAATATTGGAATGAATAGAATAGAATATTGGAATGAAGAATAGAGAATAGAATAGAATGGAATGGAGAAGGAGAGAAGAAGCAGAGAAAGAAAGAAGAATGGAGTGGAAAGGAGTGGAATGGAACGGAACAAGACAGAAAAATGCAGAATAAAATAGAGAAGAATCCAGAATAGAATAGAATAGAATAGAATAGAATAGAATAGAGGAGAGGAGAGGAGAGGAGAAATATATTGTACCAAATCAGTACAATAAAAAGTGCAGAATCCCCTTTTCATAAAATACAGAAAATTTGGGAAGATAGAATTCTTACTTATGTACTGATGATGTTGCCTACATGGGTCATGAAACGTCTGCAAGAAAACAAGCAAGCTCAGAGAATGCCAAGGATCGCTCATTTCCACCCTGAGCTACAAACCTTCTCTTCTATTGATAGAATTCTTACTTAGCCATTCACTGTAGGGGAAATTGGACTCATTCATCATTTTAAACTGGTTGGTTGGCATGCCATTGACCACAGCCTTTGCAATAAAGTCAAAACCATATTAATAAATCAACTCCTGACTCTCTCAGATGTGAATCCCTTTTCTGCTGATGGGTATATGCAATTTGATTTATACAAGAGGTCCTTCTGTGATGGGAATTTGGTGCAGCTTAGTGTGTGTGTGAGTGTGTGGGTTTTTTTCTTCTTCTAAAATTGATAATGACTTCCCATCTTTTGGAACACAGCTCTGGGTAGCTCACAACAATAATATAATCACAAACAATAAGAACAAAAATCAAGAAAAGCCTCGTCCATCAATACAAGAAAAATAAAGAATAACCAGATGCCTAATCCACAAACAAAATGAAAATCCTTTAACTCAGGGGTCTCCAACCTTTGCAATTTTAAGTCTGAAGGACTTCAGCAAAGCTGGCTGGAGAAGTTTGGAAGCTGAAGTCCTTCAGACTTAAAGTTGCAAAGGTTAGAGACCCCTGCTTTAACTGCATCCATTCACCTACTGTATGCAATCCAGAGCTTCGATTTTATTTCAGCCCAATTCCTGGCAGAAACAGCAGATCTGTACCACTTTTCAGACGGTTAAGAGGATGGTGACCCAGCAGATTTCAAAGGAAGGAGGTTCCACAAGGCAAATGTAGCCTTGTCAACCATGTTTTATGGCTTAGTGCAAGGTGTAACTGCAACCCATGGTTAACAACACCTTAGCACCAGGCGCAAAGCCAACCCATGGGCCATTAGAGAGCCTTTGCTGCATGCATAATTGCATATGCACATGTCTATACATTCACAAGAATTGTGAGGTGCAAAACCGCCTTGCAATTCCTGTTGTGGTGCCCACTGAGGTCTTCCTTCTGCCCCGGGGACCATTGAAGCAGCCACACGACGCATCACCAAGATCACGTGAAGTTTTACCAAAATATAGAAAACATGCTGAGCCTCTAGAAAGAGTGCAGAGAAGAGCAACCAAGAGGATTAGGGGACTGGAGGCTAAAATATTTGAACGACGATTGCAGGAACTGGGTAGATCTAGTTTAACGAATAGAAGGACTAGGGGAGACATGATAACAGTCTTTCAATATCTCAGGGGCTACCCCAAAGAAGAGGGAGTCAAGCTATTCTCCAAAGCACCAAAAGGCATGACAAGAAGCAATGGGTGGAAACTAATCAAGGAGAGAGGTAAACTACATAGAACTAAGAAGAAATTTCCTAACAGTTAGAACAATTAATCAGTGGAACAGAAGTTGCCTCCAGAAGTTGTGAATGCCCCAACACTGGACGTTTTAAAGAAGAGAGTGGACAACCATTTGTCTGAAATGATGTAGGGTTTCCTGCCAGAGCAGGGGGTTGGACTAGTGGACCTCCAAGGTCCCTTCCAACTCGTTGTTGTTGTTGTTGTTATTGTAAATGCAGGGCTTTTCTGCAGTGGGCCAAAGCTATCTGAGCCAATTGTCATTCCCATCTGTTAACAGGAATTGCATTCTCAGCCAAGCCAGCCGAATCTTTTAAAGACCATTTTCCCCTCGCTGATAAACAAACAGCACAGAAGGACTAATTATAGCCTCTTTTCCTTCAGGCTGGCAATTACCAATGACACAAAATAACCTCCACTCACAAGCAGCGGCTGCTGGAGCTCATTATCAAGAGGCTGAGCGAGATACTTTCTTTCTTTCTTTCTTTTTTTCATTACCGCATCAGCCAAAAATACATTGAAATATCTCGATCTATCTATCTATCTCCAAAACCGAGGTCGTCCCTTTCATAATTGCCAGTGGCAAGACGAAAGAAATGTGGATTTTACAGGGTCTGGGTGAAATGAGGTTCTTTCCCACCTGCCAGGCCAGATTCCATAACCGGGGGAAGGGATGGAAACTGAACAAGGAGAGATTCAACCTACAAACAAGGAGACATTTTTCTGACCGTGAGAACAATCAACTCATGGGACAGAAGTTGCCTTCAGAAGTTGTGGGAGCTTCATCCCTGGAGGCTTTCAAGAAAAGACTGGACTGACATGTGTCAGAAATGGTGCAGGGCCATGATGGCGAACCTATGGGACACCTGCCATAGGTGGCATGTGGAGCCATTTTTCAGGGCACGTGAGGTGTGGCCCTGTCAGCTGGCCAGCGCGCATGTGCATGGTGGCCAGCTGAGTTCAGCCTTCTTTTGAGGCCATTTTTTTGCGCCCCGGAGGCTTCAGAGAAGCTCCTGAAGCCTCTGGAGGGCCTCTGGCGGGGAGGGGGGGGGAGTGGAGGGGCTGTTTTCGCCCTCCCTATGCTCCTAAAAAGCCTCTGGAGCTTGGAGAGAGCGAATAAAGCACACCAAAAATGGGGTGGGAGCACTGGTCATGCGTGCATGCGCCTGGGGTCATGCACATAGAATTATGGGTGTGGCACACCCATTTTTCAGGGCACGACCTAGCTATCTGCGGGATCGGATCCTGCCCCATACTTCCTCACGGCCGATTCGCTCCCACAGAGAGGGACTTCTCCGGGTGCCGTCCACTAGACTTTGTCAGCGGGCGACGCCCAGGGGAAGGGCTCTCTCTGTGGCGGGCCCAGCCCTCTGGAACGACCTTCCCCCCGACATTAGAACCACCACGGACCTCCGCACCTTCCGTCAAAAATTAAAAACACACTTTTTCTGCTTGGCCGGCCTAGGGTAGTCTCTTCCTTGGGGTTTTTTAGGGTTGTTAGTTTTAATGGGTATTTTAGCGCAGGGATAAGTAGTTTAATTGATTTTTATCTTTTGTATTTATTGATGTATATCTTTTATGTGTTTTAGTTTTCCCTGTGCACCCCTCCGAGTCCCCTAGGGGAGAGGACGCGGTATATAAAATTAAACAATAATAATAATAATAATAATAATAATGCACAACTCCCTTGCTCTTTCCCCCACTTTTGGCACACGAGCCAAAAAAAGGTTCGCCATCACTGGTGTAGGGTCTCCTACTTGGGCAGGGGGTTGGACTAGATGACCAACGAGGTGCCTTCCAACTCTGTTAATCGAATTCGTTGGGATTTATTTTGTAACACGTGAGTTTAAAAAAAAAAAGAATTTTGAGGACTATGCTCTCTCATATCCTGGAATAGAGGCAGCTGTGGGGCTCGCAGGAGTTTGGAAGCACCTCCAGCTAAGATTCTCTGCAGTTTGGAGAACCTCCAAATCTCACTCCTAGCCCGGGGAAGGCAAAAACAACTCCCCTGCCATGGTGCAGGAGGCTGATTAGGCCATGCCCACCCAGTAGCCAGGCAGAGAACCCCTTGCTAAAATTTTTGAAGGCCACCCCTGAAAAGCGGTAGTAGCTGGCTGGGGAATTCTGGAAGTCCTCAAGTGTTTAAAGTTGCCAAGGTCGGACACTCCTGATCAAGGCCGTTCCTTATGGTACAAGAACGGGCCCTCTCTTCCCACTCCAAAGCAGCAAAGTGGAAGTCATTTAATTGCCGCTCACCATCATGCCTTCCCCGCAATCTGTCTGTTTTCTTTCTTTCCTTCTTTCTCTTCCTCTTTGCCTCCCACGTTGCTCGCACAGCCCTTGGTGTAGCTGCCTAGTCTATTAACTGCACGGCAAAGCCGGAGATCAACGCCGCATCTGAATAATCTGCATCGGAAATGCAACTAATCCGGGCACGTCCCGAAAGGTTGAGTCTCGAAGTCTAAACGAGCCCCAGGTATTAAGGTGAAGTCTCAGGGGAAGAGCCTACACTTCTTGCCCTGCGAGATTCCGTCACAGCAAGTGGCATTACAAAGATTTATCTGCAGGATTAAACGTTGTAAATGAGAATACGCTGGAGATGCCCAATTAAATCTTGACTAAGCTCACAAAAGCTTAGCTGGGTTCTAACTTAGATTGGTTTTCTATGGTTCTCCCAGTTGCAATGGATGGCTGTGAAAGTTGGACCATAAGGAAGGCTGAGCGCCAAAGAATGGAGGTCTTTGAACTCTGGTGCTGGAGAAGACTCCTGCGAGTCCCTTGGACTGCAAGGCCATCCAACCGGTCAGTCCTAGAGGAGATCCACCCTGACTTCTCTTTAGAAGGGCAGATCCTGAAGAGGAAACTCAAAGACTTTGGCCACCTAAGGAGAAGAAAGGTCTCCCTGGAGAAGAGCCTCATGCTGGGAACGATGGAGGGGAAAAGAAGAAGAAGGGGATGCAAAGAAGGAGGTGGTTGGATGGAGTCACTGAAGCAGCAGGCGTGACCTTCAATGGACTCCAGAGGATGGTAGAGGACAGGAAGGCCTGGAGGAATGTGGTCCATGGGTCAGACAGGACTTCACAACTAACAACTTAGGTTGGGGACTGTTGGGAAACCTCTAGGCCTGAGTCAAAAGTTGGGGGGAAAAACACCCAAGACAAAGACAATAACTCACTTTAGGACTCTGATTACTCCAAATCCTCAACTCCTCCAATGAAGTTATCTGGAGTCAACCTTGATTTGAGAAAGCCTTTGACAAAGATGGAGACCATAGCTCAGAGCTCACTCAACCTGTCATATATTTGCATCCATAGCACTTACCTATTCATATTGGATCTGCTACCAATTATTGAAAACCAACTGGAGGAAATGATTCCTTCCCAGGCATGATCCATCGTTAACTTATCATGGACATAGAACAGAGTTCGTTTTCCTCCTCCTCCTCCTCCTCCTCCTCCTCCTCCTCCTCCTCCTCCAGCACTTGAGGCCATTGTTAAGTGAAGTTGGCTGTCCCCATTGATTTTGCTTGTGGGAAGCCAGCTGAGAAGGTTGCAGATGATCATCATGTGATCTGGGACACTGCAAATGTCATAAGTACATGTTGGATGTCAAATGCCCAAATACTGATCACATGACTGCAGGGATAGTCTTTAAGAGCAAGGACTGCACACTTTTCTGCACTGTCATAACTTCATATGGTTGCTAACTGAATATTCGTAAGTGGATAACTACCATATTTTTCAGACTATAAGACACACCGGTGTATAAGACGCACCAAGATTTCGAAGAGGTAAGTAAGATAAAAAAGTTTTGTCTTCCCCAGCCTCTGCAGGCTTCACCAAAACGGGGGCTTTTTCCCCTTCCCCCAGCCCTGTTGAAGCCTGCAGAGTGGTTCTGGGGGTGGGAGAAGGCAAAAACACCAAACAGCCCACTTTTCACAAAAATGGGATGCGGGGACAGGGCCTCAGGAAGCCGAAAATGGCTATATTTGGTGTATAAGATGCACCAACATTTCCACACTCTTTTAGGTGGGGAAAAAGGTGCGTCTTATACTCCGAAAAATATGGTACCTGTCATTGTCAGAATTCTTAGTCAACAAAATGGAATCTGTATTTGCTCCAGGAAGCTCTCTCTACAAATGGTCTCCCTGGTCACTTCAGCTTTCTCCCTTTATTCCTTCCTTATTTACCCCCACTTTTCCTGTTCTAGATCAGTCTGTACAGTCTGTATTCATTTGTACTTTGTTTTTTAAAACTCTCCGTAAAATATTATTAAAAGAAAAAGGACAAGGGCAATTTCTGTATCCTCCAGATAGATATTATGCCAAAATGAAACCATGAAAAAAAAAAGGTTATTCCCAGGAGTTTGATTTATTTTAGAAAATACATATGCGCCAAAGATACTCCGAAATAGAAATATCCAAGGCAAGGAATTGTTGGTAATAACTACGGGAGGAGAAATGAACGCTGAATCAACATTTCGGGGGGGGGGGAATTCACTGGTCAGCAACAAGCTGCATTTTTTGCACAAATGACCTTTAGTAGGATTTTTGCTATTTCATTATTGACAGGAGAGCAGAGTTACTCTTGCAGTTTCCACTTGCCAAGTGGCATCTACTGTACAAGAAGAAGCTAAATTTGGACCTCTGGAGAGGAAAGTGCCTTGAATTCATTTTCCTCTTCTCTGTTTACAACAGAATGGATTGTTCCGGCAGCTCTGCTTATCCCAAACAGACCCCCAGTTCTACAAGACCTGGAGACAATCCATGACAAGTGCCTCAATGATACCCCCCCCCCCAAGGGCCAGAGTTTTACATCGTTGGCCTATATCAGGGGTGTCAAACGTAATTTAATTGAGGGCCGCATCAGGGTCGTGTTTGACGTCGGGGAGCCGGGGATGTGGGCATGGATGGAGTGGGTATGGCCAGCTCCACATCACTCATTGGGACTCTGTTTTCAGCCTCCATGCAAGATCTCCTCCCTAAACTCCATTTTTACTGGCAGAGGGCTGCAGGAGGCTGTCACGGCCCTCCCGAACTCGATTTTCTCTGGCGGTGGCACCACAAGTCAGTCCTTTGCTGTTTCTAGGGTGGCACTGTGGGCCAGATCTAAGCACCTTGAGGGCTGGATCTGGCCCATTGCAGATACATGGCAGAGGTGGTATTCAGCAGGTTCTGACTAATTCTGGAGAACCGGTAATGGAAATTTTGAGTAGTATGGATAACTGGTAAATACCACCTCTGGCGGGCCCCGCCCCCATCTATTCTCTGCCTCCCGAGTCCCAGCTGATTGGGAGGGAATGGGGATTTTACAGTATCCTTCCCCTGCCATGCCCCCGAAGCCATACCCACCAATACACGATCACAGAACCGGTAGTAAAAACATTTGAATCCCACCAGCACACCAGAGGTGAGTTCCTACAGGTTCGGACCAGTTCTGCCAAGTAGGTAGTAACTTGGCCTGCCATGCCCTCAAATCAGTTCTACGGGCACAACGCCATCTTGATTTTTGGTTCTGCGCATGCGCAGAGTAA
Organism: Rhabdophis nuchalis; assembly: GCA_039707465.1. Classification (NCBI taxonomy): domain Eukaryota; kingdom Metazoa; phylum Chordata; class Lepidosauria; order Squamata; family Natricidae; genus Rhabdophis; species Rhabdophis nuchalis. The sequence goes on along the minus strand of CM077653.1, from coordinate 5,028,231 downwards.
TCTTCATTTCAAAAAGAGAGGAGATCAACCCCGACTGCTCTTTAGAAGGGCAGATCCTGAAGAGGAAACTTAAATATTTTGGACACCTAATGAGAAGGAAGAAGGACTCCTTGGAGAAGAGCCTCATGTTGGGAATGATGGCGGGCAAAAGAAGAAAGGGGTGACAGAGGAGGAGGTGGCTGGATGGAGTCACTGAATAATAATAATAATAATAATTTTAATACTTGTAAACCGCACCCTCTCCCCACAGGGACACGGGGCGGTGCACAGGAAGAATAAAAACAATAACTATATACAACATTTCATATTAAAAATAAATTAAACAATACCTGTGCTAAAATACCCATTAAAACTAACTAAACTAAAAATCCCCAATAAACCCAAAAACAGAGGAGTAACTATCCCAGGCCGGCAAGGCAGAAGAAGTGTGTTTTTAGTTTAAGACGGAAGGAGCGGAGGTCCGTGGTGGTCCTAATGTCGGGGGGGAGGTCGTTCCAGAGGGCTGGGCCCGCCACAGAGAGAGCCCTTCCCCTGGGTGTCGCCCGCTGACAGAGTCTAGTGGACGGCACCCGGAGAAGTCCCTCTCTGTGGGAGCGAATCGGCCGTGAGGATGTATGAGGCAGGATCCGATCCCGCAGATAGCAGTCGGCGTGAGCTTAAATGGACTCTAGAGGATGGAAGCAGTCGGCGTGAGCTTAAATGGACTCTAGAGGATGGTAGAGGACAGAAAGTCCTGGAGGAACATTGTCCATGGGGTCACGATGGATCTGATACACCTTTGCAACTAACAACAACAGCAACAATTCTTCTATTCCTCCATTCCATTCATATTTAACAGCTCAGAAGGCCAGATATTGCAAAGTTTGCTGATTGGCTGACAAAATGAGGCCTCCTGCACTACAATAAGCCCTAGATTGTCAATGGGCCCATGAAAAGAACAGAGTCTGAGAAGGCCTATGTGATTTTAAACCTACTTAAGCTGGGTTCAAAGCATAAGCTAAGCCTGGAAGCATCTTGGTGACTTCTACGGCATGAATGCAGCCACTCTAGTTTATCAAATACCTTCGAGGCTTAGCATAATTGCTTCCGATTGTGGCTGTTTAATCAAACTATTATTTAAGTAACTTCGTGTGCTGTGAGAACTTGAGCCTCGTCTGCCTGAAATCAGTGTTCAGGAAAAAATCTTCTCAGACTCTTTATTTCCCCAGAGTCAACTCCCACCCCCACCTTTGTTAACACTCTTAGAAACAGCTCCATTTTCTCAGAAGATGCTCTCCCGTTTCTTTTCACAACTCAGCCTCATTTCCATGTGCAAACTTCTCAAATGATGCTAAGCCTGGGGCATCCATGAACCATAAAGGAAAAAGCGACGAGCAGGTTGCTAAAATGTTAATGCCACTTGCAAGATGAAATAAAACATCCGTGAGAAAAATAGGTGGGGGGGGGGGAAATCCATGCTAATAATGAGCTGCATCTCGCCTTAAATGCCCAGAGAATTTCATTGCTCTTTGAGGAAATTAATGAAAATATCCCCCTCTTTTTCTGCCCGCCAATAGCTAGAAAAATTTGCAAGAAGACCTTGGCATCCAGCAATCGTTTTAATAGTTCTCTGCATCTTCTCCGGCTAATGGGAGGCTCCTAATTTAATCAACCAATTTTACCGGAGTGAAAGAACTAGGTAGGCCCAGTTGGATTGCTTTAAAAACCTTTTATAGGCCGCAAAGAGCATTAGGAATATAAAGTGCCGCGTGAGCAGTTCATTTTTGTTATCGGCTTCCAAAAGCACCCATCATCCTTGGCTATATATTGCTTCCTTTCCTCCATCATGTTTACTACACGCCTTTAAACGAAAAGGGGTTGGACATTTTTATTTCATACTAGCTGATAAGTCAGTGCTGCCTGGATATTTATTTACCCCAACCTTCGTTCTATGAATGTCGCTGCAATTTCTAATGTTGGATTTTCCCCCTTACCAGAGGGAGCCCCCTTGTGCAGTACGGTGAAGCTGTCACCATGGCAACTCCACTGGTTGTACAGTAGAAGCCGTTTTACGGCAGTACAGTAGAAGCCATTTTAAGGCACAACAGGCTGTATCTTAACAGAACACACACTCCGAGGGGGTCTTAGGGGTGTCTTATCCCCACAGTAATTGCTTCCAGAAACTGTCATCTGTGTACCAAGTTTGGTTGAAATTGCTTGAGGCATTCCAGAGTTCTGCTGGAACCACACACACACACACACACACACAGAGAGAGAGAGAGAGAGAGAGAGAGAGAGAGAGAGAGAGAGAGAGAAAGAAAGAGAGAGAGAGAGAAAGAGAGAGAGAGAGAGAGAGAGAGAGAGAGACATTTATATATATACTAGCTGATAACCTGGCATTACCCAGGTATTTATAGACGTAGAAGCGTTTGTCTGACAGGGAGCCATTGAGAGGGCGCTTTCTTCCCACTACTCCCATGCCCATCATCCCTTCCCGTTCCCATGCACTCCTCTTTTTCACCCTGTCTACGATCCTGGCACTTTGCCCCAAATCCATCAAGCGCTTCCCCATTGGTCCACTGGAAGGCAAATGTCACAGCTCGCTTTCCAGTGGAAGCTGTAAAGAAACTGACATCCCAAACAATTGCCACTCTAGGACGCCGCACTTGCTGTCCTTAGTGGCCCAGGCATTCCAGAGTTATGCTGGAACACACACACACACACAAACAAACACACACCAGGGGTGTCTTACCCACCCAGTATTTGTTTCCAGGGGGTAAGTCACCTGTGTACAAAGTTCGGTTGAAATTGGTCGAGGCGCTCCAGAGTTATGCTGGAACAAACATACATACATCTATGATATAAAATAATAGATAGATAGATAGATAGCACATCACTCTCACAAGCCATAATTCTAATGCAGGGCCAAAAGCATCTAAAGGCGAACTCACTTATCTCAATCATTTCGGTTACCTTGAAATGATAACCTAGGTAGCTCACTAGGAAACACCTTTGAGTTTCAAAAAATACCTGTCTAATTGCTGGAGAAATCATTTCAAAGTCCTGTGCTACCGATCATGTATTTTTACAGCCTGTGACTCAGAGGAAAATACTGATTAAGAGATGGACCAATCTTTCCAGTAAAGACCTCGGTAGACCAGTGGGATGGGAAAATATTAGCAAGTGACGCTTTGAAGGAACACTGCACTGTACTTCTGCTGATCACCGGCTGCCAGCAGTTGAGCAGTTCGAATCCCACCAGGCTCAAGGTGAATTCCGCCTTCTATCCTCTGAGGTGGGTAAAAGGGGGACCCAGATTATTGGGATGGGGGCATTAGGCTGACACCGTAAATCACTTAGAGAGGGTTGTAAAGCACTGTGAAGCGATATACAAGTCTACGTGCTATTGTTATTTAATCTGGCAGTCTCCAAGCTGAGATACCCCAGAAATTCCATCAATTCCTAAACTTGGTGTGTGAACCTTGTAATCCAGTACACGCCAACTGTGCTTATATTGTCATCAGGTTTGTTTACTATTTTACCTCCGCCATCATGGTTTGTGTACCATAATTTATGGCTCAAAGTTTGAGGTTAGCTAATTGTGGTCGAGTCAACCAGAAATGTGAGAGAAGTTAATTAGTTACTCTGAACGATCCTTAATTATGGTGAGCCTGGAATGCATTTCTCTGCACCATAAAAAGGGCTCTTTAGACCACAGGGCTTGTCAATGTGACTGACAGGAGGTTGACGTTTTCCAGGATGTAAGGAGCGATGGCTTAGAGCAGGGGTGTCAAACTCGATTTCATTAAGGGGTGCATCAGGGTTGTGTTTGACCGTGTGTGTGTTTGTGTGTGTGTGTGTGTGGTCAGCTCAATGTCACTCGTGTCAGCTGGACGTCACTCATGTTCAGCCATGACAGCCTCCTGCAACCTTCTGCCAGTGAAAACAGAGCACGTGCAGGGGCCATGTGTGAGCTCTGTTTTCTCTGGCAGAGGGCTGCAGGAGGCTATCGCAGCCTAAAACAGAGCCTGGGAGGGCTGCACGCGGCCCTCCAAAGCTCTGTTTTCGCTGGCAGAGGACTGCAGGAGGCTATCACAGCCTAAAACGGAGCCTGGGAGGGCTGCACGCGGCCCTCCAAAGCTCTGTTTTCGCTGGCAGAGGGCTGCAGGAGGCTATCGCAGCCTAAAACGGAGCCTGGGAGGGCTGCACGCGGCCCTCCAAAACTCGGTTTTCTCTGGCAGAGGGCTGCAGGAGGCTATCACAGCCTAAAACGGAGCCTGGGAGGGCTGCACGCGGCCCTCCAAAGCTCTGTTTTCTCTGGAAGAGGGCTGCAGGAGGCTATTGAAGCCTAAAACGAAGCCTGGGAGGGTTGCATGCAGCCCTCCAAAGCTCTGTTTTCTCTGGCAGAGGCAACACAGGCCAATCCCACCGGGCTGGATGCAACCCCGCAGCTTTGAGTTTGACACCCTGGCTTAGAGCAAATGGCCTAGTCCACAAAGGTAGGTCACCCAACCATCTAGCCAACCTTGGCTGACCTACAAAAAAGCTATATAGAATTGGATTTGGTTGATCTAAGGATGGGGGGAATCTCTGGACATCCCAGGACATTAAGAGTACGTTAGGAAGTTGAGAAATAGTCTTTGGGTTTGGAATGCCTTCTCTGAACCCGAGAAGGGTTCTCTAGACCACAGGGCTTGTCAATATGACTGACAATATGACTCTCTTCTTCCTTTTGCCTCTCTCCTCTCTCCTCTCTTCCACACTCTTTATCTCAGAGCCCTCTGAGCGGGCTCCATTTTATGTTGATGGTATTAGTAATATCATTTCAATAAACATCTTTAATTTTAACATATATCCTTTTTTTTAAAAAAAAAGGAAAAAGAAAAGAAAAGAAAAGTATACCTGCTTTCCTGAAAATAAGACCTTCCCAGATAATAAAACCAATTGGGCTTTTGAGTGCATGTGCTAAAATAAGCCCTCCCCTGAAAATAAGCCCTCCCTGAAAATATTGCGGCACAGCAGCAGCCATGGGGTGACCACGCTCGCTGCCTCCTGCACCTCAAAAATCATAAGACCTCCCTGAAAATAAGGCCAAGTGCTTATTTAAGAAAAAAATAAGACCCTGTCTTATTTTTGGGGAAACACGGTCATAATTTAACAATGGCAGTGATTTACGGTGTCCAGAAAGGTCGCAAAATGGGAGAAAACTCACTTAACCACTGTCTTGCTTAGCCACAAAAATATTTGGGTGGTCGTAAGTCAAGAAATGTTTGTAGTTTTGCCATAAGGTCAACAGGAATTGAGCTTGAACGCAAGAGAGATTTTTGCTTCACTTACAAAGCGCCAGCCAAAAACACCTCCAAGAATGCTAGAAGAATCTGGCACCAGCTTTTCTCTCTCGTTCTTGGCTCTGCCCTCAACGCTTCATGGGAAAGAAACTGATCTCCTGGCCCCTCCAGGCTGTCCTTTGATTGCCACTCTGGTTTGAAATGCCCTCTAATATGCCAGATGTTCTTGGAGGTGCGGCTTTCACCCTCTCATCTGTGGTTTGGAAGATGGAGAACAGATGACTCCAAGCTGACCAACCTTGTAAGACAAACAAGGGTTGTAAAACCCTTCGCCAGCCTTTTTCTCTCCCCCCTCCCGCCCCCTTGTAATGGCAACCTACACTAGAAATCACCACGGATTGTGCAACGATGTGCATAGCAGGATGTGATGCGCGTAGTCGTGCAATCGGTGGTGATTCACCTCCACGTTTCTCTGGCCTAAGTCTCGGTGCACAGACAGCATCTCAGCGTCTCATTCCGCTCTGCCAACGTGTGCTGATGGAAACCTCCATCACGTCCTTAAAAACGTAAAAAAATAGAGGTGGAGGAATCAAGGCTGAAATTCTAGATGTGGCCCTTTGATCAATTGAGCAAGACTCAATGGGAATTGAGCAGCCCTGCAGGAGAGAAAAGGGAGTCACGGATTTCTTTGGGATTCATCAATATTCATTCACGAAACTGTGAACAAGCCACGGCTTGGCCTGGGGATTTCCCAGTTCCATCAGGCTGAGAGTCATGTCAGGTTTTGTTCACATGTTAAGAGGACCTCTTCCTCCTCTTATCTCTCTTCCTCCTATCTCTTCCTCCTTCCCCCCTCCCCTCTCCTCCTCCTCCTCCTCTTCTTTCTCTTCCTCCTCCTCTTCTTCTTTCTCTTCCTCCTCTTTTTCTCCTTCTCCTTCTCCTTTTCTTTCTCTTTTCTTTCTCCTCCTCCTTCTTCTTTCTCTTCCGCCTCCTCTTCTTCTTTCTCTTCCTCCTCCTCCTCCTCCTCTTCCCTCTCCTCTTCCTCCTTCTCTCTCCTCCTCTTCCTCTCCTCTCTCCTCCTCTTCTTCTTTCTCTTCCTCCTCCTCTTCCTCCTTCTCCTCCTCTTCTTTCTCTTTTCTTTCTCCAACTCCTTCTTCTCTTCTTTCTCTTCCTCCTCTTCTTCTTTCTCTTCCTCCTCTTCTTTCGCCTCCTCCTCCTCTGCTTCCTTCTCTCTCTTCCTCTGTCCTCTCCTCTTCCTCCTCTCCTCTCTCCTCCTCTTCTTCTTTCTCTTCCTCCTCCTCTTCTCCTCTTTTTCTCCTTCTCCTCCTCTTCTTTCTCTTTTCTTTCTCCACCTCCTTCTTCTCTTCTTTCTCTTCCTCCTCCTCCTCCTTCCCCATTCTCCTGCCAAAATCTGGACTGTTCAATATAATGGTTTAGTATCTCCTTGCTTCCATCTCCTGGCCATCTGGATTGTTGCAGTCCAAATACGTTAGATATAATTAGGGGAGGTTAAACAGAGGTGGGTTGTCTGGGCGGGTGGGGGGAGCCTCCCGCTGCTGCTATTATCGGTTCTCCTGATCCAGGTTGAACCAGGAGCAACCCATCTCTGGAGTTAAACCTCTTTGCATTTCCCTACTTCTGTCTACAAAGGTTTAATCGGAAACATGGCGGGAACTGGAAAAGGGATCCTGGTAGGCCCCACGTGCCGTCCTGTATGAACTCCAAGCTTAACACCACAGGCTTGATGAAGAGAAGGGCTGTTGGTGACTCTCTGTCCCCCAGGTAAAGAACCGCAAATCCTCACCTTGCTGGATGAAACGAGCAGAAACCCTCAAGGACACCCAAGAGGCATCCGAAGCCAAGCTTCTTGGGAGACTAAATGTCACACTCAGGGAAGGTCAATAAAAAAGGAAACCACCAACCACCGTCACAGAGGAAATCAGCCTCGCAACTGTCAGCAAACCAAACCCTGTGTGCAAAAGCAACTTGGGAAAGCCACATGCTTTGGTCTACTTTGTGCGCCAAAGCTGCACGACAAAACCAGGGAGGAACCTGGCTCGAAAATTTGCATTCAAATCGCCTGTTTATCAGAACACGGAAAGTGGTCCTTTGCCAACCGAGAAGAAACACACACACACACACACACACACACACACACACACACACACCTCTTTCAGTTCCAGCTCCTGGGGCAATATTTTCTTTTTAGACTTTTTTAAATTACAACTGTGACGCTCCCTCCTTTCATCCAGGAGCTTAAGGCAGGCCGATGAGAGCATTTCCTCCTGCAATTTATTTATTGTTTTTCTCTCCACCCCAAACATCCTGTCAGATAAGTTGGCCCGGGGCTGGCAGCGAAACCGCCGAACTTGCCCGAGTTTTGAGGATGAAGCTGATAAGGAAAACCCACCCACCCCATCCGCTATTTGGAGCCCAGCACTTAATCGTTATGGGGCCCCTCTTCCCCCCCCCCCCTGCAGCAAGAGAAGAGGAGAGGGTCAAATGGATTTGTTTATCCCAAAGAGGAGAATATATTGAGCCTTCTTTCTGTTCTGAAACGGCTTCCGGATTTTGGCGCTTGCCATGAAAATTAAATAAATAAACGGAAGTTTGCTTTCGTGAACGAGAGAGGCCGATTGTTCTAGAAGTGGCTTGTACATACTGTGGTGTAAATGCAAAAAAGTTGTGGTTTTAATGTTGTTATCTTCTACTGTGCTAAAGAGTCATCTCCCCATCCCATCCCATCTCCTCCCTCCTCTTTTCTCTTTTCTCCCCTCCCCCTCCACACACTCTCCTTCCTTATATTCTCAGTCTGTTCTTCTATTATCCCAGTTGCAATGGATGGCTGTGAAGGTTGGACCATAAGGAAGGCTGAGCACCAAAGAATGGAGGCCTTTGAACTCTGGTGCTGGAGAAGACTCCTGCATTGAGTCCCTTGGACTGCAAGGCCATCCAACCGGTCAGTCCTAGAGGAGATCCACCCTGACTGCTCTTGAGAAGGCCAGATTCTGAAGAGGAAACTCAAAGACTTTGGCCACCTAATGAGAAGGAAGGAAGGACTCCCTGGAGAAGAGCCTCATGCTGGGAAAGATGGAGGGCAAAAGAAGAAGAAGGGGATGGCAGAGAAGGAGGTGGCTGGATGGAGTCACCGAAGCAGAAGGCGTGAGCTTCAATGGACTCCAGAGGATGGTAGAGAACAGGAAGGCCTGGAGGAACATTGTCCTTGGGGGTCACGATGGGTTGGACATGACTTCACAACAACTAAAGAAATAAATAAAGCAAGCAGAGGAAGAACCCTACAGAAGCTGCTTTAAAGCTGATGCAACTCGGATCTCTGTTTTCCACAATGGCTATGCAATATCCTCCTGCAAAGGTCATTTGTGGAACATGTCGCAAGCCTCTTCTTGCTTCTAACATGCCCAACAAGCTGGGCCACTTTGCCGGTGAGAAGCACTTCCTGTTAACTCCAGAGCCTAGAAACCTCCGTGGGAGCACAGCTGAATTGTAAGAAACAAACACACATCTAGGTTGATATAGCCCAGCTAGTTTTCCTTGAGGCTTCTGTGTCTACCCATAAAGCACCTGTCAACCCTGAAGCTGACCTGAGCGAAGCCATCTTGGAGCTTCAGTGTTGCCACACTGGAGCTGAGGGATAGGGATGGGGGGAATTGAGGTAGCTGGGGTAGTGTAGCCAAAAATCAGATACTTTCTCTTGGGAACCAAGGTCACACCTGGCCGGAAGAAGGAGGGGTGGTGTCACCAGGCAACCAAACAGCGCCTTGATTGGACCATGTGACGGATTGTTTGGGGAGGGGGAAACATTTTAATTAGGTGAAAACTGGGAACCTTCAAAGTCAGTTTTCACCAGCACTATGCCAATATGACATATCCAATAAACGCTTCGGGGCAAAGGGCCAGGATTGTAGACAGGGCGGAAAAGAGGAGCACATGGGAGGTGGAAGGAGAGGGTAAGGATGACGGGCATGGGAGCAGGAGGAAGAAAGACCCCTCTCAATGGTTCCCTGTCAAACAAATGCTTAGGGGCAAAGGGCCAGGATTGTAGATTGGGCGGGAAAGAGGAGCACATGGGAGGGGGAAGGGAGAAGACAGGGATGATGGACTTGGGAGTAGGGGGAAGAAAGGCTCCACTCAATAGCTCCCTGTCAGACAAACGCTTTGATGTCTATAAATACCCGGGCAATCCCGGGTTATCAGCTAGTATCCAACGGATAAATAGTTTTATCCAATAAAACTATTCTTTGAGGAATCTACCTGCCTCGGGGTTTTGTTGCTGTGGGTATGTTATTTGTAACTTTGACAGCACTTGTAAAATATGAATCGTTTTCTGCCTGGCAAGCAAGACCAATCGCAACGCTCTAAAACTGCTCTACCCTTGTATCTCCTCTTCTCTCTCCCCGCCACCCACCAATTTGGAAGAGTCCTTATCTGACTTCATCAATGCCCCTCCCTCCCTTCAGGGCTGATTCAATCCAGGACTACCAGACCGTACAGTCATAATGGAAAGGCCTAGCTACGACACGCACAGGAGCCGAATGTGTCAACCATTCCAGCTCGTTGTCAAACAACGGTTTGATCTTTGGATCATACCAATAATTTTAGCCCCAAGGGAAGGAAGCACCACTCACAAGGTCTGCCCATCAAAAGTGTAAAGAAAGGAAAAGAAGGCCAAGGAAAAAGGAGCGAGACCAAAAAGGGAAGGAACATTGGTTGCCCAATGACAACTAACAAAGAGGCATCCAAGATGGCAACCGCAAGCAGGCCCAACATGAACCTGTTGCACCGCTCCATTCCTCTAAGGCAGGGGTCTGCAAAGTCGGCTCTTTTAAGACTGGTGGACTTCAACTCCCAGAGTTCCCCAGCCAGCTATGCCCAGCCTCCTGCCAGCCAGATGGTCTTTGTGTCTCTGCTGTGCATGTGCACATGTCCCCCACAGGTGGTATTCAGCAGGTTCTGACCACTTCTGTAGAACCGGTAGTGGAAATTTTGAGTAGTTCGGAGTAGTTCTATTCTCTGCCTCCTGAGTCCCAGCTGATCAGGAGGGAATGGGGATTTTGCAGGATCCTTCCCCTGCCATGCCCACCAAGCCACGCCCACAGAACCGATAGTAAAAAATTTAAAATTCCATCACGGATGTCCATGCATGCCCCAATTTGTGCATGTGCAAACACCTTTCAGTTTGGGCATGCACATGTGTGCAGCTTGGGTACTCCATGTCTAAAAGGTTTGCCGTCACTGCTCTAAGTAATGAAGTGAAATTGTCAGGCTCAAATAACCAAGAGCAACAATTGGTTTCAAAGTACAGAAGAGTTTATTACTGCTATGTCTACACATGGTTTTAGCCAGCTAATGGTCAAAGCGAAATTGGCGCTAGATAAGACTAGATAAGACAGGTGGTATGCTCTGGCATGGGTGTACTGGAGCCTGCCCTGAGCACTGGGTACCGTTCCGGTACGGTGCTCCAGAGGGCCCACCTACCTGCCCGAGCTCCTTACCTGTCCTTTAAAACCTTTGGTGCTTCTGAGCTCCTTACCTGTCCTTTAAAACCTTTGGCGCATGCGGAAGCACCTGGGCGACACTCCGCCGAGCAGCTGGAGCATCGCGGAGCATCGCAGGGGTGTCGCTGGCAGGTACGATGCATGTGCGCACACTGCACCCGTCCATGTGGACGACACTAGGCCCATTCCAACCATACCACTTGGAACGGATTCCGGAACCCACCACTGATAAGGCTCAACGAATTTAGAGGTTGCTGGATTTAGGTCTCTTGTGGCAACGCAAGGACTCCAAACTGATAGCACCTTTAACCCCACCTCCCAGGTCAGCCTCCTCTTCTCCTACACAAATTGAAAAGCAACCCAATGAATCTATATAAATAAAAATGTAACAAGGGTTTGTTCAAAACCGCTAATCTCCGAAAGTACTGCACCGATCGCTTCCAAATTTTCACACAATGTTCCTTTGAAACACGGCACCAATGATATATATATAGTTTGTGTAGATGCCACACTTGTGCCAGGTACACGTAATGGAAATGTAAAAAAGGTAGGTAGATGGATGCAGAGAGAGCAGTGGGCCACAGGCATTATGCCATCCTTTATGACATACAATACTCTGTCCATAAGATTCAAGAAGAAATATAGTAGGTAGGTAGGTAGGTAGGTAGGTAGGTAGGTACGTAGGTACGTAGGTAGGTAGAAGGATAGAAAGAGGGAGAAATACAGTAGGTAGGTAGGTAGGTAGGTAGGTAGGTAGGTAGAGGGATAGAGAGAGGGAGAAATACAGTAGGTAGGTAGATAGGTAGGTAGGTAGGTAGGTAGGTAGGTAGGTAGGTAGGTAGGTAGGTAGGTAGAGGGATAGAGAGAGGGAGAAATACAGTAGGTAGGTAGGTAGGTAGGTAGGTAGGTAGGTAGGTAGGTAGGTAGGTAGAGGGATAGAGAGGGAGAGGGAGAAATACAGTAGGTAGGTAGGTTGGGGGTTATACGGTGGTTGTGTGTACATGTTTGTGTGTGCAGGTGCAGATCTACACACAGTTTGGTTGGCCATTTAACCAGACTGGGCCACAGCAACACGTGGCCGGGAACGGCTAATATGAAATAAAATAGCAGACAAAAATAAATATGCACAGGGGAATAAATAATGGCCACCTTTCATTTTAGGAAGGAATGTGCACCATGGGTCAAGGTGGTAAATGGAAAAGTAACAGCATAAAGTCGAAGGGAGTTGCTTTCTCTTTGGGGCAGCTAAGATGCCGTTGTTAGCTCTACCCCACCCCCCACCCCACTCCCCAAAACATGTGCATCTGACCAAGGCTGACTCAGCTAAAGGGGGTGTGTGGGGAAATACTTCCAAGCACAATGCAGAAGTGATGGTCACGAATTATCAGCATTTGCACAAGGCTTAAAGTATGTTCAAAGCCCGTCTTGTCGCCTCTTACCCTGCAAACTAGGTCAGCAATATTATCCCGAGCTCGCAGAGGGGAAAATTAAAATGTAGACAAAGCAATGTGACTAAGGGCCAAACGAGATTAACTTGCTACATCTGGGCCTTATTTTTTTTTTCTCTCTCCAAGGAACGAAAGGTTGAGCAGCTGTCTGGTGCAGCTGTTCTGTCAGGGGGAGAAGATGGATGGTCAAGAGGGGTGAAGCCAAGTCTCCCTAAGAGTATAGGGGAAAGAGTCTCGCTTAAAGGTTGGCACCGAGATAAGTTATCATCCTAACCCAAAGTTTGCCTCTCATTGCTCCAGTCCTTCAAGTCAAAACTGGGAATAGGCTCGTGATATATTCTTATATCACCATGCAGTGGCTCAGTGACTAAGGCACTGAGCTTGTCGATCAGAAAGGTCGGCAGTTCGGCGGTTCGAATCCCTAGCGCCGCGTAACGGAGGGAGCTCCTGTTACTTGTCCCAGCTTCTGCCAACCTAGCAGTTCAAAAGCACGTAAAAAGCGCAAGTAGAAAAATAGGAGCCACTTTTGGTGGGAAGCGCCTTCGGTGTTTAGTCGTACCAGCCCCATGACCACAGAGATGTCTTCGGACAGCGCTGGCTCTTCGGCTTTGAAACGGAGTTGAGCATTGCCCTCTGGAGTCAGGAACGACTAGCATGTATGTGCGAGGGGAACCTTTAGTTTTTGATATTCTTATTATTCAAAGAGTGAAACACAGCAGTTATCGTGAAATAGTTTGGAAGTGTGGATGAAGAATAGATATGAATATAACCCAGAATGTGTAGTTTAACCTTTTTAAAAAAGAAAGAAGATCCAAAATTTAAGCTATAGTTGTCTTATAGTTCATAGCAAACCACAGAAAGCCAAAGTAGAAGCTTTCCTTCTGCTGATAATCTAAATCCAAGGCCCCTCTTTCTTTAAATCTGGCATTTCAAATGGTTTGCATAAACCTTGGGAAGTTTTTCCTAAACAAAACTTCGCTTGTCTTTTTATCTGATCCTCGCAAAACCACCCCAGTCTCCTAGAAGAATACCTGATAAACACCGTATTTGTTCTTTCCTTAGTCACCCTGTTTGGTCCTTCTCTTCCAAATATATATATATTCCAAATATATATATATATATATATATATATATATATATATATATATTGGGGAACAGGTTTCCGACAAACACAGATGTTGGACACCCGTGGAAAATTGCGATTCCGACAACTCGGTGTTGGGGGCGCTAACGTTTTTTTTCTCACAAACGTTTGTGAAAATTAATAGAGAGCCAGTCGGTATAGTAGTAAAGGTGCTGGCCAGAAACTGGGAGACTGTGAGTTCTAGTCTCAGGCATGAAAACAGGCTGGGTGATTTGCAGCCAAAAACCAGGAGAATGTGAGTTCTAGTCCTGCCTTAGGCATGAAAGCCAGCTGGGTGACTTTGGGCCCATCACTAGGAGACGGTGAGTTTTAATCCCGCCATAGGCTTGGGAAAACAGGAATCTTCAACCCCAATTATACCATCTATTCCATAGGTTTCGTAATTGGCTTGAAAAGAGATGTAAAATCAATGCATAATGAATAGATAGAAAATATAGTAACAGGAGGTGGTATATATTCAGACAGTAATAGAGATGTAAATATTATGTATACTTATTCCCCTGGCTCAGATGATCAGGATGAGAACCTGTGGCCTAGTGGCAATTACAACTGCCTCACACGTAAAACAGCCCAGGTTCGAATCCCAGTAAGGGTATGGCTAGTTGATGAGAGCTAAATAGCTTGAAATAGATCTATACTAGCACAAAAACATATCACTCATATAGGTATATATTGTAAAAATGAGAAATTATGAAACAAAGAGGAATATATATATAAGACAATATGTTGTACAATGGAAAACCTGAAATTAGAAAAAAGATAACGGAAAATTGTAAAAGTGTAATTGTGATTGGATTGTTTGGAAAATGTTGGATTTTTTTTTTTTTAAGAATCTTTAACCACTCCAAATTATAAATCCCCACCATGCAACCTCCTGTTTGATGCTTCCCACAACATTGACTCAAACCTCTCCCAGGAAACATGGTTGGAGTTCACCGGCTAACCCCTGGTTGCCTAAGACGGCTGCAGCTGCAAGTTGCAACATCTGGAGTAGTCATCAGATACAGACCGAGAACAGTAAACAAAGCGACCAAACAGGAGATAGAAACATCTGTAGCTGTACTAAGACTCTACCAATTAAGCACAACTCCCCATAAACGGCTGAGAAATTATAGAGAGCGTCGAAGCCCTCCAATTAAAATCAGAAGGGAGAGGAAGCCTCTTGGCAAATGCAAGAAGATTCTGCGGCTACGGAGGAGAAATCAGCCCATTTTGAAAACCCACAGCTCTCTGGCCTCCAAGTATCCTGTTGTTCTGACCTAGGACAAAAGGTAAAAGATCCCCTGCACATATGTGCTAGTTGTTCCCGACTCTTGGGGGCGGTGCTCATCTCCGTTTCAAAGCCGAAGAGTCAGCGCTATCCGAAGACGTCTCCGTGGTCATGTGGCCGGCATGACTCAATGGCGAAGGTGCACGGAACACTGCTACCTTCCCACCAAAGGTGGTTCCTATTTTTCTACTTGCATTTTTCATGTGCTTTCTGTTGTGGCCCAGCCGGCTCCGGATGAGCTGCTGATGGACTCCTCTAGTAAGGAGTCCTATGAGTCTGCTCTAGAGGAGGAGGCCGAGAGTGAGAGAGCAGAGAGCCCGGCTAGGCATCAGGAGGCACCTGGGGCTTGGTGTAGTGGGGAGGAGGAAGCCCAGTTTGTCCCTGATGTCAGGCTAAGAAGGATTGAGAGGAGGCAATGGCAATTAGCAGAACGACGCAGTCGGAGATATTAGTAGCAGCTGCCTAATTGACTGGCCCTTCCCAAGAGGCTTTAAAAGAAATCCCCGGTACATCGAAAGGTTTGCAGGAAACAACGCAGAGAAGTTATTTCAGAGTCAGAGAGTTTTGCAGAGTTGGAGAGTTTGGATCGTGTTATCTTCTAGTCAAGGTTAGTTCAGGCAAGCTGCCAAATAGCAGCCAGTCTAGTCATTTGTCTTGTGTCGGGAGGGAGTCCGAACAGCTTTCGAACTGCTAGGTTGGCAGAAGCTGGGACAAGTCACGGGAGCTCACTCCATTACACAGCACTAGGGATTCAAACCGCTGAACTGCTGACCTTTCTGATCGACAAGCTCAGCGTCTTAGCCACTGAGCCATTGTGCCCCTCTGTTCTGACCTAGGCTTCACCAAATCACGAAGCAGGCTCCTTGTCCCGACAAAACCCCATTTGATGAAGCTCATGTGAATTCCTCTCATTCACATCCAGCAAAGTCCCGGCAAACAGCCTTTCAAGGGTGGATTTACAACCACAGACCTTATCAGGTTTGGAGAGCTGCCAGGCCGATATCTTCCAAACGCAACGCTATAGAAGAAAAGACTTGGCAAGGAGTCTCTGAGAGTCATTTGCATCCTTTTAGAGGGTCGTTGAAGCACTTGGAGGCTTACCTGTGTCCTCAGGGTCACCTGAGAGGTTCAAATGGGTGTGGAGCCTTCTTGGAACTATCTACAGCACAGTCCTTTTAACAGTTCCAAGAATCTCCTCACCCTTTGCGCCACTGAGGTGACTCTGAGGACAGAGATAAACCTCCAGGTGGCCTCAACGACCCGCTAAAAGGATGCAAATGACCAGCTGTCTGCAAGGAGTCCAAATCCTTCCACTCCCCACCATTCAGTCCGAGCTGAAGAAGCTTCTCGGATGAGAAGCAAAACATCTTCAAGGAAAAACCAGAAAGTCCAGTTGCCTCTTGAAAAAGCACCTTTGGCAGGACAATGACATGATAGGCCAAAACTGGTTATCAGCCTCCTTTCAATTAAAACCAGAGGCTTACTTATTAAACCCCGGAGGCATAAGGAAGATAGACTGGTATCTTTTCACACACATGACCACTGCGGCCAGAATATCATACGCACAGTTTTGGAAAGGGAAAGAACGACCATCAGACCAACTAATCATCAACAAAATCTTCTGGTGTGCTGAATGCAACAGACTAACATATATTCTCAAAGACAGACAGGAAGCAATATTCTATCAAAGTTGGGAAAGATGCTATGACTGGATGGAAGTAAAGAGATTTCAGGTTGAGCGATACGGAAGGATATACAATGTAGATATGTAGATAGTAAATAAAATGAATGTATGGAGCAGTGGCAGTTACGGGGAATTGATAAATGTAAGATATAGACAAATAGAAATAGCTGGAATATCTGGAAATGTAGTAAGATGGTATATGATGTTACTTGGTAACTGTATACATATAGGGGGTGAGTTATTCTCAGTTATATCTTTATAGTTTTATAGTTTTGTCTTGTCAATGTCTTGTTTATGGTTTTCTTTTTTTGTTATGCAGCCGCGCAAGCAATAATGGGAACCTCTATGTTTACCCACATAACACCGCTCTTGCGCGAGCTGCATTGGCTGCCTGTTGTCTTTCGGGTGCGCTTCAAGGTGTTAGTTACCATCTTTAAAGCGCTCCATGGCTCGGGACCTAGTTATCTGCGGGATCGGATCCTGCCCCATACATCCCTGCGGCCGATTCACTCCCACAGAGAGGGGCTTCTCCGGGTGCCGTCCACTAGGCTATGCCAGCGGGCGATGCCCAGGGGAAGGGCCTTCTCTGTGGCGGCCCCGGCCCTCTGGAACGACCTTCCCCCCCGAAATCAGAACAACTACGGACCTCCGCTCCTTCCGTCAAAAATTGAAAACACACTTTTTCTGCTTGGCCGGCCTAGGTTAGTCTTCCGTCTTTCGATAGGGTTTTAGGGGTTTTTAGTGTAATTTAATTTAGGGGATTTTAGCGCAGGGACAATTTCGGTTTAATTCGTATTTTAACTATTTATCTTTCTATGTATTTTATATTGGTTTTTATTCCCTGTGCACCGCTCCGAGTCCCTTTGGGGAGAGGAGGCGGTATAAAAATAAAATTTATTATTATTATTATTATTATTATTATTATTATTATTATTATTATTATTATTATTATTATTATTATTATTATTATTATTATTACTAATTTACAATAAAAATATATTTTAAAAAAACTGGTTATCAGCTCAGAATGAGAAGCCACCAACCATCTCCATCCCAAAACGAGGCCCAATGATTCCCTGGATCAAGTAACTGTTTTGGAAAAAAAGAAATAGAGTCTTAATCTAGTTAACATCTGAGCCAGCGATCTGTCCTTGAAGCTATTTTGCAAATCTGCTAGATTTCATTTCGAAGGGTGAGATGGACAATATGCAGCCCAGTTCGCTGCTATTAATAAATGTCTTGCCTCATTAGCTTAACAGGACATCTTCGGCGTACTAATTATTCCTCAACCTAACCTCATTCTATCTCGTCTTACTTCAAAGGCATTTTATATTTTAGGATGTCGAACTGGACGGGAGTCCTACGAGTTCCCCAAAGCTGAATTTAACGCTCATGTTTTATAACTTGGGCCTTGCCTTCTTCCATGATGAATCTTGTAATAGAGTTACACCTGTATAGTTGTGATTTTGTTTGAAAGTCCCTATCAAATAAAATGGGTACGTCGTTGCGGTAGTTAAAACATTGCAGCCTGAACAATGACGAACTGATCCAACTTTTCCAATCTGAACAGGAATAGATCAATGGAGACCGAGTGGAGCAAGTGGCCAGTTTTAAATTTCTGGGTGTTGTTGTGCAAGAGGTGCTGACTTGGGTTAGCTCACATTACAGCCCTGGTCAAAAGGGCCCAGCAGAGATGATACACCCTGAGACTTCTCAGGAAACAACAACTGAATGAAAAACTGCTGGCGACCTTCTACTGCTGCACCATGGAGAGTATTTTAACTCACTGTACCCGTGTCTGGTTTGCCAACTGCACAGTGGCAGATGGGACAGCGCTCCAGGGGGTCAACCTTATTGCCCAGAGGATCGTGGGTTGCCCTCTCCCCTCTTTGGAAGAGCTCTATAGCTCCCACTGCCTTAAGAAAGTTCAAAACATTCTCAAAGATCCATCTCATCCTGGGCACCCTTTTTTTTTTGAACTATTACCATCTGGCAGACGGTACAGGACAATAAAAACAAGGATAAATAAGAGGAAAAAACAGCTTCTATCCCAGGGCAGTAACTATACTGAATTCTATGGTATTGTGCAATATTAATGCAATAGCGGGGTTTCAATTTCAATTACCGTATTTTTCAGAGTATAAGATGCACCAGAGTATAAGATTTTGAAGATGTAAATTTAAAAAAGAAATAGTTTTTTGCACTCTGCAGGCCTCCCCAACCCTTTGCATGCCTCAATTTTTGTGCCTGGGGGCTGGGGAGGGCAAAAACTGGATGCACAGAGGTCAAAAGCTATTTTTTTCTTGTTTTCCTCTTCGGCATCTAGGTGCGTCTTATAGTCGGAAAAATACGGTATAATCCTTGCAGCATCTCCAATCACGTGATCAAAACTCAGTGGTTTGACAATAGAATATGTGTTTGCACCATCCCCGGAATCATGTGATCCCCACTTACAACCTTCCTGGGGGCGGGGGGGGGGAGTTTCTGACAAGGGACACTTTGATTTGCTTAACCAATCACGTGTTCCGCTTCACACATGAAGCGATTCGCTTAATGACCTCGGCCAAGAGGGTTGTGAAATTGGGCCCAACTCACGAAGCACCCCCCTTGCCTCCCCTTCGGGGAGAGGGGGCGGTTAATAAGTCAAATTAAAGTAAAGTATGGAAATTCTAGCCCCCGCGTTGTGGTTGTAACTCGAGGATTATCTTTTACCACGTAGTGGATGTTTGATTGCTGGTATCTACCAAGGCATCGAAATAGGTCAGTGGAAAAAGGAACATCAAAATATCACACCAGTGGGTGGAGGGAGAGAAGATAGTGAGTTTGAGGCTCAGGCAGCGAACTGCACGGATATGTTGAACTATTTTATTGTGCTTTTTTTTTAAATGGGTTTGGCTTCTAAACAATGGATGAGAATAGCAAAGAATCTGAAATATTTCCCCAGGTCTTGGCTAGCCTCTTCTTAAAATCTGGAGAATGTACAGCATTCATTGATACAAATTCTACTATTAAACCAAATAAATATAGATACAGCCATGCTTCCCTGAAAACAAGACAGGGTCTTATTTTCTTTTGATCCCCTGGAATATTTTTGGGGAGGTCTTATTATTTTTGAGGTGCAGGAGGCGGCGAGCGTGGTCTTCTTAAAGACTTGCAGTGTTGGGGCATTCACAACTTCCGGAAGTCTTCAAGAAGATGTTGGATAGCCATTTGTCTGAAATGGTATAGAGCTTCCTGCCTAGGCAGGGGGTTGGACTAGAAGACCTCCAAGGTCCCTTCCAACTCTGCTATTGTATTGTATTGTATTGTACCTCATGGCTGCTGCTGTGTTGCAATATTTTCAGGGAGGGCTTATTTTCGGGGGAGGGCTTATTTTAGCGCATGCTCTCAAAAGCTCAATTGAGCTTATTCTCCAAGGAGGTCTTATTTTCAGGGAAACAGGGTAGATATAGATTAACAGAATTGGCAGGGACCTTGTAGGTCATGTAGTCCAACCCCCAGCCCAAGCAGGAGGCCCTACACCATTTTTGGCAGAGGACAATCCAGTCTCTTCTTGAAAGCCTTCAGGGATGAAGCTCCCACAACTTCCGAAGGCAACTTCTGTTCCGTGGGTTGATGGTTCTCACTGTCAGAAAGTTCCCCCTTATTTCCAGGTTGAATCTCTCCTTGGTCAGTTTCCATCCATTAATGAGTCGGTGGTTTAAAAATTACTCTGGGTATAACAAGGTTAGTGAGTAGACAGTCCTTAACTTATAATCACAACTGTGTCCCTAATCTGCACCGCTGAGCGAGACATTCATTAAGTGAGTTTTGCCCCATTTTATGACCTTGATCACCGCGTTTTTTAAGTGAATCATTTCAATTGCTAAGTTAGTGACCCAGTTGTTAATTGAAGCTTGATCCACTTGTCCCATTGTCACTTTCCCACTGTCTTTGCTTGTCAGAAGGTCGCAAAAGGGGACCGCAGGACCCCGGAACACTGCAACTGTCGTAAATATGAGTCAGCTGCCAAGCATCTGAATTTTGATCATCTGTCTGTAAGGATGCTGCCATTGGACGTAAGTGTGAAAAAGGGCCATGTCACTTTTTTCCGTGCCGTTGTAAACTTCAAACATTCATTAAATGAAATGTCATGAGGGCTATCGGTAGTAGATCCCGACAGACCAGCCGCAGAAGATAAAAAGCGAATCAAAATTCACTCTTTCCCCGGCCGTTTCCTAGTTTAATTTCAACGGAAACTGAAAAGCAAAGAAAACTTCCGTTTCACCCTCATCACATTTCCAATTGTCATCATCCAAAATCTATATTACAGCAAGAAGGCTTCCCAAGAGAAGCAGGTACTAAGGTACTACTAAGGTACTAACACAGGGGGATACAATCAAGATCAAGGCAGATACTAATACCACTCTATAAAGCCTTAGTAAGGCCACACCTAGAGTACTGCATCCAGTTTTGGTCATCAAACTATAAAAAAAGATGTTGAGACTCTAGAAAAAGTTCAGAGAAGAGCAACCAGGATGTTGAGGGTACTGGAGGCTAAAACATACGATGAACGGTTGCAGGAACTGGGCCTGGCTAGTCTAGGGAAGAGAAGGACCAGGGGAGACAGGATAGCAGTCTTCCAATATTTGAGGGGCTGCCACAGAGAGGAGGAAGGGGGTCAAGCTATTCTCCAAAGCACCTTGGAAGGCCAGACAAGGAACAAAGGATGGAAACTGACCAAGGAGAGATTCAACCTAAGGTTTTCTGACACTGAGAACCATCCACCCATGGAACAGAAGTTGCCTTCGGAAGCTGTGGCAACTTCATCCCTGGAGGCTTTCAAGAAGTGATTGGACAGTCATCTGTCAGAAATGGGGTGAGATCTCCTGCATGGGCGGGGGGTTGGACTAGATGACCTCCAAGGTCCCTTCCAACTCTGTTAAGTCAAAACCACCAAACGAGGGTGCGGGGGAGAAACCCTTAAGCTTTTGAAATTTCCAAACATTCATCAGACAGCGTGAACATGGAAGGAGCTTATCACCAACGCTGGATGAAATAAACAACACCCCCCTCCCTCTCTCCCGTCCCCTGATTCCATTAGAGCTCTTGATTTTGAGATGATGACTCAGCAGAATATGTGACTAACGCATATCCGCAGCTTCCTTTTTCTTTCGCCATTTCATGCGCCTTTTTCGACCCCTTGCCCGATGAAGCAATCTAGGCCCCTTGGAAGCTTGCTCGCTTCCATTAACCAGTGGAACGACTCGCCTCCAGAAATTGTGGGTGCTCCAACAGTGGAGTTTTTTTTTTTAAAGAAAAGATTGGACAACCACTTGTCTGGAATGATATACTGTAGACTAGAGTTTCCTGCTTCAGCAATGGGTTGGGCTAGAAGACCTCCAAGGTCCCTTCCAATCCTGTTCTTCTGTTAAAGAGGAGTAGGGATGTTATAGTTGCAGTGCTCCAATATCTCAGGGGCTGCCCCAAAGAAGAGGGAGTCAAGCTATTCTCCAAAGCACCGGACAGTGGAACAAGAAGCAATGGGTGGAAACTAATCAAGGAGAGAAGCAACCTAGAACTGAGGAGAAATTTCCTGACAGTGAGAACAATTAATCAGTGGAACAACTTGCCTCCAGAAGTTGTGAATGCTCTAACACTGGAAGTCTTTAAGAAGATGTTGGATAGCCATTTGTCTGAAATGGTAGAGTGTCTCCAGCTTGAGCAGGGGGTTGGACTAGATGACCTCCAAGGTCCCTTCCAAGTCTGTTATTCTGCTTCTTGTGACCTGTGAGTTGGCGGGATCTAGCCATCCAACAATTCCCACAGACTGGCATGGCAGCCAACAGGAATGTCTTCCTTAACCTCTGAATTAGCTGGAAAATAATTCTCCCTGTAACCGAATCTTTAAAACTCTTGCTGTGGACCCAGGACCACTAATGAGGTTTGCAGACAAGGTACAAAAATCTTGATTAATCTCTTGATGGGAAGAAGTGGATTATGTTCATAATTTTATGGGGCGGGGGGGAGGAAATATTAATCTCAGAGGGAGAGAGGCAGTTAGAAAATATGAAACATAAATAAGTAAACTTTGCTTGAACTTGTTGCAAAGGCTGCGAGTTAACTTCTTTAAGTATTCTGTTGGTTTGTTTTTCTTATTTCTGGTTTGACTTTTTCGATTTTCTTTTCTTTTCTGCACTTTGGGTTTCTTTTCTCTCTTTCTCTGCTTTCTTTCCTTCCTTCCTTCCTTTGCCTTGGATTCTGTTTCTCTCTGCTTCCTTTTTTGTTTTGTTTTGCGCTATTTTGGAGCCCGGTTCAAATCCTTAACGAAAAGCATTTTTAACAAAATCCTAAGTGAAACTCTTCATATGTTCACTACATCCAAGGTTAACCAAAGCAGAGCGGATGGCCTCGTTTGGGACACTATCAATTTCAGTTCTACCACCTGCATTGGTCAACCCAGACTTTTTATTTTTAAAGGCATGCTCCCGTGGCTTAAATGACACCTGGGTGCTGTTTGCTGGCTAAAAAATTAATAATGCCAAAGATTCGCGTTTAAGTTCTCCTGAAAGATATTTTAGAACGGCATAACCTGTTTTGCAATGGGTGGCTGTGAAAGTTGGACCATAAGGAAGGCTGAGCACCCAAGAATGGAGGCCTTTGAACTCTGGTGCTGGAGAAGACTCCTGCATTGAGTCCC
Source organism: Rhabdophis nuchalis (assembly GCA_039707465.1). NCBI lineage: Eukaryota > Metazoa > Chordata > Lepidosauria > Squamata > Natricidae > Rhabdophis > Rhabdophis nuchalis. Next base: position 5,005,223 of record CM077653.1, on the reverse strand, counting down.
TTGGACTGCAAGGCCATCCAACCGGTCAGTCCTAGAGGAGATCCACCCTGACTGCCCTTGAGAAGGCCAGATCCTGAAGAGGAAACTCAAAGACTTTGGCCACCGAATGAGAAGGAAGAAGGACTCCCTGGAGAAGAGCCTCATGCTGGGAACGATGGAAGTCAAAAGAAGAAGGGAATAATAGAGAAGGAGGTGGCTGGATGGAGTCACCGAAGCAGTAGGCATGAGCTTCAATGGACTCCAGAGGACAGGAAGGCCTGGAGGAACGTAGTCCATGGGGTTGCAATGGGTTGGACATGACTTTGCAACTAACAACAACAAACCAGTTTTTCCCCTTACAATCCACAGACTTTCCCTTGACACTTGACTGGCTAAGACCATTCCTGGGCTGCCCTACCTGCAGCTACAGAGAAGGAGAGGGAAAGGCCTGTAGGAAAAACGCAGCCTTGCCAAGAAAAAAAATCCCCATCAAGGCCAGGCAGTCTGAAACGCTGGAAGCCAGCATTTCCAACCCTGCTGGCCTTGAAGACTACGTTTCCCAGCATTCCTCCGCCGCCTCGCCAACCCACCCTGGCTGCTCGGGCGGGTTGGGAAGCCGAGTTCCAACACACAGCTGGAGGGCAGCGGCTGGAAAAGCTGGCGTAGGAGGCGATGCCCAGCGAAGGGGAGGAGAGGGACCGACTCCCCTGCCCGGAGAAAACGCTTGTGCCAGCCTGGCCTCCAGATCCTGCCCATTCCCCCCCCAAAGTGGAGGCGATGGACCCTTGCAGGGGTGCCAGATAAGGGCTCGCTTGTCCCGGACCCCTTAAGGATGCTTTGGCGTCCTGGACCACAAACCGCCCATCTCTCCCAGCCTGAAGGACGCGGAGGGGGGGGGGGGCAGAGGGGGGAGCAACCCAGCTTCGATGCCAGCTGCGGGCTCCGTCCTGCTTATTACGGGGCCGCGGTGGAGGGGGGAAAGGAGACAAGGAACCGAAGCGGAAAGCCGGATGAGCAATTGGCGGAGGCGCTGATGCGGGGAGCGCGCTGGCCTCTGGTGGCCCTGCTCTCCGCTGCCTCGCTCCGACCACCCGTAAAAAGCAGCTTGCTTGGCCGGCTGCCGGCGCTGGGCGAGTCCGTCGCTTGGCCTCTGCGCTGCGGCGCAACAGAGCGCAGTCCGGCCCGGCCCAGCCCAGCCCAGCTCCAGCCAGAGCGGCCAAAGGATGCTCAGCCCCGCTCCTCTCCAGAACCCCATCGCCCACCCTGGAGAGCGGCTTCCCCTGCCCCGCTGTCCGACAGGCAAGGCTGGACGAGAGCATCGCCCGGCCGGCTGGGGGAGAACCAAGACACCCCGGGATGCGCGCTTTCCTTCGGCACGCGTGGCGAAGCGCGCCAGCCCAGTTCCGGGTGGGGCAAAGCTGCGACCCCGACCCTCCTCTCCCCTCCAGCCCTGCCCCTCCCCAAAAGGCAGATCCCTCCCCTCCCTTCCCCTCCCCTCCCCGGGCCTAACTCACGCTCGCGCTTTGGGGAAGCCCATGGAGAGCAGGATCTCCAGCGATGAGCCGCGCTTGATGGTCCCCGTCCGGCTTTGGCGGCTCCTCCACGGGGCCACTTGCGTATACAAGTCCTCCTTAGCAGCCATGGCCAGCGGGCGGGGGGACGGTGGCAGGGGGACGGTGGCAGGGGCACGGCTGCCCGGCCGGCGCTCACCCGACCATCACGCCCCCCCACTTCCCTCCCAAGCCGGGCCAAAGCAAGGGGGCCCGCCCGCTGGGTGCCTCTGGTTGCGCCCTGCAAGGAACCGGCTGGCTTTTTGGGGGGGAAAAAACCCCGCGGGTTGGTAGGTGGGAGGATGATGCGTGCCCAGCCAGGCCAGAGGATTGCGCAGCTCCTGTGGCAGCGGCAGCTTCCTGGGTAGATGGCGAAGGGAGCTGCCTTGCCCGGCCTTCCTCCTCCTCTTCTTCCTCCTCCTCCTGCTGGCTCTGCCTCCACCAAGGTGGTGCCGGCAGCTGCTGACGCCCAGCGCCCTCGCCTCTTCCCCTCCCTCTCCTCCCTCGCCCCGCCCGGATGCTCAGGTCCCGAGCCGACCAATCCACGCGCGTCCTCCTCCTCCCCCTCTCCCTTCCTCGGGCAGCTCCCTCGTCCTTTGTTCCCCGCCCCCCTCCCCCCGCCCCCCTCCCCCCCCAGTTTAGCCACCGGGAATTTCTGAATGGATCAAAGGCGAGCGCGTCAAAGCCCGACTCCGCTACTCCATTTCCGCCTTGTTCTCCCTCCTCCCTCTGCACGCATTTCTCTCCTCCCCTCTCCCAACTCCTCCTCCCCCCCCCCTCCCGGCAATATTTCAAAAGAGGCAGAAAAACTCAAGAGCCGGTTCCGTCCACGCGCAAAGTTTACGCAAGGACCTTTGGGGATGGGCTTGGAGGAACCTTTGATGGATCCCCGCAAGGCGGCATTGGATGACCCGAAAGTCAAGTTTGGGATTTGTGCCAGGGGAAAGGGCTATTTATAGCTCAGGCTTGAACTGGTTGGGCTGGTTTTCTCCTGAGCTGGGTGGTTTTCCAGATGTTATTGGATGCTGTTACCAAGTTGGGTATGGAAACGTCTGTTCTTCTTGGATTAACAGAGCCGGAAGGGGCCTTGTAGGTCTTCTACTCCAACCCTCACACCCATCCTGCTTTGCCCCACATGCTCGCCAAACAAGGGGTGTGTGTAATATCAGCCATTGCCTTATTCACACAACACAGGAAACCACAACAACACAGGATTTAAGAGAGACATTCTTGGAATGAAATTTGATCTGTGTTGACTGAATCTGCAGTTTTCTTGGCACTGCTGCTATGCTACAGAGCTGGCTTCTCCTTGCCTCCCCCCACTCCCTCCTGGCTTGTGTGCCCAGTTTACTTTTGTCGCTGTTAGTTGCGAAGTTGTGTCTGATCCATCGCGACCCCATGGAGAACATTCCTCCAGGCCTTCCTGTCCTCTGCCATCCTCTACCACATCAACTGCTTTGGTCCCTCCATCCAGCCTCATCATTCTCTGTCATCCTGGTTCTTCTTTTGACCTCCATCGTTCCCAGCATGAGGCTCTCCTCCAGGGAGTCTTACCTTCTCATTCGGTGGCCAAAGTCTTTGAGTTTCCTCTTCAGGATCTGGCCTTCCAAAGAGCAATCAGGGTTGATCTCCTCTAGGTCTATACACTGTGGCCTAGAGGTGGAGTTCTCATCTCCCAATAAGGAGGTTGTGAGTTCGATCCTAGGTAAAGGCAAATGTAGGGTCTCCTACTTGGGCAGGGGGTTGGACTAGATGACCTGCAAGGTCCCTTCCAACTCTATTAATCTGTTAAGGGCTGACCGGTTGGATGGCCTTGCAGTGCAAGGGACTTGCAGGAGTCTTCTCCAGCACCAGAGTTCAAAGGCCTCCATTCTTTTAGCGTTTCTTATGGTCCAACTTTCACAGCCATCCATTGCAACTTGGAAAATCATAGCCTTGACTATACACACTTTTGTTGGCAGGGTGACGTCTCTGTTTTTTTTAGCATGCTGTCTAGATTTAGCATAGCTTTCCTCCCCAGGAGCAAGCCTGCTTTAATTTCTTGGCTGCAGTCCCCACAAACACCAACTAAAATTGGGTCCTCTTGAATCCCATTGGCCACCAAAGGGATCCAAAGTTAACCAAACCCCGAATTTAAGACAGTCATTCTTGGGATGAAATTGGATCTGCGATGACTGAATCTGTGCATTTTTCTTGGCACTCTTATGCTACAGTTTGTCCTTCCTTCTTTCCCCCCCCCCCCTGGTTTGGGCCTTTATCCATTTTACAGCTCTAGAATTCCCAGATCCCCATCCAAACACCAACTAAAATGGTTTGGGCCTCTATCCATTTTACAGCTCTAGAATTCCCAGATCCCCATCCAAACACCAACTAAAATGGTGTCCTCTGGAATCCCACTCACAAAAGTTAACCAATTTCAGCTCTGGGGGTTGAAGTCCTTCAGCCTTGGAGTTGCCAAGGTTGGAGACCCCTTGATTAGACCATAATTTATCCAGATAGTATTGCATTTGTAGAGTGGCTGCTATACTTTTAAGCCAATGTTTGCTCCATAACTCCTCTCTGTGCTGCTGCGGTGTTATGCTGCCTGCCATTTATATAGCGTTATGTAGTTATGTAGCATTATGTAGGGACATGGAGGCCCAAGGAACACAGTGGCTCAGTGGCTAAAACGCTGAGGTTGTCGTGCAGAAGGTCAACAGTTCAGCGGTTCAAATCCCGAGCGCCACATAACGGAGGGAGCTCCCATGACTTGTCCCAGCTTCTGCCAACCTAGCAGTTCGAAAGCACGTAAAAATGCAAGTAGAAAAATAGGAACCACCTTTGGTGGGAAGGGAACAGCGTTCCATGTGCCTTCGGCATTTAGTCATACTGGCCACATGACTATGGAGACGTTTTCGGGAAGCGCTGGCTCTTTGGGTTTGAAACAGAGATGAGCACCGCCCCCTAGAGTCGGGAACGACTAGCACACTTGTGCAAGGGGAACCTTAATGTAGTTATGTTCCAGGCAGATGGATTGTAATGTCAGTTTTCCCTGTTGTGTTTCTGTTGTGCAGGAGATGAAGCCATGCAATCCTGTCCACCATTAAGCCATCTTTCCAAGCAGCCTCCATGTTTCCAGTGTCTTTTTCCCCACGTGGAGCTGAACCCAGATAAACATTGTCTCTTCCAACAATTGCTTAAGCAAACCATGATTACTCAACCTGTCCAGCCAGGCCAAAGATACTTTTCTCAATGGAGGCCAAGGGAAAGATGGCATCATTTCTCTTAGTCCAGCGGTCTGCAAATTTGGCTCTTTTAAGACTGGTGGACTTCAGCTCCCATAATTCCCCAGCCAGCCGGGGAAAACATTTCATTACCCAACTAGGTAACATCAGTGCTAGAAAAGAGAGGGATTTGCACTTTATTTATATACTGCAGCTTGCCCTGCTAGTGTGGGTGGAGGAAGAGGGTTTCTCATTCATTCATTCATTCATTCATTCATTCATTCATTCATTCATTCATTCATTCATTTGCTGTGGAGTCCTTGATGCTCTCTGAATTCAGTTGTTTTCCTGCAGACATTTCATTACCCAACTAGGTAACTTCATCTAGTGGTAGAAGGGAGAGTGGGGAGTCTGATCTCTGTTTATATACAATGTAACCCCCCTCCCTTCTAGCCCTGATGATGTTATCTAGTTGGGTAATGAAACGTTTGCAAGAAAACAACCAAGCTCAGAGAGCACCAAGGACCCCACAGTCCTCCTCCTCCTCCTCCTCCTCCTCCTCCTCCTCCTCCTCCTCCTCCTCCTCTCCACAATCCCCAGTCCTTTCTAGCCCTGATGATGTTATCTAGTTGGGTAATGAAACGTTTGCAAGAAAACAACCAAGCTCAGATAGCACCAAGGACCCCTCAGATAGCAAACTCTCTGGGGTGGCTTCACCAACTTCCCAACCCCAACATCCCAAGGTCCTTGCTATTTGCCTAAAGCAAAGACGCCCTTGGCAGGAGCAGGAAGTGTCTGTAGCTCCATCTGGGTCCACTTTGAACGTTCTTCGTGCTCTCCTCTTTTTCTTTCTCCTTCTCTTTTCTCTCCCATCGCTGATCTTCCCATCCCCTAGACTCCTTCTTCTTCCCGGTGCATTTCTTTGAGGCCAAGGGCCTCCTGCTCTATTTCTCCCTTCCTCAGAGGAGCATGGAGATCAGCCCAACCTGCTCCCTCAGACCAGAAATGGTCAAAGCAAGTCAGTGGCAAAGGTGGATCTCCCCTGAAGACATTCAATCACTTCTCTGTAGCTTTGCAAGGTTCCATCCCTGGAGACTGGACAACCTTCGAAACATCCAACGCTTCTTTCTCAGCTGGTTATTCCCACCACCCCCTCCTCAGATGAAGGAATAGATGTTAAATATTTAACGGTTTTCTCCCAAGATCCTGGAGCTCCCTCTGGTGTCTGATGAAGCTCCATCCAGTCTTTTTCCTGAAAGTTGTGCTAATGTGCAAGTCATTCAGCAGCTTTCCAATTTCCTTCCTTCCTTCCTTCCTTCCTTCCTTCCTTCCTTCCTTCCTTCCTTCCTTCCTTCCTTCCTTCCTCCCTCCCTCCCTTCCTTCCTTCCTTCACCACCCTGAGTCCCAAAATGCAATAAATGCAATAAATGCAATAAATCTTAATCTTAATCTTCCTTCCATCCCATCCATCCCCATCCTTCCTTCCTTCCATCCTTCCTTCCATCCATCCCATCCCATTTCCTTCCTTCCTACCTTCTTTCCATCCCATCCATCCCCTTCCTTCCTTCCTTCCTTCCTTCCTTCCTTCCTTCCTTCCTTCCTTCCTTCCTTCCTTCCTTCCATCCATCCATCCATCCATCCATCCCATCCTATCCCCCATCCATCCATCCATCCCATCCATCCTTCCACCCACCCATCCCATCCCATCCCCCTCCCTCCCTCCCTCCCTTTCCTCCCTCCCTTCCTTCCCATGCATCCCACCCATTCACCCACCCACCAATCTATCAATCCGTCCATCTGCCCATGTGCTGTAGTTCTAAAAAAATCACACAATTTCCAGTATCTTGGTCATGTGGTAATGTTTATTTTATTTTATTTTATTTATTAAATTTATATCCCGCCCTTCTCCAAAATGACCCAGGGCGGCGCACAGGAATTTAAAATACATACAAAATAATACAAAAGATTTAAAAACCTATTAAATATTTAGTCCTGCGCTAAAACCAATTAAAATCCCCAAATAAAACTATCTACACTAGTCCCAGCGGAGGTTATGTTAGGCCGGCTTGATGAAAGAGGTGTGTTTTTAAACACTGGCGGAAGAGGCGGAGGTCAGTGATAGTACAGAGTTCAGGGGGTAGGTCGTTCCACAGGGCAGGGCCCGCCACAGAGAAGGCTCTTCCCCTGGGTGTCGCCAGTCGGCATTGTCCAGCCGACGGCACCCTGAGAAGGCCCTCTCTGTGGGAGCGTATCGGTCTAAGGGATGTATGGGGCAGGAGACGGTCTCTCATATAACTAGGCCCCGAGCCATGGAGCGCTTTGAAGATGGTCGTCAAAACCTTGAAGCGCACCCGAAAGACCACAGGAAGCCAGTGCAGCTCGCGCAGGATCGATGTAATATGGGAGTGCCTCGAAGCTCCCGTAATCACCCGCGCGGCCGCATTCTGAACTAACTGTAGCTTTCGAGTGCACCTCAAGGGAAGCCCCATGTAGAGAGCATTACAGTAGTCGAGTCGGGATGTCACGAGTGCATGAGTGACTGTGCGAAGGGCAGCCCAGTCCAGTAAGGGGCGCAATTGGCACATCAGGCGTACCTGATGAAACGCCCCCCTGGCCACGGCCGCCACATGGTCCTCCATGGACAGCCGGGAATCCAGGAGGACACCCAAATTGTGCGCCCTCTCCACGGGGGCCGGTGTTTCACCCCCAATGGCCAGAGTTGGAGTAATCTGGCAGAACCGGGGTGTCGGAAACCACAGCCACTCAGTCTTGGAGGGGTTGAGCTTGAGTTTGTTACTACCCATCCAGATCCGTACGGCCTCCAAACACCAGGACATCACCTCGGCGGCATCGTTGGGGTGGTCTGGGGTGGATATGTACAGCTGGGTGTCATCAGCGTACAGATGGTATCCCACCCCAAAACCACGGATGATCTCACCCAGCGGCTTCATATATGTGTTGAAAAGGAGTTGGAATTAACCAGACCAGCGGCCCTAAGAATGGGTAAGCAGGCGTGGGACGATTTTCTTTTCTTTTATTTAAATCCCTGCCAGTTTAATCTAGGTTATGTTTGTGTGTCTGTGCATGCATGCACGTGTGTATACACACTCATGTGTACTTTTGACTCAGTGTTGACTTCTGGCAATTTCCTAGACTAGCCTCTGTAAATTTGAGGGAGGGGGGAGATTTTCAGAAGTGGCTTCCCACTGCCTTCTTTCTAGGGCTGGGACAAAGTGACTGGCCCAAGGCCATCCATTTAGTTTTGTACTTAAAGTGCCAGTCATTTTTTAAAATAGGATATGGAAATGCAAATCAAGGCCAAACTATACCAGCAGCAGCAACAGTAGCCATTCAGTCATGTCTGGCCCTGGGCCACTCTAGGAATCAGCATTCTCCGTGCCCCTCATTCTCACACCCCCTCCTTCAGATCTGCCATGGTGCTCCTGGTATATACTGTATATACCTTTAAAAAGGTAACGGTTCCCCTTGCACATATGTGCTAGGCATTGGGGGTGGTACTGATCTCCGTTTCAAAGCTGAAGAGCCAGCACTGTCCGAAGACGTCTCCGTGGTCATGTGGCCAGCATGACTCAATGCCAACGGTGCACAGAACGCTGTTGCCTTCCCACCGAAGGTGGTCCCTATTTTTCTACTTGCATTTTTTACGTGCTTTTGAACTGCTAGGTTGGCAGAAGCTGAGACAAGTCACGGGAGCTCACTCCATCATGCGGCGCTAGGGATTCGAACTGCCGAACGGCTGACCTTTCTGATCGACAAGCTCAGGGTCTTAGCCACTGTGCCACCGTGTCCCTCTTATATATATACCTTCTATGAGCCAAAATATATATACCTTCATGAAAATAGCATAGAAACTTCCAACAAATCAGATTTAAGGAGAAACAGTTCAAACAGAAATGGTCCTCTTTGTGTTGTTGTTTAGTTGCGAAGTCGTGTCCGACCCATCGCAACCCCATGGACAACGTTCCTCCAGGCCTTCCTGTCCTCTACCATCCTCTGGAGTCCATTTAAACTCACATCAACTGCTTCAGTGACTCCATCCATCCAGCTCATTCTCTGTCCTCCCCTTCTTCTTTTGCCCTCAATCATTCCCAGCATGAGGCTCTTCTCCAGGGAGTCCTTCCTTCTCCTTAGGTGGCCAAAGTCTTTGAGTTTCCTCTTCAGGATCTGGCCTTCTCAAGAGCAGCCAGGGTTGATCTCTTCTAAGACTGACCGGTTGGATGGCCCTGCAGTCCAAGAGACTCGCAGGAGTCTTCTCCAGCACCAGAGTTCAAAGGCCTCCATTCTTTTGACCCTCAGCCTTCCTTATGGCCCAACTTTCACATTAGGTCTTTGAGTTTCCTCTTCAGGATCTGGCCTTCTAAAGAGCAGTCAGGGTGGATCTCCTCTAGGACTGACCGGTTGGATGGCCTTGCAGTCCAAGGGACTCGCAGGAGTCTTCTCCACCACCAGAGTTCTTGGTGAGGAAGAGCTGAAGAACCAGGGTACAAGCTGACATGAACGAACGTATCCACACAAATGAGAATTCAGAAGTGCCCCAGGCAAACAGATCGGGACAGAAGGACTGTGGGGGAAACCTTTTATCTTCATCCATCGTTAAAAAGCAGATCATGCAATGGTCCACATTTTACGCACCTTCTCTGCTGCATCTGAAGGCTTTGGAGCGGAAACCAGCTTAATTTGAAACCCGCCAGAAACGACAAAGAAAAAACGAGGCATCCAGGCTCGCCGGGCCTTGCATTAATTACTGGTATCCATGGTGATGGAAGAATTCTCGGAGCCTGGCTCCCAGACCGTCAACACGGAAACCATAAGGCCAGCCTGATAAAAGAGCTATTGTGAACACCAACTTCTTGTACCCCCCAGTGAAAAAAGAAACACGATGTTTCGGTCACCGCCCGGAGTGCCAACCTCTGAGGGAATGAGGGCCGTACAGTCGCTTTCCCCCCGGGGGAGTTCATGAAAGGGCCTCGTGTTTGGACAATGACATAACTCCAGCAGGCATGCTCTGAACTTCGATTGCTTTTCAAAAGCTCCCTGCCAAAGGTCCCTGTGTTTCTTGCAAGAGTTAGCATCGTCAAACAAGCAGGTGCCATGGGCGCTTTGCTCCTCTTCGGTTTACAGATTTACAGATTAACAGAGGTGGAAGGGACCTTGTAGGTCATCTAGTCCAACCCCCTGCCCAAGCAGGAGACCCTACACCATTTCTGACAGAGGGCAGTCCAGTCTCTTCTTGAAAGCCTCCAGGGATGAAGCTCCCACAACTTCTGAAGGCAGCTTCTGTTCCATGGGTGGATTGTTCTCACTGTCAGAAAGTTCCTCCTTATTTCCAGGTTGAATCTCTCCTTGGTCAGTTTCCATCCATGATTTCTTGTCTGGCCTTCAAAGGGGCTTTGGAAAATAGCTTGATTCCCCCCCTCTCTGGGGCAGCCCCTCAAATATTGGAAGACTGCTATCCTGTCTCCCCTGGTCCTTCTCTTCACTAGACTAGCCAGGCCCAGTTCCTGCAACCGTTCATCGTATGTTTTAGCCTCCAGTCCCCTCATCATCCTGGTTGCTCTTCTCTGCATTCTTTCTAGAGCCTCAACATCGTTTTTATAGTGTGGTGACAAAAACTGGATGCAGTACTCTAGGTGTGGTCTTACTAAGGGTTTATAGAGTGGTATTAGCACCTCCCTTGATTTTGATTGTAGCCCTCTGTTAATGCAATTTAGGATTGTGTTAATACAATTTGGGATTGCATTGGCTTTTTTGGCTGCTGCCACACACTGTTGGCTCATATTTAGCTGGTTGTCCACTAAGACTCCAAGATCCATTGTTTGTGTGTGTGTGTGTGTGTTTGTTTGTTTATTTAAATTGATTTTCTCTTACATTTCTTGTATTAGATTCGTAATTCTAATTCGTAATTAGATGTAATTGTATTACATTTCTTGTAATATATTCCATGTTTCATAATATTCCACATCTTCTTCCTGTTTAATTTTCAATGTCAGTCTATCCCTTTCTGCACAATGTAGTCTCGTCTACCTTTGTTATGTAGAGTAGAGTACCTCAGGCTTTTTTTTTTTTTTTAAAGGCCCATTGACAAAGGCGGGGGCTATTAAGAGTGAGTCTGTTTCCTGCCTAAAAACATGTTTCTCCATTTCTCATCCAGGGAAATGTAATATTCTGCCTTTTTCAATATTTCACAGGATATTTCATTTTTTTTTTCTAGCAGAGGGGTGGGGTTTTCAACTTCCTAGAAGCGAAAAGGGGCTCCCGGGCTCCGTTTTCGGCTGTGATGGCCTCCTGCATCCCTCTGCCTGGTGGTTCCACGTACCTCATGACGGCCTTTTCAAAACCTCTTAGACCCACCTGGTTTGAATTCGTATCTTCTTCTTCGTCTGAGGTTTCACAACTCATCCTCACTTTTCCCCTTCCTAATTCATATGTTTTCCTGCCCTGTTGTGCCTGTTCTGTCTGCTTCTGTTGAGAACTTAACGCATCCCAGACAAAAACAGATGCTTTACAATCCTTTACAACGAGTTGGAAAACGTGGCCCCAATGAAGCCTTATAAGACCATGCTATCCAAAGACGGAGAGTTTTTAGATCTACGAGCGGGTTAAAATTCCCTTCTGAATACAACAAAGCACAAAAATAGTAGTTGAGTAAAATAAGAGGGTTAAGAAGGGTGAAATCCAAATGAAATATAATCGAAGGGGAAATAATATAAGGTGAGCAGCATCGATTGACAATGGCTATTAGAAAGAACAGGAATAATAATAATAATAATAATAATAATAATAATAATAATAATAATAATAATAATAATAATAATAATAATAATAATAAAGTTGAATTTATTAACCGCTCCCTCTCCCCACAGGGACTCGGGGCGGTGCACAGGGAGAATAAAAACAATAAATATACAAAATACATACAATTTAAAACAGATTAAACAAATTCCTGTGCTAAAATCCCATTAACTAAAAATCCCCACTAAATATAAATAAACAATTAAAAAACCCATAGAGAGAGAGACTACCCTAGGCCGGCCAGGCGGAAAAGATGTGTCTTTTCAGGCGGAAGGAGCGGAGGTCCGTGGTCGTTCTGATTTCGGGGGGAAGGTCGTTCCAGAGGGCTGGGCCCGCCACAGAGAGAGCCCTTCCCCTGGGCGTCGCCCGCTGACAAAGTCTAGTGGACGGCACCCGGAGAAGTCCCTCTCTGTGGGAGCGAATCGGCCGTGAGGATGTGTGAGGCAGGATCCGATCCCGCAGGTAGCTAGGTCCCGAGCCATGGAGCGCTTTAAAGATGATAACCAACACCTTGAAGCGCACCCGGAAGACGACGGAAGCTCCTGTTCGTATTGTATTGTGTAAATGTGGTGTACGTCTAAGTTTGGTGTGCGTGTATTTTACATGTTTGTAAATAAAAATTTAATAAATAATAAATAATAAATAATAAATAATAAATAATAAATAATAAATAATAAATAATAAATAATAAATAATAAATAATAAATAATAAATAATAAATAAATTAATAAATTAATAAATTAATAAATTAATAAATTAATAAATTAATAAGTTAATAATAGTATTTGTAATATGCATTCTTAAATGTTCAGTTGGCTGAGTTTCATGTTTTAGGAATAAAGATTAATAATAATAATAATAATAATAATAATAATAATAATAATAATAATAATAATAATAATAATAATAATAATAATGGGACTTTCGAATAGAAACAGGCCCTCATTTGGAGCACAACACACCAGATATCACGGTTGTAGAGGGCCGAAGTGTACAGTTCATTGATATCGCTGTTCCTGGAGATGCCAGAGTCGAAGAAAAAGAACTAGAAAAAATCATGAAATATCGCGACCTGGCCATCGAAACCACATGGGGATAATTTTAAATTTTAGAGTTTTATTAGTTTTAGCACAGGGAAAGTTTAATATTTTTAATAATTATGTATTTTTGTATTTTTGTATGGTTTTAATAACGCCTGTGCGCCGCCCTGGGTCCTTTTTTAGGAGAAGGGCGGGGTATAAATTTTAAATAATAAAAAATAATAATGGCTATGGATGAAGCATGTCACAGTGACGCCCATTGTCATCGGGGCACTTGGCACCATGTCCAAGAATTTTAATAAATATCTCAGCAAATTGCAGCTTCCTGCAATAACACCAGCGGAACTGCAAAAAACGGCGCTACTTGGAACATCTTATATTCTAAGAAGGTCCTTGGTTGATACCTAGGATGCTGGCAGCCAACTGTATCAACCATTAGCACCAGTCAATAGTATTTATAATATGCATTTTAAAATGTTCAGTTGGCTGAGTTTCACGTTTTATGAATAAAGTAAATAATAAAACAACATATGTTTAATTTGTTTTTAATGTGTCTGTATATTTATGGTTTTAGTTTTCCCTGTGCACCGCTCCGAGTCCCTGTGGGGAGAGGAGCGGTCAACAAATTAAATTATTGATTGATTGATTGATTGAACAACAACAACAACAACAACAACAACAACAATAATAGTAACTCCCTTTCCAAACATTGTTCCTGCTTATTTGTAGCTCTTAATGATCTCTGTGGAAATCGAAAAAACCCATTTTATTCTCTGGATTACTTTGCTAGAGGTCTAGCCACTAGGGGGCACCATTGCATCACATTTCTGTACACTGATATTTTTCTTTCCCCCCACCCTCATACACAACTTTTTTTGAGCAAAAAAACAGTTGGGTAGGACACAAAGGACTTGGAAATCCCCCTTTCTTGATTCCCCCTTAAAGGAAAGTCAAACCGAAGGGGGGAAAAATAGCCTTTTTCTATCTATCTATACATTTTATCTTGGTAGGGTCACACCACAACAATCCAAGATTACAATGGTCCTTGATAGGGTTGTGAAATTTGAAATAATTAGAGTTGGACAGTGGGGAGGGTTGGGGAGGAACCTGGGCCAGTCCTGGAGTCTGGGGGAGGCTCTGAGGAGGGCTCTGTGTCGGAGGCAGAGAGGGGGCCAGGGCCGTCTGACAGTTCTCAGCTGCCTTCAGAGTCAGACATCAGTGAGGCAGAGGAACAGCTGGAACCTGTTCCCAGTGTGCGCATGTGCAGAGTTGCCAGGAGAAGGGAACACTTAAGGAACAAGGGACAACTCAGGAGTAAAGCCACAGATGGAAGATGAATGACCCTGTCAGAGATACAGGTAGCAGAAAGATCGCAACAGCCCTTAGACTTATATGCCGCTTCACAGTCTTTTACAACGCTCTCTAAGCGGTTTACAGAGTCAAGCTATTGCCCCCAACAATCCGGGTCCTTTTTTTTATTGACCTTGGAAGGATGGGAGGCTGAATCAACCTTGAACTGGTCAGGATTGAACTCCTGGCTGTGGGCAGAGTTAGACTGCAATTCTGCATTCTAACTGATGTGCCATCACAGCTCTTCCTTCCTTCCTTCCTCCCTCCCTCCCTCCCTCCCTCCCTCCCTCCCTCCCTCCCTCCCTCCCTCCCTCCCTCTCTCTCTCCCTTCCTTCCTTCCCACTTAGCAATAGCATTTACACCTATATACCACTTCACAGTGCTTTTCAGCCCTCTCTAAGCGGTTTACAGAGTCAGTAGATTTGCCCCCAACAATCTGGGTTCTTCTTTTTACCCACCTCAGAAGGATGGAAGGCTGAATCAACCTTGAACTGGTCAGGATTGAACTACTGGCTGTGGGCAGAGTTAGTCTGTAATTCTGCATTTGAACCACTGGGCCACCACAGCCTGCTCGCTCCTTCCTTCCTTCCTTCCTTCCTTCCTTCCTTCCTTCCTTCCTTCCTTCCTTCCTTCCTTCCTTCCTTCCGTCCCACTTAGCAATAGCAGTTAGACTTATATACCACTTCACAGCCCTCTCTAAGCGGTTTATAAAGTCAGCTGTAAAGCACTGTGAAGCGGTATAATAAATCTAAGGGCTATCGGTTATCTCTCTACTACCTGTATCTGTCCCAGGCCTATTCAACCATTCTAACCGGAATGGCAGGAACCGGAATTTAAATGTATTTTGTTGATTGATAAGCGAAGCTAACCAAGCAGGGCTGTAATCTGCTCCCACCTGACGGGCTTCTCTTTTCCGAGGGCGCGTTTTGATGAGCGAGTAGGAAGGCAGGTGTTGAAATAAAAATTTAAACAAAAAAAAAAACCCCGCAAAGGAGACACTTTAATGAGCAATTCCTTTTTTTCCCCCGCTCCCCATTTCCGGGTTGAACCCTGTCATGTTTCGGGAAAAGGAGAAGAAAAGGGAGAAGGGAGACTCCTTGAGGCATGTCAAGCCGGAGGCTCATTAGGGCCCGCGATACCCTTCCAGCCGCCCCGTTTGTCAGCTCTTAAAATTAATTGGGCGCTGCGTGTTTTGCGCAAAGCTTTGCGCAAAGCTCTCCAAAGAACGAGAAAAGGAGGAGCCGCCGCGCAGGTTTGCTTGGATGGAACAAAGGAGGGAGGGAGGGGAGAAAGCATCTGTATGCAAACGCTCACCTCCAGCTTCGTCTTAAAAGGGGGTGGGGGTGGTAGACGATTCAGACGTCGGGGAGGGGGGGTGGATGGGCTCCCCGGGTGGGAAGGGATGCGGGAGCCCGACTTCTGCAGATTTCCCCCCCCCAAACGCTCCGTGAAAGATTTTCTCACGCGTAAAAAAAGGTAAACCTTCTCCTTTTCAGACGACGCTGGGGGATGAGGTCACCTGCTTTCCTCTTCTCCCCCCCACCCCCAACCCCCAACATTTCAAACCGGGGCAGATGAAATGGAAAGCCAACCCCCCCACCGGTGATGGGGGTGGGGGGAGGGCAGGGGGCAGGGGAGCCTAGCCACGTGTGTCGAAAACTCATAATTGGATGAAAAGGCAGCTCAGTCTTAGTGCGTAACGGTGGGGAAAGCGCGCTTCCCTTTTGTCTCCTTGATCAAACTCCCTGGCTTACATTGCGGCTGGGGTGGGTTTTTGGGAGGGAAGAGGGGGGTCGTTTTGGTGCCCCTCGGTTGGAGCTCATTAAGGGGCCCTCCTCGGGGGTGGGGGGAGAACAAGTCTAGCCTTAAAAAAAAAAGAACTTTGATCTGAAGAAGGCGGAGAAGAAAAGGTCGCAGACCGCAGGAGAGGTTTGCTTCGCTAGTGCGCATAGATAAAGTTTTCTACTTGGGTTGGGAAGAATTGGCCCTTCGGAAGTGCGCCCCCCCCCCCAAACAAAAGAAAAAGGAAGGCAGCTCCTGTGTGGTTGTGTTTGACAAATTGCCGTTGCGTGTCTACACAACAGCCTGGCTCGCACAGCCCGGATGAACCTTGAACCCTAAATGTGGCCGAAGTGTTTTGGTGCTGGAGATGGAAGGGAAAGAGACGGGCACCAAGAAATGAAAAGGAGAACACGCAAACAGCTGGAAATTCAGTGGTTTTCATTTTAATACAGGCCTCCTTTTTCAGCTGACTTTAACCTTCGGCTTCAAGTAGGTCTCCAGCTACCACTGCAATTGAGCCCCAAATTCATGTCACTCTTGTGACCCATCATGAGTCCCTGAGCATCCACATGAGATCTGCGGGATCGGATCCTGCCTCATACATCCTCACGACCGATTCGCTCCCACAGAGAGGGACTTCTCCGGGTGCCGTCCACTAGACTTTGTCAGCGGGCGACGCCCAGGGGAAGGGCTCTCTCTGTGGCGGGCCCGGCCCTCTGGAACGACCTTCCCCCCCGACATTAGGACGACCACGGACCTCCGCTCCTTCCGTCTGAAATTAAAAACTCATTTCTTCTGTCTGGCCGGCCTAGGATAGTCTCTCTGTCTTTGGGGTTTTATTGGGGTTTTATAATATTGCTTAGTTTTAATGGGAATTTTAGCGCAGGTTTGATTTAATTTATTTTTAATGAAATGTTTATATGTATTTATTGTTTTACTGTGCCTGTGCACCGCCCCGAGTCCCTGTGGGGAGAGGGTGCGGTTTAGAAATATTAAAATTATTATTATTATTAAAATTATTATTATTATCTATGTAAGAGGTCCGGCCCACCTTAAATCCCTTTTCACTCCTGCTGATTTCTTTCGACCAGTTAGTAAATCAGATTCTTGTAGAGAGCTTAAGCATGCAATAAATCTTGAGACACATTTGAACTGACTGGATCTCCTGATTTCCTTGCTTCTTGTGCCACAACAGTCATCGGGTGTTGCCCATCATGTTGGTGATCCTATTTTTTATCAACAGCCGCACGACAAAGTTCTGCTGAGCTTTGTCCAAACCAGTCCCTAAGATTTTGAAGCCACGATGTTCTCCTTCTGCCTGGACCTCCTTTGCCTTCAGTCTTTCCTTGGAGAATTACATGAAGGATGCCGTATTTTTCTGGCCGGTGCATCACATGTCCAAAATATTCTAACTTTCGCTTTTTTTAAATGGTTTCGATGATTTCCCTCGGTTTTCCCAGGCAGCTTACAACCTTTGTTTATGATTTTTGTCAGCCCAACTTATATGTAACAGCTACCTGTAAATCCTCATTTCAAATGCTTTGTGTCCCATGATGGCGAACCTATGGCATGCGTGCCAGAGGTGGCATGCAGAGCCCTCTGGGCACAGACGCCATCACCAGCTGCTTTTATGGGTTTTGTTGCGCATGTGCACGGCCCAGCTGCTTTCTTCCAGGTTCCAGTGCTCTAGCACTCACTCCAGTTTCGGTACTCGGTGCTGAAAAGGTTAGCCGTCACTCAGAGGTGGATTCCTACCAGTACAGTACGATTGGGCTGAATAGGTAGTAACTCCGGTGGACATGTGACCGTACCAGTTCTATCCTCAGCAGTGCCACCTTCATTTTCTGTCCTTCACATGCGCAGAACAATCTTCATTGAAAAACTTGGTGCCGAAAAGGTTAGTTGTCACTCAGAGGTGGATTCCTACCAGTACAGTACGATTGGGCTGAATAGATAGTAACTCCGGCAGACACGTGACCGTACCAGTTCTATCCTCAGCAGTGCCATCTTCATTTTCTGTCCTTCACATGCGCAGAACAATCTTCATTGAAAAACCTGGTGCCGAGAAGGTTAGCTGTCACTCAGAGGTGGATTCCTACCAGTACAGTACGATTGGGCTGAATAAATAGTAACTCCGGCGGACATGTGACCGTACCAGTTCTATCCTCAGCAGTGCCACCTTCATTTTCTGTTCTGCGCATGCGCAGAACAATCTTCATTGAAAAAATGTAATTTCCCCCCTTTTAAAATGTGCGCATGCACAAAATTTTTCGGGTGCTAAACCCGTAGCAATGGTGGCAGGTACCCACTCCTGACCTCACTGTTCTAGTCTCTTCAAGTGGTTTTCTGTCCAAGACCAACTCGCCACTCAGTGGAGCAGGATAGAAAAGATGTAGCATCTGACAAGCCTGATTTTCAATTTTAGGCTTTGTCGTGACTGTAGAAGGCCTTTTTTTTTTCATTTTGAAGAATGCTGTTTGACCTGCTTTCCCTGGTGCTTTGACATCAACATTAAAAAGATACTTTTCCATCATCGGTATGCATCATGAACCTCCGTTTTTGAAGAAGTATGGTTTTTCTGGAGGCATTAACACTTCTGCTTGTTCTGACCCAGGCTTCCCCAGCAGCACGAAGCTGAGTCCTCATCCTAATAAATCCCTTTTATTTCATTTACAGTGAATTCCTCTCCAGCAAAGTCTTTCCTCTCCCACAGTCTTTCAAGATGCTTCAAAATGACCGACCTTTATCAGGCTTGGAGAGTGGCCAGGCTGATATCTTTCAGACACTGCAATCCTTGGCAAGATTGCAGGAATGACCTAATGGTCTCCTGCAAACTCCCCTCCCCTTTCGCTCCTCTTTTATTTCCTCTGGGAGGGGCCATTCATCGTCCACCTGTGGCCTTACTCCCAAGTTGACCTTTGTTCCTGAGCTGTTCCCTTCATCAGGCAACTCTGCACATGCACACACTGGGAACAGGCTCCAGATGTTCATCTCTGTCAGGACCTGTTTCTTCGATTTCTTAGGAAAGACCACACTTAGACATTATTTGAAAATGAATAAAGTTACTTTTACTAAGGATCGTAAGTGAACAGATCATTTGGAAGCAGAGAGTGAATACTTTAGGCGCCAACATAGCGTATTAACCTTTAAGCCCAACCCAATACCCAACTCCCCCCAAAGCAGTGTCCAATATGCATTCATCTCCGACATCAGGTGGGCAGGTCATCACCAGCCTGGAATGTGAGACCGTTAGCCGAAGAGATAACACCGTCCATCACCGTTTTCCACCAGCACAACATTTGAATCCCAGCACCCCACCCTCC